>VXAK01027036.1:0-15061 GCA_013399435.1 Arenaria interpres | reverse complement strand
TCTGTCAGCGGGGGAGACAGCCCAGGTGAGAGAAGAGTTTTCACCGCAGAGCCTGGGAAAGCGCCAAGCGCTTCAACAAAAGCCAAAACGCCACAGCAGTCCCGAAGCCTCTCCGCGGGGGAACTGTCAAAAGGTGCTTTTGCTGTGGCCGAGCAGCAGCCAAAGCCAACAGCCGGGCGTGCATCCTCAGCCCCGCTTATTAGGTCCCAAGGGCACCACCCCGAGAGCCTCCCAGTCCCCGGGAAAGCGGGAGGTGGCTGGGCGTGAGTAACTCCCCGGACGCTGCTCGGGGCTCCCTTTTTCCCCGGCAGTCCCAGCAGCCGCCGGCCACCGCCGCTGTCCCCTTGCCCGGCACCCGGCAGGGTCGCTCCCCACACCCCCCCACCGGCTCCCCTCCCCGCCGCCGGCCACCCGCCCTGAGGGAAGGACGCTGAGGGAAGGCAGGGCCCGCGGCCGGTAAGCCCTCACCTCTCGATAACCGAGGCGAGCAGCTGCGGGAGCTCCTTCATCTCGAAGGCCGAGTAGGAGGCGGAGAGCAGCGGCCTCACGGCCACCTCCCAGCCCGGCTCCGCCGGGGCCCCCGCGCCGCCGCCCGCCGCCATCTTGCCGCTCCGCTGAGGCGAGGGGGGAGGGTGAGGACGGGGGGGAGGCGGCGGCGGCGGGGGATGGCGGGCCGGAAGCGCCTCCCCCCCGCGGCACACGCGCCGCGAGACAGGAAGTGACACAGTGCCCACGCGCGCGGCGCGGCTCCCCATTGGAGGAGGAGGGCCCGGCCCAGGCGCCTGCGCAGTACATGAGTCAGCAACTTTGCGGGCGGCGCATGCGCATGCGCAGGCGGGGGGGCAACACGGCGCATGCGCAATGGCGGCTCCCAGGGTCAAGGATTAAAATCCTCCGGGAAAAAAAAACAAAACCAACCCCACAAAGATGCAAAACCACCTCCTGCTCCTCAGCACCCGGCTTTTATTGAGGCGTTCTGCCCGCGGGGAGGCGGCTGAGGGGACACGGCCTCTCCCAGGGGCCACAGCGCGCTGCCAAACTCCACTCGGAGAGTTTAAATCCATGATCCTGAGGGGAAGGGGAGAGGGCCTTCGCGCCTGAAACCCAGGTGTTGGACACCAAAGACAGGAAAATTAAAAAAAAAAAAAGATGGGAAGGAGCCAACGCTGTCATAATAAATAAAGAAAATGGAGAGGCTTGACATTCAAATTCGGCCCATGGGACCAGATGAGGCTGATTCTCACCAACATCCACCCAGTTTCTAACCTTCTTCCCAATGAAATCACCCAAAGTCTCCTCAGGCCTCGCACACCACCCCAAACAGTGTTCCCAGCAGCCACCGGCCCCTCCATCCTCCTCTCACCGAGATTTCAGTCGGGGCTGGCGCTGAGGAAGAGGTGAGGAGTGAGAGGACACCTGTCCTTAGTATTATCTTCGATAACACGAGGGAGATGACACGACTGCAGATTTTAGGGCTTTAACAGAAGTTTGGGAGAGTTCTTATTTAGTCATAACGGACTGAAGTCTCTTTTCCATCTCTCTTCCATTTCTTCTTGCTGAGAGAGACGTAGGCAGCACATCGTTTTGTTGCAGTAGCAGCTTTTCCTCCCAAATATCTTCCAGCAAAAAAACCAATATCCATGTTTGCATCCATCAGTCACACAAGCTGGAATTTCTAACGGAACCCAGCGGCAAGGCGGGGGTGGTAGAACCTCAGGTACCTTCTCCAGCCTCAGCCTTCCCCTCACCCGCAGCTTTACCGCCAGGCACGGTTCAGCAGCTTCACCTGGGCCAGCCTCTTCGTGATCATGGTGGCAAAAACCAGCCCGAAGAGGACGCTGCTGATCAGCACGTAGTCGTAGTCGTCCTTCAGGACATCGAACTGCTTTGAGGGGTACACCCGCGTCTGGTAGATATCCAGGCCGTAGGCAACAACCTAAAAAGACAAGATCACAAGCTGGTAAATCAGCTTTCAGCAGGAAACTGTATCAAAAATGATTGACTCAGGTCTATAACTCTGATTAAAAGAAGAAATATTGATGGGAGGTTACAGACCTCCCTGCCACAGGCTACGGTTTCACGCTGCTCTGCCCACAAACACCACAGCCCCACGTTGGATCCTCCGCCTGTACTCACCAAACAAGTAGACTCCAAACCGGAGGGGGCCGTATAAATCCCTCTCATCCGGGATATGGTTTGATTGTAGTTGATAAACCTCTCAGCGTGGATCTGCACGTCAGGGGAGTAGGGGATCAGGTTCTCTTCTCTGAAAGGCATTTAAAGAGAAATCAAAACCCCATCAAACAGCACACGGAGGATATCACCTGCGTTTCCTAGTTTGATCATCACAAGCTGACCTCAACCAGCAAATTCAGCAGCTTTTCCCAGTGCAGATTCATTTTTGCTGCAGGATGAAAATCAAATGTATCAGCTGGGTCAGACTACACCGCAGCAGCCTCCTTTCAGGCTTCTGACATTTGAAAAATAGGCGTCATTCTAAAAACTTCAGAGAGTTCCTCAGACTGCTGCTTCTTAGAGTGCAGACAACAGGCTGGTTGTGCTAACAGCAAGACCTGCTTCATCCCAGACAAATTTATTCCATCGTCACAGGCTGGGAACAAAGCGACCTCGCTTAATTTCATGCAAGAATTGCCCTCAATCTGTCCAGGACAAGTTGCTCTTCTTCACACCACCATATTAGACACAAAATCCATCCCTCTTCCAAGCTGCCCAGGAACAGTAGTTGTCACACTTTCCTTACCTGCTTTGTTCCGTAGGGATCTCTGGGCGGCGAGGATCCAGCAGAGCCTTTGGAAGGGAGAGGATGGCCCCAGAGGGAAGCCCAACTGTGCATTTAAAAGAAAGGCATCTTAAAATTATCACAGAATGCTACGGGGTTGGAAGGGACCTCTGGAAATCGCCCAGTCCAGCCCCCAGCCAGAGCAGGGTCACCCAGAGCAGGTTGCACAGGAACATCATCAGATGTATCATCAGAGAGGATGAAAATGGCCATTTCTGACAGCATATTCCATCACCTTAACATAAATGCTCTCCTGGTGCTTAGCCCTGAACTCGCTAGGAGTCCAGGGCAGCCCACAGGCAGGATTTCTGGCAGGAAATTGGACTTTTGCTTGGTTTTCAACATGAAATCTGGCTCATGCAGGTAGCAAAACCACCTTCAGAACACAGCAGCGTGTACTTACCCAGCAAGTGCCGGCTGGTGATGCCACGCTCAGTGATGGTGGCCTCCATGGCACTGATAGCGGATGGGAAGATGTAAGATTGCTGGAGGACCTGAGGTAAAATTGGGCGGTCAAGGGAGCTGAAGGCTGTGGCGTTGTACTGCTCCGTCCCCTCGTACAGCTCCAGCACAGTGAACTCGTTCCGACGTGCCTTTGTGTTCCAGTACTGGTACTGGAATGAGAAAAGATTTTTAGGAATACAAGGCAACAAGAGTGTGACCAGCAGGTGGAGGGAGGTCATCCTCCCCCTCTGCTCTTCCGTGGTGAGGCCCCATCTGGAGCACTGGGTCCAGTTCTGGGCTGCCCAGTTCCAGAAGGACAGGGAACTGCTGGAGAGGGGACAGCAGAGGGTACAGAGATGCTGAGGGGCCTGGAGCATCTCTCTTAACGAGGAAAGGCTGAGGGACTTGGGTCTGTTCAGTCTGGAGAAGAGAAGGCTGAGGGGGGATCTGATCAACGCCTCTAAATACTTCAAGGGTGGGTGTCAGGAGGATGGGGCCAGGCTTTTTTCAGTGGTGCCCAGTGACAGGACAAGAGGAAATGGGCACAAACTTGAACATGTGAAGTTCCACCTCAACATGAGGAGGAACTTCTTTGCTGTGAGGGTGGCAGAGCCCTGGCAGAGGCTGCCCAGAGAGGTGGTGGAGTCCCTGTCTCTGGAGATGTTCAAACCCACCAGGACATGTTCCTGTGGGACCTGCTCTGGGTGGACCTGCTTCAGGAGGGGGTTGGTCTGGGTGATCTCAGAGGTCCCTTCCAACCCCATAGCATTCTGTGGTATCACAGAGAATGGTCAAAAAGTCTTCTCCCTACAGGTTCAGCAACTGCCCCTACCTCCCAAACATAAAGATCAAGACAAAAGTAAGTTCTTACCACCACCCAGTTCTCTGAGTGGACCATATGGACAGGTCCCTTCGCTTTCTTCTGTACCGAGGAGTGGATGATCCTGCCCGTGACTCCATCAATCAGGTATATTCCAATGAAAGTGCGCTCATGATGCGTATCCGTGCTTTCTGTCACCACGGCAAGCAGGTTTGGATTCAAGGACTGGAGAAAAAAGAAAAATAACAACTGAAACCCCTACTTCAGTGCCACAGGCACCTAATTTATCCACCTTTCCTCTGGGACTAGGCATATAATAAACCAAGTACCTTATTAACACAAATCACCTGAAGAAATCAAGCAGATTTTTCCCCCATCATCAGATGTTTAACTGATTTAATTGCTGCATGAGAACATCTTATACAAGAGATCGCCACCAAAATTAGCGTCTTCTGCAGGGGGTTATGGACACTGATGCACATAAAGAAAAAATAGCACCACAGGGCCGTTCATCTCAACGTAGCACCTAGAAAGGGGGCTGAGATCTCCCCGTTGAGACAAGACATCAACAAAAAAGTCAATAAAAAGTTCAAACGGCACCTTGTAGAGAACACTGCGGTCTCCCATCACGCGGCCCTGGGAGTGCACGTGCTCATTGGACCTCTTCCCTTTCACAATCACTATCCTTTGGACCTCGGTGGGAATGATCACCTCCCAGCTCTCCTCCGTGCTCAGGTCCTGCCAGAAAAAAAAGCACAACGTAGGTTTTATCTTGTCCTCAAAAGACACCATCTCTACCACTAAGACACAGGGAGCTTTCTCTGCTTTTAAATTTTAACTTTCTTGGGCGCATTTTGAGGTTTAGTCAAAGTCATGAGCTGAACTGTTTCTGTTTCAAGCAAAACTCCATAAATTCCAGAAAAGATCTACCCTTATATCCAGAGGACATTTAGGAAAGTGACGTCACTTGGATTGTAATGCCTCTTCCATACCCTTTTCAACCTGAATCCAGAGAGTTTTCCCTGCTCGGCATCAACGAGATAAAAAAAGATAGAATGGGCTATTTCTTCTAACTGGCGAAGGACATTTTTAGTTGCTGGGAAAGCTGTAACCTGGAAAAGAGAAATTGAAACACAGGTTAAAAACCAACTTAGAAATACACACAAAAAAACCCCATAACAACACAGAAAGATTATTTTAAATGTGTTTATGAGGATAAGGTCTGTCTTACCAGAACAACCTCATATTTTTGTGTGAAATGTGACTCAACAGCATTTTTTTTTTTATCTTGCTCCAAAAGGGAGGGGAGTAATTAACCAGAACATGAAGAGAACTACCTCCAGGCAAAGCAATTTACCTTGTACTCATCATCAATCAAGAGTAGTACTTTGGCGTAGTCTTGATCCATAATAGGCAAAAGCAAAGTCTGAAGAATTGGGCGCTTCAAAACAGGGGGAGCTACTTGACTTCTCTTCCCAAAGATGGGGTTAAAGACATACAGAAAGCTCATTTTGGTTTCCTAAAAACAAACAAGATGCAAACCCTATTTTTAAGAGAGGCAAAAGAGCTGGTTTTCTACCCATTACCTGCTGGTGTTGACTATTCCTACCCTGGATTCAGCTATTCCATCCTCAAATGGATGTCCTCAAATGTCCAAAACATCCTGTTTGGACACACATACTCTACCCCACGTTTCTATAACAAAACCATACCGTTTTGGTTCAGGGCTTTAACTAAATCCTCTAAATGTAATAATGTCTGCTCCTCCCTCACGTATGGGGTACACAACATCCTGCAGCCAGCTAAAGGTCAGCCATTGGAGCCTCACTAACGGAGACCACACATGCCTTATCTCATGCAACCAAAGAAAGCGGATGAAATTATTTCTTTTATTTCAGTGAAAGACTTCAAAATGAGCATCCTTAAATTTTTTAGGATTGTGTTTCTGCTTCCCATCAGCTCTCGCTCTTCTCCTGTCCCCACAACCCCATGATACCCAAAACGATATTCTCTTCTGCCCTTCCGAAGAGCAGATTTCCATGCTAAGCGTGTTCAGTAGAGGGATCGAGGAAAGGGACTCACCTTGTCCTTTACAAGCAAGGTGCATTGCGGAGGGTGTGGGAAATGGGCTGTTGTTCTTTGCACCATCAGTTTAAAGGAGGAGCCTGGTCTCACATTCCTGAGATACTGCTTCCAGAGGATGGTGCCAGAACTGCTTTCAATACCAAAAAGCTGAGCAGAGAGACACAGTAAAGCCAGAGTTTAGATCAACACATCTCTTGCATTCAAGCACTGTGTCTTTCCTTGGGACACGACAAAGACAGAAGAGTCTTACTCTCTCTCTCCAAAGCCACCACAAAACATTCTGCACATCTTCTCACAACATTCTGCCCAAAGCCTGGCTAAAAACAGGTGGGAATTCAGAGCCGAGACTCATTGCTACAGTCTATAAACAGATTCCTACCCTGGTTTCCTCACCTTTCCCGAAGCGGTGACCATCACCATCATTTTCTGGAGGTTGAATTCATCTCTGGCCAAATTATCAATGTTAATCTCATTTTTAATCTGGCTCCGGGGTTTCCTGGCGTCATAGAACATCTTCCAAAGGTGGGCAGTCCAGGCTTGCAGCAGGATAAGCTGGGAGGACAGCCGCTTCAGAAACATCCCCAGCAAACCATCTGCAAATAGACCAACAGCAATAAGAAGAGGGAAAAATCGGTATGTCCCACTCCGTAAGTGAAATTACGGCCTCAGCCAGCAGAAGAAATGCTGCCATGCACAAACCTGTGGTAATTCTTTGCCTCTGCCTCCCACTCCAGAACAGGAGAGTTATAGTTATCGCTTCTATGACAGACTCTGGCATTTACCAACCTTTTCCCACTGCACACTGCTACAGCTCATTCCAAAATATGCCCTCACCAACTGAAAGCAAACCTTCTTGCAGGGTACATCATCTCTTTCTTTGCATTCCTTCTTCTGACTGGCAAACTCACAGCAAGTGCCCACCTAAAGCTTATCCTATAAAGTCACCATCTCCCTCTGCACTCGTTACTCAGAGCAAGAGAAGCCCTTAAAGTAAAAAAAATAAATACTTAATTCTGCCCATAAAGGGTTTCTATTTAGCTCTCAAAATAAGCGAAACACCAGGCTTTAACTATATTTCACCACTGAGGGAAGCAAGCAGAGAGATCGAGTTCCGCTAGGAAGCACGAGTCAGTATTAGAAAACACTGCATGCGGTCGGATGGTTACCTTGAATGGCTGCATCCAGGAGAGCAAGAAAAAAAAAAACACAAACAAAAAAAAAGCAAAAACAAAAGCTATCACAAATGAGTTTTCCAGAAAGATTCACAGGGAAACATTTAGGACATGTGGCCAAAATCCCTCCTACTGCTGCTGACCCTTTTTTTTTTTGGTTTTGTTTTTTTTTTTAAACATAACAATGTAATATGTTCATGGCATCTGTGTTTGGCACTGGACTTCAAAAGTTTAGACAGAAATGGATTTACTTTTGCTCACTTTAATTGCCATCAGTAGAAATTTGAATCCTAACTCTCAGCGAAGAAGAAAAAGAAAACAAGAAATACATCTATTCAGGAAGCAAAAACAAACTCAAAGGTAATTCTGTTAAATCTATGGTTTACCTGCTTTCTTTCCAAATTCTCCCTCCAGCTCAGCCTGGGCTCCTGTCAGGGGCAGATCCACCATCTCCAAGCTCACCACTTCCGCCAGCGACTCTTCTCTGCTCCAAACAACTTTTCCTGGAAAGGAAAATGAGTAGAATATTGGAAAACCAACTTAATATGTGGGACCAGACCCTTGGAGGAAAAATCATCCCTTGGTATAAAAGCATCTTCTAGTGGACCCTTCAAATGCAAATCACTGCTCTTAATGAAATGCAAAATAAGGTATAACTATCTAATATCACACGATTAGCTATTTCACAAAAGAAAAATACTTCATGCAACTAAAGCCACAGTTGAAAAAAACAACCCAAAGGAACAGTAAAAGCAATCTGATGTTTTAAAAGGGGTACAGTCATTAACTCTATTTAAAGTAAAGAGATACACAGCATGAACATCTGCATGCCTTTTAAACCCTAGAAAATTCGAGTCATTGAGATGGACTTTCAACCCTTTCTGCAGATTAAGATTTTTGCCATGAGGATCTTTTCTGAAGAAATTTTGATGAAGATCTACAACAGGACTTAAGTTCTCATCCTACAGTTTTGAAATTGGCAGAAAACCCATGAAAATTAAAGGCTCTGTCTGCAAAGAGACCTGCAGAACTGTTTTATCAGAGCAGATGTCTTGTGAGGGTGAATATTTCACGGGATTTAGCTCAGGACAGTTAAATTCCTTTTGCTAGTTTTAAAGGAAAGCAGTGATAAAATATTATCATTTGGGACTTAGAGGTTTTTTTCTTGTTCTACAGTGACAAGGTGTGCACTGTTAAAAATGGGGCAGGTTGGCTGTTTGTGCCAGTTACCTGGCTGCTGGAGGAACATCAGCATGTGATCTTCTGTTTGCACCAAGGCTCGATAGCCCACGGAGTCATCCTTCTTCAGGAAAACTTGGATGTACAGCTGGGAAAAAGAGCAAGGAAAACAGTGCGGTTAACGATCACATCATCTCCTTGGAGGAAACAGAACTCTTGGGTGAAACAAGAGCAAAGAGTGTGATTCTGTGCAGTAGCCCGGTGTGGCCACAGAATTTTCCACCTTGTCTGAAGGGCTCTACCAATCCTGCCAAATCAGGGCAGGGAGAACATTCCAAGTCTGATAAACCACGGGACTGAAATAACCTCTCACTGCTCACCTGCTGCGGCTTGGCACCGCTCTGCTCCAGGTTAAAGGTAATTGTGGTATCCAGCAATCTCTGTCCAGTTTCAACCAGGTAGAGATTAATATTGTAGGTTTGATTGGAGCAGGTTAAGGATTCCTGTAACAAGAGGGGGATAATAGCCAAGTTCAACAAACATGCCCCATTCCGCAGATGGGTTTCATGTTCAGCGCAATCTGTGGCTTCAAGATATTGTTAGATTCTATATACGGAGCTGCTGCAAAACATCAGTCTCCAAAAAGATGGCATAACCTCTTTTTCATTCTGCTTCCTGCATCCAAAGGAATAAAATGGACTGTCAACAACTTCTACTGTTTTTGGGAACAAGTGCACTTCATACCTGCTTCTGGGAATCCTCCAGAGCACTCCCAGCAGGAAGGCCATCAGAACTTCCCGGTTTCTGAAATAAGAATAAGACCCCAGTAAAGAGGATTAAAAAAAATGATATTTTTGAGTGCTTTGACAAGCCTCAGCTTGACTCCGAAAACAGGCAGGAAAGAGCTCTGTTCTATTCTATTCCTTGCAAAAGTTTTGGTATCCCTGAGAACTAAACAGCTCAGAAAAGCCGATTCCTGGGTTAGGTGCCCACAACACACAGGGCTGAAACAGGATATTACGCTTCACCAAGCCAGAGGCAGCCTTAGCTGGGGTTGCATTACCATTGTCTTCATATGTCTAATAAGCTAATTAAATCTTCCTCTTCCCAAAGTTACTACCCATCCCTGGGCTGTGAAGGAAAACACTCGTGGAACCCACCCCCGGCGCATGTCCACAATGTTGTGCTGGTCACATAGTACAGGCAAATTGCTCTCACCAGTTCACTCCTGCAGGTCAGGACAGCGGCCACAGTTTTCTCCCCAGTTGTTGCAAAACTCACCAGAGCTGCCTGAAAAGGAAAAAAAAAAAAAAAAGCAGGAAATCATAAAACAAGCAAGAACATCTCAAAACCCCACCACAACCTACCTCTGCAGCAAATTAAGCCACAGTGGAATTAAAAACGGATCATCTTTCACAGCCAAATTTTAAATTCCATTGTTTCACCAAGGAAAAAAAAAATTATCTCTTCTAAGACTGAAAATATTTCTCATTGTTGACTTACCACGGGCTTTTGAACCATTCTGTTCGGTGCTACTGAGCTTTTCAAAGCTCGTTTGCTTTTCAAAACCTCTCGGCTGGCCTAACAAAAGTCCTGCTGCACCACTGGCTACTTAGACGTGCGCAAAACCAGGGAACTGCCCCAGTGTGACAGCTCTTGGCAACAAAGTGTAGCTACAGTCACGTCTGGAAACATTGCAGCAGTCAGTATAAATGAAATTAAATGGTTTTCAAGCCTTGCAGCAAGAGCACAATTGAAACGAGAAGCTCAGCAGCGCGTTCAAAACATTTAATTACAGAGGTGTTTGCTTGTTTTAAAGAATTTTAAGCTGTAGTTGGCCCTCTTGCTTAAGTGCATTGCTCTTGGTTACCTGCTGGAAGTCCCGAAGGTGGCTGAGCAGCCCGTGTTTGTACTGCAGCAGGGAGAAGTGGCTCGGAGAGAGCTGCAAGAAGAACTGAGTCCGCGAAGCAC
Organism: Arenaria interpres; assembly: GCA_013399435.1. Lineage (NCBI taxonomy): Eukaryota > Metazoa > Chordata > Aves > Charadriiformes > Scolopacidae > Arenaria > Arenaria interpres. Next base: position 4,590 of record VXAK01027036.1, on the reverse strand, counting down.
TGGTTACACTGGGTTGAGTGGCCAATATCCTGGGCTGGAAGCCATCAGCAAACTCCAGCTCAAGCGACTGTGACAGGAGACAAGCGTATGTGTTTGTGACAACTTCTTTTAATACCTTCCTTTTATCAGCAGCAATATAAGCTTCATGAAAGGATTCCCCTTGTCAAGATAAAACAAAGCAGAAGCAAGGCCTAGGCTCCCATTGGAGCAAAGCTCTGAAGACATCAATCCAGAGGAACAATTAGACAAACACAAAGTTTTCACTTTCTTTCTTCAAGTTATGGATCGTGCCCCCACTCAAACATTCTGTATTTTACTGACAGGAGAACCCCTGTGCTGCCGGGCTCAGTCAGGCACCAAACCCGCTGGACAATGAATTACATACAATGCACTTCCAGCATTTCTCACCTGCAGCGGGATCTGCTTCATCTCCTGCTCCTTCTCCAAGGAGCAAACGTAGAGCGAGTGCGTGTCCGTGTCCACGCACACCAGCACTGCCTCCCCCACCACGCCACACACGCCGTTCAAGCTCCTCAGCCACGGGGCTGCTACCCTGATCTGCCAAGCGAGACAGAGACAAAGGGATAAAGTTGTCAACAGAACAAAAACTTCAAAGAACCAAGACGTAACCAAGAATTTAAGTCAGAATAATTTCCCCCGATGACCTTGGGAGAAACTATCTATCAGCCTGAGATTTCCAGGATGATCTGGACCAACAGCTGCAAGTCTAATTCAGTTTTGCTTTCAGGGCATCCAGCAGTGGTATCAATTTATTGGCCTGTAGGTAATGCCACAGTGAAAGGGAAGATTATCTGTGCTACAACAACAATTAATTACTCTGTACAACACACCACAGCCCATCTAATCTGAAGTACATTTGTTAATATCAAATTCAGTATTTTGGATCCGCAATCAAGCTCTACCTGTTTTGTAATTTCTCCATCTTCTACACTGTAGGTTAAAATGTTCAAGTGGCTCTGAGGAACAATTCCAAGCACGTGGATCACTCCAGTCCCGTGGGAATACAACAACTGGTACTGAGTATTCTCACTGCAAGAGAAGCAACGACCATGAAGCATCGTCTTCTCACATTACTTTCCAGAAGTTTTCAAAAGCATAAGGTGAGTGCAGCATCCTTTCCCCTCCAAGGCAACAGGCTCTCTCTCTAGCAGAGGTTTACATTTCTACTTTAAAATATTTTCTTGCCTTTCTGGTAAGTGTTCCACCCATTTCTGGTGCCCGTTGGAAAGGTAGTGAAGAGAGATGGCTGCCTTCTTCAGGACTGCCACGTATTTGACCGCATCCTGTAGCCCCACCAAACTAGCCACCTGGAAACTGAGCACAGGATAGAGACAATAAGTTAGAAAAAACATTTTCTGCTAGGAAAAAAATCCCACACTGTTTGAAAACCTTATTTAAACACTTAACGTTAGTGTTGAAATATAATTTATAGCCCCCTTTATCTATCCTTGCTGATCTCAACAGAGAGCAGTAGGCTGGAATCCAAACACCCCAAACCAGATGCAGGTTGAACATGTGACCCGCAACATAAATATACAATTTAAAGAGAATATAAAATAAATCTAAAACCCAATATAAAATTTAAAGAGAAAATCCATCTATGAAAAACGTATGTGTCTCTCCCTCCTACTGGTGTGTTAAGATATAGAAACAGTGTTAGATTTAACTGCAAGGTTCGGGCATTTCTAAGGAATTTGGCCAAATATTATTCCAGAAGCTTTACATCTAACTAATTTTTCCCTATAATGCAAGGCCAAATAAGGCCAACAACCCCTTTTTTCCTTCCTACACTAGGATTACAAAGGGAAAGAGACAGTACAAACACAAAAGCCTACCTGCCAGTGTCCAGTGACGTCTCCCAGTTCAACCCCCCGATGTTGGTCTCCCAGGAACGCAGAATACGTCCAGCATTGGACACAGTGATGGCATCTGCCCAGGAAACGAAGAAAGAAAGATGACCACAGAACATGTAGCCCACCGCAGATCAACAAGGCAATAAGTTCTGGGAAGTTCAACTTGTATTCTAAGACGTGGTTGAGATCCCACATACAAGGAGAACCGCTGGCCCCAGCACACCATCTGTGTGTTCTCCTTACCCTGTCCATGGATCAGCATCGCATCTATCGCTCCTTCGGGGGTTCCCTTGTCTACATGGCGCCATACTGAAGGAAAAAGAATTACATGAGAACAAGATTTGTTCCCCCAAAGGCATTCGTTTGTCATTAATTTTAAACCTAGGCCCTTCACAGCAATAAGCTTACACAGAGAACAGCCTGCCTGCTTTAAGCAAGGGCTTCTGAACTGCTGGCTGAATCCTCTCAGTCTGACAAAGCAGTATCACCAGCATTAATTTACCAGCATGAAAACACAGCACAATTCGATTGACACGCTATCCCCAGCACAACAGGCCTATTCCCCACAACAAAACGCCGCTTCACTCACAGAATTCCCCGCTCCTGGAGTTCAGGGCGGCCACCACATTCTTCTCGGTGGCTACTATGAGCTTCTTGGAACCCTGCGAAGCCTCCAAAGAAGCGAACTTGAGCTTCCCCACGTACTGCTGCCTCCTAGGAGGGCAAAGGCGGGCTGGGGTTAGGCGGGACAAGGGGGCGGAGGGGGAAGGCCCGACGGGCGGCTGCCGGAGAAAGCAGCACGGCGGGCCCAGGGGCTGCTCGCAGGAGGAGGACCCTGGCGCGGCGGGGACCCCTCAGCTTTCCCCCAGCGCTCACCAGTCGAACTTGCCCACTTGGTCCTCGTAGACAGCGGCCGCCGCGGGCAGCAAGAGCAGCAGCGCCCACAACCCCGCCGCCATGATGGGCCGGCCGCCGAGGGGCGGGGGGGGGACCTTAACGCCGCGGGGCCGCCCGCGCCACCGCCTGATTGGAAAACCAGCCTGAGCGGCCTCAGGTGGAGACAGGCGCGGCGCGGGGCAGCCCGCCCGCCTTCCCAGCAGCCCGCGCGGCGGCCGGCGTGGGGCCTCGAAGCACGGCGGCGCCATGCCGAAGTCCAAGCGGGACCGCAAGGGTGAGCCCAGCGCCCCATCTCCCTCCCCTTCCCCCGGTGCCCATCCCCGCCCTAACGCCGCCTCTCCTCCCCGCTCCCCGCAGTCTCCCTGACGCGGACGCCCAGGAAGGGGTTGGAGGCCAAGCAGGCGCTGATCACTGAGGTGAGTGCGGCCCGGCCCGGCCAGGCCCCGCAGCGGTCCCCGGTCCCCTCTAATCGCTGCCCTTCCAGCTGCGGCGATGCGTGGACACCTACAAGTACATCTTCGTTTTCTCCGTCGCCAACATGAGGAACAACAAGCTGAAGGACGTGAGGAACGCCTGGAAGCACAGCAGGTGAGGCGGTGGGGGCCGGCGTGGCAGAGGGTTGAGCGCCCCCCGCAGCTGAGAGCCGCCATCTGCTCCTTCTCCTTCTCCTCTTCCTCCTCAGGATCTTCTTCGGGAAGAACAAAGTCATGATGGTGGCGCTGGGACGGGAACCGAGCAGCGAGTACAAGGAGAATCTGCACAAGGTAGGGGGACGTGTGTCCTGGAAGCTTCATGGACTAAAACCTCGAGGGACGATAGAGCTTCCTTGCGTCACTTTTCCACCTTTTTTTTTTAACGGGATCCATCCATATCGTGACACAAAAGCTCTGAACCTCAGGAGGTGAGTCCCGAGTCCCACCCGTGGCTTCTTTCTTTCAGGTCAGCAAACACCTGCGAGGTGAAGTTGGTCTCCTCTTCACCAACCGCACCAAGGAGGAGGTGGACGAGTAAGTAGGCGTCTGTCACCGCCGTGGTGGGTCTCTTCTCCCAAGGAACAGGTGATGGGACAAGAGGAAACGGCCTCAAGTTGTGCCAGGGGAGGTTCAGATTGGATATGGGGAAAAAATCTCTTCACTGAAAGGGTTTGCCCAGCATTGGAAGAGGCTGCCCGGGGCAGCGGTGGAGTCACCATCCCTGGAGATATTTAAAAGATGAGTAGAGGTGGTGCTGAGGGACATGGGTCAGTGGAGACTTGGCAGGGCTGGGCTAACGGTTGGACTCAACGTTAAAGGTCTCTCCCAACCCTAATGATTCTATGAAACGTTGAGCAGCCTTTTTCTTGTGGAATCGTAGAATTGTCTAAGTTGGACGGGACCTGCACTGGCAGCCCAGAAAGCCAACCCCGTCCTGGGCTGCATCAAGGGAAGTGTGGCCAGCAGGTCACAGGGGGTGATTGTACCCCTCTACTCTGCACTCGTGAGACCCCACCTGGAGCTCTGTGTCCAGCTCTGGAGTCCTCAACACAGGAAGGACATGGATCTGTTGGAACGGGTCCAGCACAGGGCCATGGAGATGATCAGAGAGATGGAGCCACCTCTGCTGTGAGGACAGGCTGAGAGAGCTGGGGGGGCTCAGCCTGGAGAAGAGGAGGCTCTGGGGGGACCTTAGAGCCCCTTCCAGTCCCNTTGGAGGGGGCTTGGAGCAACCTGGTCTGGTGGGAGGTGTCCCTGCCCAGGGCAGGGGGGTTGGAACTCGATGATCTTTAAGGTCCCTTCCAATTCCAACCATTCTACGACTGAAGATCATCCAGTCCAACCAT
>VXAK01027035.1:0-22823 GCA_013399435.1 Arenaria interpres | reverse complement strand
TGAGGGCAACTGAGGAGGAAGGTACACAAATGGGAATGCTCTGCTCATTAATGCATGTTTCCTACTGGTCTGCTCCTTGAATTTGAGAAATTTAGAAAGTGGAGATAAGAATTGCCAGACAGTGTGTTGTTGCCTGGCAGCCTGTAGAAATCATATGATGCAACATGAGGCTGCTTGACCTAAGTGAAATAGATATTTTTGCCCCTTTCTTCTTCATGTTAATTCTTTAAAGAGCTGTTGGGATACTGCCTGGTGAAGGAACACATATAGATACCAATATATTTTTAGAGGTGATGCAATTCATATTTTAGTTAAGGTGTTATTTTTTTACATTCTTAGTTGGGAATGAAATAAGATGTTCTCATAAAGAAAGGCTTTATTGCAATTTGTGATGGTAGGCTGCTATTAATAGTGAATAATATAAGTAAGTAACCTATGGATTTTTAATCTGTCTCTGTGTTGCATTGCATTTGTCTTTGGAACTAAGATTTGCTATTACTATTTTTGCTTTGATTTCAAAGGTCTTTTCCTTCAAATTAAATAATTTTTCCAGTAAATCATCCTCTTGAAATCATTAGGGTTTTTTTCTTCTTAATTTTTAAATCAAACTCACACTAATCGCAAAACAGAGAAATTCTTACTTCAGTATGCTGCATATGAATCTCCTGCATGTCAATGTGGCTTGTTAAAGCAAGATTTTAAAAGATATCTCATTGGATATATATGAGTTCCTCTTTATGTCAGCTAGTTCTATTAAGGAGAGAAAAACAGCACCGAATTTTAAATTCGTGGAACTCATTTATTAACTTAGTGAACCTGTACCTTTTTTTCCCTTCTAATTGGATCTTGAAGAAATCATTTCCTAAAGAAATGACAGTTTTAAAACCTGGTGTTTTACCAGGGTGTTGTAAAACATCTACACTGGGTCATCATTACAAGTAATGGTGATGACAACAGAGTTTATTACAGAAAGAAGGAGTCAACAACAGCATAGTTCAGAGTTCCGTTATAGTAGGTGCCATACATACTAGTTGCTGTAGAGTTTTTGGAAGGTGATTAATGAGCTTTCTGAGTCAGTCTGCAAATATTGGGACACTTCAATGAATAGCAAGTTAACAAATATTAGGGGAAATAGTTGTGAGGTAAATATTTGAAAGCCTAAAATATATCTTAAATATACATCCTCTCAACCAAAATATATTTATTTGGATCATTCCTTGTTACATTTCAGTGCAGTTTGCCTCAAAGAGCAGTTGCCTTATGCTTTCTCCTACCACAAGAGAAATAATATGTTGAGTGATAAGCTATTATGTTTTTCATGAGTTCTCAGATATTATCTGACTTGTTCTGTGTTTTAAAATCAGAGATGCTTTATAGTCAACACAGTCCAAGATAACAAGTCTGGATGATGTTCTTTTCATTCCACTGCTGCTTTCTGGTTCAGTCTCTCTTCTCAGGTTGCTTTTTCATGACTTGGAAGCTTGTAGTGCACCTGCTCAGTTGCAGATAGTCTTGTGGTTTTAGAGGCTTCAATTTATGTGATCCTTTATTAAAATACATTTCCTCATTCATTTTTCTCACGGTATTTATAAAAAATTTAAAAAATTATGACACTCCAGTTTTTAGCTTTACCAATTACATGGTCAGATACTGGTGCTAAGCTTTTCATTAAATGTATTTCAGCAGACAACATTTTGAGGTCCAAGGATCACCTAGGAATTAAGTAATGCCAAATGATAAATTTAGAAATGCCAAATATCTGAATTGAAATAGTTGACCTCTTGGCAAAAAATTATTATAATCCTGCCTTGAGGTAGCATATTTAATTACACATTCTTTCATAAGCAATTGAGATCATAAAATTATATGTTTGGCTATTATCTTTCATCATTGCTTTTGTAGTTTTCCAGCAAGCACACATCAGATAACATCTTCAGCAGCAGTGGTAACAATGCTCTTTCTTGGAGGTAAGAATAAAAGTCCAGAAGCAATATCTGATTTTTCACAGTATACAAATCTAAATCCAAATTTGGAATATGGATCTATAATGGGATTTTTTGGGGGTGGGGTTAGGGCTTTGAGGGGTGAATTTGCTTTTTTAACGATGTTTGCATGGACAGTTCTAACCTCTGATCCATCTTCTGGTTTGCCAGTGTCCAACTCATAAGTAATAAGGTAGCTATGTTTCTTCTGACATTAACAAAGACAAAAAAAATTACGTATCAGTAGGGCTTCATCTTACTAACTAGTCCACTATAACATTTTTTTCCTCTCCAAAACTTGCTGTTATATTTACCTTTTTTTGGACATATTTTAATTGAAAAAAAAAAAAGTTAGGATTTCAAATATCCTGTTTTAAAATTTTTCTGACTCTTATTTTAACAGTTCTCCTCTACTCAAATCAGGATTTCACAAGCATTGTAAACTCTTGCATTTGTCTCAATTTCTCCTTGTTGCTATTACACTACACTATTACACTACACTACTTATAATTTAGACACAACCAGCAATGAACAAAAATTATCGGAAAACCATCGCCCTCAGGAAAAATATGAATCTAGTATCTGATGGAGAAACTGGTTGTGGAAGAGGTACTGTATGTTCAGTAGCCACATTTACATATGCATTCCCACACTTTAAAAAAAAAAAAAAAATTAAAAAAATTAGGTCAATTCACATCATGAATCAGGGCTATTACAGAGAAATGCAGCTGTCTGTAATGAGGTAACTACTTTAATAACAAACAAGATAATTTCTTAAGCACAAGAGTTTGGCTGTGCTAAGAAGAGAAATGCTGCTCCTGCCACCAGTAACCTTCAGTCCTTTCCTTGACCTATGATTTTCTAAACTCTGTCAGTGAGGAACTCCCCGTCAATGACACAGTCTTTCAAGTTAGTATTGTCAATGAATTCCATTCGTTTCTTTGAAATGCTAAAATTACCTAGTACTAGGGCCTCAGAGGAGCTTGCTGATCTTATCCTATTCTCAACATTCCAGTGCTTATGTCATCCATACATTTTGAGTTGTCCTGCCAGACATGTCTATTATTTCACGGTAACTGAGGGAGCAGTTACCTTCACAGTACTGCCAGATGTTCTGAGTGTATCACAGGTGATGATGCTTTTCCTTTTATAGCCTTGCAAAAGTGCAAGAATCCTTACTCCTGACACTATTTTGGGATGAAAGAAGAGGATGTTTTCTTCTTGTGCAGAACTCCTATCGGTTTCAGCCAAGCAAAAATGTATTGCAATACTTGCAAAAGTGACAAAGAAACTTTCTGGTTTGTGTATCTGCATCATGGATACTAATGAGCCATATAATACTGCACATTTGTTATGAACTTCGAGGTGATTGATCATTTTCATCGTGTGTGGATAATTATTTCCCTAAATAGAATTCCTAATATAATGACAACTCGTACAGCCCCCTCAAACTGATTCACTTGTGTAACTATGGCAGCCTCTTGTTGTATTGTGCTGCAAAGATTGTCTGATTAGTAAGAAATTATGATTTATTTAAATAATTAAACTCAATATACTTAAGAAGAAAACTTAAATGCTCTCTTAGAAGTTCTCACTGTGAATTATCTTCTCAATAGCATAATAACATTAGGTTTTTTTCCATCAACATTAGCACAGAGAACAACCAATACTGCACCAATACAGAATCAGAGAATAATTATGGATGGAAGGAACCAGTGGATGTTACCTGGTTCAAATCTGCTCAAAGATTAGGTTGCTCAGCATCTTGTCCTCTCACACTATCTCCAAGAGCAGACACTCCACAGTCTCTTAGTTTAGCAATATCTTAGACTTTACCTGGACATCAGTTGAACTCAGTTTGAGTTGACAGGGTGAATTTAGTTACTGGAGGTTCGCCCAGAATGTGAGGAGGTGCCTGGCTCTGCATGTGCTTCAGAAGTTTTGGCACGGTCCTCTCCGGGGGTGCTTTCCCCATATCTGAAACAGGAATCTGTGATAAATAACTTTGTCTTGTGAATTTTTCATTAGATTATCTGTCTTTTTATATAAAGCATACATTTCCATTAAAGTAATTTTTTTCTAAAGTAATCAGTAAAGGGAGACTGGAGGGATGAGATACACGTGCCTAGAAGAGGCAAGGGAATCTTTGGCAGCAGGCTGGGCAACTTGGTGAGGCGGGTTTTAAACTGAAGGACTTGGGGGGCAGGGTCCAAAGTGGCAATGCTCATGCCATTGCAACCAACTGGGGAAGAAACCAGGCCAACCAGAGCAGTGACAAATGTTCCAACAAGATGAGAAACAGAAGACCAACTACCTCAAGTGGGCGTATATCCATGCATGCAGCCTGCGGAACAAATAGGAGGAACTGACGGACTGTGCCCAGTCAGAAAGTTATGATATCATAGGAATAACTGAAACATGGTGGGACAACTCACATGACTGGAGGATCACAACAGATGGTTATAGACCGTTTCGTAAAGACAGACAGGAAAGAAGAGGAAGAGGAGTCACGCTCTATGTTAAGGAGAGCCTTGAATTTATAGAAGTCAACTATGACAATTGTGGAAGTCCTATCGAATGCCTCTGGGTCAAGATCAGAGGAGTTGCCTCCAAAGAGAAACTTACAGTAGGCATCTCCTCCCGACCTTCAAACTAAGATGATAAGTTTTATTGATGAAGCAATATTTGGGGCACTTAAGCAAGCTTTGTGTTAACAGAACCTGGTTCTTACGGATTACTTCAATTACTCAGAAATGTGTTGGAAGAACAATACAGCAGCTCACATGTGATCCATTAAGTTCCTGAAATGTGTAGAAGACTGTTCCTCATACAAATGTTAGATCTACCAACCAGGAATGAGGCACTGCTGGACTTGATACTTGCAATCAAAGAAAACCTGCTTTGTAATATCTCAGTTAGTGACAGCCTTGGCTGCAGTGATCACAGTATTGTGGAGTTTGGGATCCTACTGAGCATGCTGAAGGTTAGTACTAGGACAAAGGTTTTAGATTTTAGAAAAGCAAACTTCAGCTCACTCAGAGCTCAGCTGGGAGAGATTCCAAGTGAAACTTCCATGAAGGATAAAGGAGCTAGTGAGTGCTGGGATTTTTTCAAGAACACTCTCCTTGAAGCATAAAACAGTTCATCCCCTTTAAAGGTAAGAGACGTAGGCAGAGCAAGAGACCCCTTTGGCTTAACTATGTACTTATGAGTCTGCTCAAAACCAAGAGAGAAGCATAGCAGAGATGGAAAAGTGGACGAATACCCATTGAGAACTAGAGGGGCATTGCCAGGGCATGCAGAGATGCAGTTAGAAAAGCAAAAGCTCAGTTCAAATTGAAATTGGCCAGATATCAAAAACTACAGGTACGTAAACAACAAGCAGAAACAGAAGGAAAATATTGGCCCACTGTTAAACAGAAGAGGTGAATTAGTCGCCAACAACACTGAGGAGGCAGAGGTTCTCAACACTTTCCTCACCTCTGTCTTTACCAGCACTGTTGGGCCCCAGGCCTTGGGAACAATAATCCAGGCTGATGTAAACACAGACCCACCATCAGCAAAGGAAGAGTTGGTATCAACAGTATTACAGGAGCTTGACCTCTACAAATAGAATCATAGAATTGTCTAGGTTTGAAGGGACCTTTCNTCTCTACAACCTCCTTTCAGGTAGTTGTAGAGAGCGATAAGGTCTCCGCTCAGCCTCCTTTTCTCTAGGCTGAATAACCCCAGCTCCCTCAGCCTTTCCTCTTAAGACTTACTCTCCAGATCCCTCACCAACTTCGTTGCCCTTCTCTGGACCCACTCCAGCACCTCAATGTCTGTTTTGTGGTAAGGGGCCTAAACCTGGACATAGTACTTGTGGTCTGGCCTCACCAGTGCCGAGCACAGCATTAGATGGGCTCTGACAATATCCACCTGGGGATTTTCAGAGAGCTGGCTGATGTCGTTGCAAGGCTGCTCTCAATGATCTTTGAGAAGTCATGGAGATTGGGAGACATCCCAGAAGTCTGGAAGAAGGCTAATGTAACCCCCATCTACAAGAAGGAAATTACAGGCCCATCAGTCTTACTTCAGTCTCTGGGAAAGTTATGGAATGAATCCTCCTGGGGGGTAAGACAAGTCAAATGAAGCAGGTGATGGTGAAAAGACAGCGTGGATTCACCAAGGGCACATGAATCTGACAACCCAGATTACCTTCTATGACAAAGTAACCTGCTTGGCTGATGCAGGGCAAGTGGTGGACATTTTCTAACCTGGATTTCTCCAAGGCTTTTGACATAGCTTCCCCCAGCCTCTTCCTAGAGAAACTGTTTTGTTAGGGTCTGGACAAATGGTCTGTGCAGTGGGTGGGGAACTGGCTGACAGGTCACATGCAGATGGTGGTGGTTAAATAGCTCCTTTTCAAGCTGGCAATCTGTCAAAAGTGGAGTCCCCCAGGGATCGATACTGGGCCCAATGCTGTTTAATATCTTCATAAGTGATCTGAATAATGGGATCAAGTGTGCCCTGAAAAAGTTCGCTGATGGCACCAAACTGACTGGGCAAGTGGGCACTTGGGGTTGGAGAGACACCCTGCAGGAAGACCTGTATAGGCAGGAAGAGTGGGCTAAGAAGAACTTTATGAAATTCACCGTGGACAAGTGTAAGGTCTTGCACCTGGGAAAACATAATCCAGGCATGCAGCACAGCCTGGGATTGACCTGGCTGGGAAATAACTCTGTGGTAAGGGACCTGGGTGTCCTGGTAGACAAGAAGCTCACTATGAATCAACAGAGTGCGGCTGCAGCAAAGAAAACCAACAGGATGCTGGGTTGCATCAACAGGGACATCACCAGCAGAAACAAAGGAGTCATTATCCCACTCTACTCAGTGCCTTTCAGGCCATACCTGGAATACTGTATTCAGTTTTTGTCTCTGCTATACAAAAAAGATGTGGGCAGGCTGGCAAGGGTCCAAAGAAGGGCAACAAAGATGATCAAAGGACTGGGAAGCCTGCCCTATGATGAAAGGCTGAGAGAGCTGGGTTTGTTCAGGCTTGGGAAAAGAAGACTCGGGGGACACCTTATCACCATGTTCCAGTATTTAAAGGGTAGCTAAAAAGAAGATGGAGACTCCCTTTTTACAAGGAGTCACATGGAAAAGACATGGAGTAATGGGTACAAGTTACTTTTGGAGAGATTCCAGTTGGACAAGAGGAGATTTTTTCACAATGAGAACAATCAGGCATTGGAATAATCTCCCGAGGGAAGTGGTGGATTCCCCATAATTGGACAATTTTAAGATTCAGCTGGACAGGGTGCTGGGCCAAGTTATCTATACTGTGCCTTTGCCAAGAAAGGTTGGACCAAATGATGCTTGAGGTCCCTTCCAACCTGGTATTCTACAATTCTGTGCAAATATTTCTACCTAAACTGAAAGAAAGATTCTGCCATAAGGTTGAACTAAGCCATGTTGAAATAGCGAACCTCTCTGTTCCATGCTGTGGTTCAGGCTGGGTTTTGTGTACCGACCATGGGTTGGCAATAGTAAACTGCTAATACATTTGATTGCCATAATTAAAGGCATTTGATTACATCAGCTTGGAACATTTTCTATAATATGATTAAAATCACACTGGAACACATTCAGCAGTTTTACACTTCAATAATATACAATATGGAATAAAAACCTGGCAGCCGACTGATGAATTCAATGTTGCATGCAGGAATACAGAGTAAGCACACTTACACTGTTTCAGAAGTAGTGGACAAGTACTGCATTTCAACAAATTTTGCTTTTGTCTTTGCTTAGTCTTCAAAATGAAGCTTCAGTCGCTTTCAATAGTTATTTTTGAAACTGTTCAAGGATCAGGATACATGCTTTATTACTTGTACATACTTCACATTTTAAACTATGTGCTTAGCTAAGTTCTTTTCTTCACTGAAACATCTTGTTTTGTTTGCTTCCTGCTTCATTTTTTTTCTCTGTTGTTTTCAAAACCTGATGTATATTACTTTTTTTTTTAAACTTAACTTTTTTCTTTAAAATGTCCCATTCTTCATCTCTTCCACTGGGACTCTTTCATTCTTTGGTTTCCCTCAATTTACTTCTCCCCAGTGTAGAAAGCATCCATACTGATATCACTAAAGGTACATTCAATGTTGAATTGAACCTTAAGGGTAATCAAAAATTGAGACACTATGGAATGGCCATGAGGTCATAGAAGTCAAACTGAGCTGTCAGCAATCAAACAGTAGAATGGTGCAGAACTTCCATAATTGACCTCTATTATTACCTTATTTGTTTGTCTTTATTTTCTACTACTATAAATTTTTGAAGTAATGTATGTTGTGTTGCTACTAAGCAGTATACAATTATTTGTTGAGCATTGGAGTAATAATTTAACACATTTTGGTAAATCTGTTACTCATATTTTTTAATTTTTGTCAGCTAAATTCTTATATATAGAATGAAAGTTAACTTCTTTGTGTAGTTTTACTAGTATAAATCAACTTCAACATTACTAAAAGCATGAGGTCTCAAAGTGCTGTCTTGCAAATCTTAAGATTTAGGCTGAATAAATCACTGATAAGATTGTATCAAAAACTAAGAACTTCACTGTGCATCTGAAGTGACAGTCACAGCACTAAAAAAGTGATAGAACATGCTTCCCTTGGCAACAATTTTACCGCAACAAACTGGAAAATAAAATTCACGTTACAGTAGGGTAAAGAAGACTCTGGTGTTAGAGCTGAGAGAAAGGTGGTGGAAATTTGTGTGACAGGAGTGAACCTGTGAAAAAAGGAGCACATCTGTAGGACAAAGGAGTTGGTGCTGAGAACCTGAGTCTACATCATAGACTCAGGGTTTGTGAGGGGCTAGACCTAGTCTGGACTCATGGCATGAACACCTGGCAGTGTTTGGAGCTCCTGAATCACACCACCTGAATTCATTTTATCTATAAAAAGTTTAGTCCACATATCTAAGACCATGCCATAGTATGAACCAAAGTGCAGTAAACTGGAAACAACAGGGGCACAATCCTAAAATGCAGATGTAGAGGCCCTCTTAGTTCCTAAATTGTTTCTCTGTGGAGTTTTATCTATAAAGAGACATCTGGGTGGATCAATCTCCACACTACACCAGCTTTGGAGTCACATATCATAACTCTGTTCCTCTGGTTAAACATTTTTCTTTTTGCTGTCATGTTATGACTAGTAGTTTCCACTTGGTGCCCATGAATCAAACCATTGTTATTTTCAAAAGATTTTACAAATAATATGGAATTCTAAGTGCCAAGTGTTGTTTCTTATATCTTCAAGTAACATGATTACATTTAAAAAAGCTGTCACTACAAAACTAAAATAAAAATGAAAATACTGGGGAAAAAAAAGAAGTCAGTGTTATTGCTCATAATTTGATTTACTGAATTTTATATCCTTTTTTCTGGTAGGTGGTAATCTTCAAAATTAAATTAAATACTCTACTTTGTCATGGGAGTATGCATGCAGAAAAACCCCCACTTTCCTGAGATTGATGGATAATTATTTTTCCATCTTAACCAGAGGACTTACTCACACCAACAAAGTACTGAAATTTTATGATGATAAAAATTTACTTGTAGTACTTTGCATTTTGATTGTTGTATTCTCTTTAAAGAGTGTTTAAGTCATATAGTAATTTAATTCATTAAATTAATGTGATTTTGTGAGAATTTTTACCAGCACCACCAGCAGATATTTTCTGCATCAATTCAAACATTCAAAAAGGAATTGCCATTTCACATATTATAATCAAGACCTTGTGTGTCATTCTTGTTCATTGCAGAGTTTAATTAAACTGGAGTGAGCTTAGGGTTCACTTATTACTATAGGCTATCCAACATTCAATATTTAAATAAAATGAGTTGGGATATAAATGGGGGATAATAGAATTCTCTCACACAGACTGAAAAGTCATTATTACCACTTGCATTTGATACAACAATATTTATTTATAGGCTGAAGCGGTGGTGGTGATTGGTTTGGGTTTTTTTAATATATATTTATGATTTTTCAGTCAGCATTATACTACTACACAATGAATGTAAAAGTGAGATAAATTGGCAGAATCACTATGAAGTTAAGGCAAGTTGGTACAATAACATAGACAAAAGATAGCTTTGAAAAGGAGAGTTGGAGTGGAAAATGCCAGCGGAATTTTTGAGCTTAGATTTAGCTTTCACTGTTAGTCATTTCTTGTTGATAACTTTGTATTGTGTGCCTGTGACATTTATTGTTGAGACCTTGGTTCCTACTTAGGAAGATTGTAAGATGTATATTTGGAAAATGATAAAATCTGTCTACTTGCATACAACACCACGAGAGCCAGGAGTATCCCAAAGAAATAAGCAAGCCTGTGCTTGAAAATTGAGAATCGTGTATGGGAAATATTTAAGAGTGTATCCACATGTCAAATTAAGCAGAAAATTTGCTTATCAGCTAACTCTAAAGGTAAAAACAAAATCCAAAGAAGCTTTTAAGACAGATAATCATACAAAGTATTTTTTTCATTTCTAGCCAGCTGTTAGAAGACAAAGGGCTCAATAATTTTCTTTTATTTTTAAAAGGAAAAAAATACAAAAAAGTTACAAACAGAGAAATGCAATTTGGGGGAAAAAAAAATAAGGCCAGGATACAACTGTCATAGTGGGTCAGCGAGTAGACCTTTATCTCGCAGTCCTGGACTTGATATTTGCCGGTAGCAGATGCTTAGCAAAGAGTGCAAGGAGCAAGGAAAGTGTGTGGTGAGCTTTTTCCTGCTATATCCTCCAAACTTCCACACAGCTGTGATTTAGAAACTTCCTGAACTGAAATTAGCATCTGAATCACTGTTTTAATTGCCATCAGTGGACCTATAATCCACTCATTTTGCTAAAGACTTATTGAACCCACTCATGTTGAGCTTCCCTGTAACAATGAGTTTCTGAAATTAATTAGGTATTGTATGAAATAGTAATTATTGTTGTTCATTTTAAATGTGCTACCTGATTATCCTATTTTAGATCTCCTAATTTATTGATTAGTGGCCAAGTTACAAAATAATGGTATCTCCCTTTCCCTCTTTTGCTGACTTAATGACTATTTTCTTTGTTTAGAACTTGAACTGGTGCATCTACTAGTCTTTCAAGAGATGCTAAGCCCTCAAATATATATTTTGTATTGTCATTTTATTATTAAAGTCAGAATACTTTAGTTTTACAATGTGTATATGATTTTCTTTTTAACCTATGGTTTTTTATATAATGTTTAGTAACTTGATGCTATTTAATGAGTTGATTTAAAAATATAGAGGCAGTGTTCATATTCAGCTGAGTAATATCTTTGAAGAAAGATGTTGAGATAAGTCATGCAGTGCAACTTATTAACCTTAGCTGGACAGTTAGAGAATTGCTTTGCATCTTCACAGAACCGAAAAGAATGAGGTCAAATCCAAATCTATGGAGAGCTCATTTTCAGCCAAGCATTTTGGTAATATTTTTTTTTTCTTAGAATTGCCTGTGCTGTTAGGAGAAAATGGTACTAGGCTGGAGTGGTGAGTATCCGTAGAGGGTATGTACTTTGGTATTCACAGTCACTAACAGCAGCACTGAAATACAACATGACAAGTTTATGCTGATGTTACACAGATTATTATCTTTGAGTGACCTTTGGCTGACAGTTAGCTACAGCTGAATAGTATTGACAAATCAGGGTGGATCAGTTTAATTTGTATTTAATACAGTTTGCTAATTACTCTTGAAATTAGATTTTCAGGAGGTTTCATTGTAATGTTGGAAAAGGATATTGAGGAAGGAATTGAAAACTTGCAACAATAAGCACAACGCCTTAATTTTAGGCTATTTCTGTAAAACATTACTGCCATTCTAGCAACCAAAAAAGGATCAAAATAAGAAATGGATGCTTGGGAAAAAATGAGAAAGAGTAATAAAGTTACAGATAGCTGTTTAATGGGATGTGATGATGGGGAAAATAAGTTTGCAGATTTGACATGTGTTCTCTCCATTTTGCCTAGATTCAATTGCAGTGTTAGGCATATTCCTTAGATTTCCTTAATCCATGCATACTTTTTTAGAGAAAAAAACTTTAATGTGGGCCATCATATGTTAATTTGTAATGTATTAAGGTAATTTGCTTTTGCTAGCATTATAGAAATAATTATGGTAGTGTAAAATGAGTTGTTGGTCTTCCCAAATTAATTGAAGAATAATGAGATTAATCATGAGTAGGAGGGAGACAAACAGAATTTTAATATGGAAGAGCAAAATGGATTATGTGGAACATACCATCTTTTGTCCCCCTTCTGTTAAAAAAGGAAATATTTCATTGTGTGAATGGATTTTCCTAGGGTGTTATGTGGTTGCTAAGCACATGTGCTCAAGGGATAAAACCTCCCTGTGAGTGAGTATGTGGTGTAGTTCCACCCATCCTGAAGATAAGCAATCAGTGAAGACAGTTCATAGGCAATGAACAGTTAATGATATGCCATGCACCTGATTCTTTCTGAACATGACAAAGACTCAAGATATGTTTTATTAAAAATGTAAATTAGAGTCTTAACAAGATGATGGCCTCACCATCAGAGATACACTGCCATGAGAAAAACCGGCAGGAATGAGAGGTAAAGAGGAAGGATTGCAGGTACTTCTGGAGGCTTTCCATGTCCAGGATGCTTTTGCTGGCCCTCTCTGTGAGGTGGAAGAGTAAAAAGCTGAGGGTACAGGTGTCCCAGGCTTCAGACTGTCCCTAATCCTCATGAGACAGGAATCTCCTTTTACTTGGTACCTTAAATAGGGTATGAACTGCTCATCACATGTTGTCACTGGTGCTTTAACTTGAGCAAATTATTCAGAAATTTGTCATTCTTTTCAGCTAGGTATTCAGTAGGTTTTCTCTACTTACAGCAAATTAATATATGGAAAAGAACATGGTGATTTCATAATTTTGGAGACTTCACTTTACTTCAAATAATAAACAGGCTAATTAGATCGCTGAATTTCACAGAAACATTTTGACTAATCAAGGTCTTAGACAACAGGGGATTTGCAGAAACGAGCAGATCTTTTTTGTTAAACATTGTCAAACTATGAGATATCACATCACATGGTATATTAAAAACTACACAATCACAGATATCATTTTGCCATTTTAAGTAATGCAAATAGAAGTGTTGTGAAAATCTAGAAATTAATTAGAAAGGCAATACGTAAAGCAAGGTAAGTGGGAAGTTTGACTTTTCAGTTAGTCAAACTCTTCTCATTAATAAGGTAAGTTAAAACCTGGGAAAAAAGCTGTTATGGGCTGTTTGTTCTGGCACAGAGTCTACATAGAACAGAGAGCATCCTAGGCTTTACGTTAAACTACTTTTTAAAAGCATTGTAATTTTTCTCCCATACAGTTTGTTGATAGTCTGACAGCAGCATGCAGAATGGTCTGAAAGCCTGAAGAGTGACCCAATGCTATTTTGTACTTTGAGGCTATGCTTTGGAAAAAAACAGCTTTGGACAAACAAATCTGCTTTTGTTATTATAGTAGATATGATTTAATGTTCTTGGGCATTTAATTTTAAATCATATTCACTTATGTTATCATGGCTTTGAATGATTTATCAGCTTGTGTGGTGAGATGTTAAGTAGCTCAAGAAATATCAGAATACTTCTGAAGTTCTTGGTTGATAAATCTGCTTTAAAATGAACTTTTGAAGCTATGAGAAGGAAGTTAGATGCATGCAAGAGACACAAATGTTATCGCAACAAGCAAACTCTGAAGCTTTCTTTTGAAGCATTTTTCAATGCTCATCAAGACTAACACCTAGTTCAGGTTGTGTTATATCAGATGGTGGCTTACTGAGATTTGCAGAGGTGTGTCACAGGCTGTTGTTTCGTTTAACAAGTCATTTTTAGAGTACTTTAAGGCAGCCTCAGAAATTAAATTGGATAGTTCCTAAATTGTAAAAGGATGTCAGGGCTCTGAAAATGTTATTTTTAGTACAACTGTGCTGGTCTGTCTCTTGCCTGAGGATATTTATGGAGCATTCCCAAGGTGGTTTGCATTTGCCAAGAATAAAGTTCTTATGCCCTTGACACCTGCATTCTCTATCCCCACTTGTAACGCCAGAAAACTTTATTTTTCTTCCACATATGATGCTTGTTCTGGACACTAGTCACCTCTGAATTCCCTCTTGTGGAAGACATTTGACCTGTAGTCCTTTTAGGTGATTTTGAGCCTCTTCTGCTTGTCCCTCTTCCTGTTCCACCTTGGGAAATCCAGGAGGTGTGTGCATGCATAGCCCATGAGATAAGTAAGGAGGCTGGAGCAGAGGTGGTAGGGAGAGCTTTGAGACGGACTCTCCCAAATATGGTGAATCTGAATACCACAGAAGTGGGGTGTAATGTGAGTGACAGGACTTTGCAGAGGTGCAACAAAAGCTTGTATAAAAGCTGGCATTCCTGAAGGTACCTCTGTGTGATAGAGCATGTTGGAATCATGGAAGTAATTTTTAGGATGCACAAATGGGTTTTAACGTGCATGGAGCTTGGATGCCAGTGTGGATGTGGCTCTTGGAAGCAGTAGAATCGTCACCAGCTAAGACGTATTTTACCTCTAAACTGCAGAGTCTAAAAAATTACATACTGACATTTTAATTTTTTTTTTTACATTATTTCTAAAAGTGAGCAGTAAGTAAACTAGTTACTTTGAATCACTGATCTTTAATATATGAATTATTAGAAGATGTAAATTAAAAAAATAGCTACAACTAGGTATTAAATATTAACTACTAGGTCAGTTAGGGACTGAAAGTGCAGGGCTATATGTTCCTCTCTGTGCATGAAAACTGTTGACAACAGAAGAGCAGAATTTCCTTGTGACTCTTTTCCCCATAGAATCATATCCCAGAAATAGTGGCAATTTTTTTCTGAAAAATACTGAATATTCTAAAACCTGAGCAAGAATGATATGTATGTTATCTGGGGCTCTGTGCATCACTGAACAGCCGGTCACATGAATGCTGTGGTTTGTGCTTTGATGTAATTCATTTCCTTCCTTCCCTTCTTCTGTACTACAAACAGCCCATCTGTTAAAGTGAGTAGATTGTAGACAGCATTTTAACTTTTGGTATGTGAAGTATTTTTGATGTTTTCTGTAGAAACATGAGGCCCTGATAAATCTGCAATGTACTGATTCTCTTCAGTGAAGTGTATTTTTATTTTTTTTTCTTCATGTGTGAGTTGAGAAAGTATAGATCGGTATAAATAAAGTGAATGAACAGCAGCGATTGGCTTGTTTCTGATTTTCCCCTTTTTGGAAAAATACTGCAAATCCCATGACAAGAACTATCATAAACCATCTGCTATTTCCAGGTGATCTTAATCTTTTTCACTTTGATTTCTTTTTGATGAGCGTGGCAGACAAATTGGGTTTTTCTTGTTGGTTGAGTGTCTCACCTTATAGTGAGACATTATTTTATAGTCTCACCTTACATAGCTGACACTTTCATTACAGAATTACAATTAGATATAAGAATGTAAACATCTCAGTGCTCTTTATAAATTATGGTACTTGTTGCACAATTATACTATTTAATTTGACCATAATAATATAAAATTTTAGTACAATGAGTGCATATTATTTATGTGTTACAAGGTTTAGGGTTTTTCAGATGTAACCAGAAGACCACTGGTTCACAAGCAAAGTTTATACTGAGTCCTTGGTGTCAGATGGCAGAGCCATCAGTATGAGTAACCGACAGCATAAATAGGATACTTGAGGTTGAATTAAATGATGGCTTTCGCATGGTTCGTCCAATTTACAGTCGCATGGCTACACATTGGTTTAGTCCCATTGAGGATATTGGTTCTTAAGACTGCTGTGAGTGCAACTTTCATGAAAGCGCTGAGGATGGAGGTTGGACACATTTGTAGGCTTGAACACTGCTTCATACCCAAAACCCCTTTTTTAGTACTGCTGAAGTAAGATAAGATTTTGTAAAGCCCTAATGGAAATATAAATTCTAAATATTTGTGCTGCTTCTGATTTCTCACAAATCTCTTTATTTTTTAATCGAAACCAAAATATCCATCAAACAGGTTTTTTTAGGCACCTGCACATGGCCCATTTGCCATCCCTCAGATGATAAATTAGGAGCCAGATGAATAGTTTTATCCGCCCCTTTTTTTTAGACAGTAGTACAATGGAATATCTGATACTAAGTCAATCTTTTTGACGGCTATTTTCTTTAAAAAGCCTTTAATGATATATTTCTGAGGGTTTTATTATTTTTAGATAAAACTATATTCTTTTTAGTTTTATTGACTTCCTCTAAAAACTGCCACGTCAGAGAGGGAGTTTTCAAACTGTGGTTATTCCACGTAGCCATCATAGATTTGTTACAATGTTCTACTGTCCTTAATAGTACTTTTCTGCTATATATTTTCAAATTTCTTGGCACTGTGTTTTGTAAAGGCAATAGTTACATTTATAAAATTAACATTTCACCACACACAATATTGTTATTTTTAAGTCTTCCTTTAACGCTGTCATGTTTATTCATTTTTGCTGGTTGTTCTTTCCATTCTTACTCATCATTAAAGTCGCAGTCAGAATATCATTGCTATAAATTAAGCGAGATTTTAAACTATCTGGAGTGGTTACTGGGGGATAATATGTCTCTTGAAATGTTTTTTTTTTATTATTCTTTAATTACTAAGGAGAGTTTAGATTATGAACCTTGGAAAACACAAGAAAACGCACAGTGAAAATCTGATTTTGTAGTTTGAATTTAATCAGAGGAATTCAGTGCTGACCATCAATGGGTCTCCTTGGTATCCTTGGATGAGTTGTACAGGCTGTGAGATTGCCAAGTCTTTGTCTGAAGGTCACAGTCCTAAAGTTAGTGTGGGACTAAAACTCACACCTGTTTTATATTTTAAAGATGGTCTTCCAAAAGACAGAACTGTCAAGCTTCCTAGCATGGAGAGTTTTTTTCTAGGCAGCTTTACGTGATGCCATCTTGTAGAGCTCTTAGACATTGGAATGTCAATCTACACCATAGATTAACAATTTTATTCTTTTTTTACTTTAAAGCTAATTCCTCCTACAATAAAAATTTAAATGTATTAAAATTTTTCTTCTTTTTCCCCTCTGTAGTTTTATTTTTAACTAGAAATCTCTTTTACTACTTTTATTTAGCTGTTGAAAATTCTCTGCAAGATTGGTTTAGTGGCCTGGCAGTCCATTATAATGATGATGAAAAATTAAACCTCTAGATATAACAGTACTGGTTGGTATATGAAATACAAAAACTTGGAGTGTGGAAAATATTGCAGAATGCCTCACAATTAATAATAATGAATTAAAAAGGAAATCTAGATCAGAATAATTCAGAATCTTTTTAATGTGTAGAAGTAGGTTGGATTATTATTATTTTTATTATTAATGCTGATTATAATTATAGGGAGTGCTACATATGCCTTTAAAATAATCACAGGGTTGATTTTTTTTCATTTATTTATTTTTTTACACACACTGATAAATGGACATTGAAAATCGCCCCAGCTGTTGAAACCCTCTTTGCATCGACTATACATTGTCATCTATTTGGCTGTAGATGACAACCCGAAAGGACTGCAGTTTACCGCTCTCCTGTTCCTATGGGTCTCCAGAGTTGTTTTCGGACCCTTGTAGTTCATTGTCAATGAGTTTTTGTATTTGCAATAAGGAACATAATTACAGTGCTATATGCAGATTTTCATTACCTAATGTGTAGAAATTTTTAAGTTACAAGTTTGCAAGCTCTTTGATAGCAAGACTCCAGTAAGGCTGTCAGAAATCTCATCCTCTTTTCCTGCACAATAATACAAAGGAAACATAGGAAATTGGAGAGAATACATTTACTGAGCCTTTAAGAAAAAATGTGTAGGTATAACCATAAATTTTCTAAATTTATATTTTATGTTAAACCTGGATGTGATGTAAAAATATTTAATTGCTACAATTAGCTATCTAAAACTGACACATTTGACAAGTTGGCTTTGTAAAATGTAAAGAAGATGTAGTTACCTAAAAAGTAAATAGGATAAATCAGAAACCCATATAATGCAGATATGTTTAGATTGGCATATTTTACATTATATTCCTACTTTAAAAACAGAGTATGGAAGCAATAAAAGCAGTATATTACTGTTTTAGAACTTAGCAGTATCATAGGCTTAAGAATTAGTCTTATTAAAATCATATTTCTAATTATGTGACCCACAACAAACAGACTTCAAATTACCTTTTGTTTAGCAATTTGATTTTGGTGTTTGTGGCAGAGATGTCTCCTGTTGCATTTTATTCTGTCAGTTACCAAGTATTAGAGAATAAATATATCAGTTTGTAGCATCTCATAAACTAACGGCTATTAAACTTTGATTTCAGGAAATTTAAAATGCTGAAAAATGGTAGAAGTCTTTTTTCTTTTTGTCTCCCCTTTGGAAAGTTTTGCTTGATATATCTTGCTATAGGATACAGGGAAAATCCATAAGTCAAATAACTAAAATATATTATTTTTGTTTAGGTACTTTTATCCTTCTCAATTTCACATTCTAGTCCAAAAATAATTTACATATAATCAGAATAGATGCTTGCACCGAAAGTATGTGATAAAAGTTAATTAAAACGCTAAAGCATGTTCCTTTTCCCAATAAAGTTATATAGAGGGAGCTTTTTAAAATCCAAATTATATGAACATGTCCTTAAAAAATTACAGGATTTGCTGATGGACTTTAGTGTAAAAATGTGGCTTCAATACCAAACTTAAAATCATTTATTACAACACAGGCTAAATTTCATATAAAACTTGAAGAAAATATTAGATTGCTCTTTTCTGAATCATGCAACTGCAAATGGCTATGAAAGAAATTTTACTAATTTTTTTCCTTACTCTGGGAAAGGAGACATTGTGTGTATTGTGCGTTCAGGATATTGTCTAAAATTACCTCTTCTTCAGCTCCAGGGTGCTCAAATATTAGGGAGTCTTTCAGTTTATCTAGAAATTATCCAGTATTTTAATTATATAATTGGAATTTCTTTGCTAATTGGGAAGCTCATAACACACAGTATCCTGTGCAAAACATATCAAGAGTTCCTAGTGATCTGGATGTTCAAAGATAGGCTGAACATGATGGTAGAGAATAACACATTTAGAGTCACAAGGAGAAGCCAGGATGAGTAGGAATGTGGGATCAGGCTAGATATAAGGAAAAAATTTTTTTACAAGAAGGGTGGTGAAACACTGGAAGAGTTGCCCAGAGAGGTGGTAGGTGCCCTGTCTCTAGAAACATTCAAGGTCAGGTTGGACAGGGCTCTGAGCAACCTGATCTAATTGAAGATGTCCCTGCTCACTGCAGGGTGGTTGGACTAGATGACCTTTCAAGTTCCCTTTCAACCCAAAATATTATATGATTCTATGAATCTGTGATCTTTCTAAAGGAAATTTCTTGTGAAAAAAAAATATTAGAGTTGACAAATGCTTGAAGTTAATGAACATCACCAAGTGTTGGTGAAACAGATGTTATCTAATAATATTTCATTACTCTGTTGATGCAAGCAGGTAAAATATTTGATTCTTTTGTTTTCATCCAACTCTTGAGACAGTGTGTATGCACCAAAGCCCTTGGATAGCAGCAAAACAGAACTAAATGCCTCTGAATATTTGCAGTTTCTCTGATATTTCTGGGAAGCATGATTAGGAAAGCCTTGTAAATTTATAAATATCAATCTTACAAAATCAAAAACGCTCACTTTAGTAAGGTTGTGTTTCACTCACTGTCACTGTTGATATGAGGCTTTACGTAGAGGATAACAAAAGAGATTTTTTTTTTTCAGTTCTAATCACTGTTTCTGACAAATTCAGATCTGATGGCATATGAGAACCACTGCTTTACGCCATTAAGAATTTTTTTTTAGTTGGGTGACATTTTGGGGATAGGCTGCAATTATTTGTTGAATATTGTGCTTTTGAGTTGAAGGAGGATGGGAAGTTCTCTCATTTTCTCTTTTTGCTCCATATGCTGATGATAATGTTCAGTATGTGTTCTTTTGTTTCCCTTTTATATCTCCTTATGTGTATACCACTGCATCCCTGTTGAGAAGACCCTGTATTTGATCAAGTAAGCCATTGCTTCTTTTTACTTCTTTAAACCCGCTTTTTCTCTGGGCATTTCTAACTGCCCTCAAAAGTCCCTTTCTTTGGGCCTCACTTTACATTTTTATTTGCCATTTTTAATTTTCTTGGGTTTGGAAATATTTTAGTTCTGTGGATCCTCATAAACAGCTTTTTTACTATTTCCTATTAAGATATGAAGAAAATTTAGCCAACAGATACTTACCTATTACTTTCTATATCTATTGGACTTCTTTGTTTATTCAAAGCTGTATGGATTTCTCTGCAAAGAGATGCAAAATAAATCTTGCCTACTTAACCTTCCGAACTCTTCAGGCAAATGCAATTAATTGCCCATGTTGCAGCGTTGTTAATACTAGAAAATGTATAATTTAAAATTAGGCTATGACATATATGAATTTCTACCATAAGGTAGTTTTAACATTTATTGTTAGAAACTATGCAGACATAATAAACCTAAGAAAGAATAGAAAGAAAAGTACTATTCTCTCTTTCATCATATTAGTTGCTTGTGGGATGATGGGACTTTTGTAATGTAATTTGTATGACTGTACTATTGTATTGGTGCTTTACATAACAAGAGAAAAAGAGAGAAAAAATAGTCTGAGACAAGAGTATAAAACCACTCTCTCTCTTCACTTAAGGCTTTATGCAGAACCAACTAAAATCCAGTTAAATCACTGAAGTACAACATGCACATTTAAAAATAGGAAAGGTGATTGGAAATCAGTGAGATCAGCAAAGCTACTTGAAACTACATTTCCATTCTTTCATCAGACATAAAACTTCAAGTTGCTATATCCACACAAACGGCTAGTTTGATCTGCAGATAACGTCAAAGTCAAGCTCATGATTAGGGAGGAGATTCATGCTGCTCTGGCTTGCTTAAATACTGAACCAAAATTTTCTTTCAAGGAGGAAGCAGGCCCAAACCAAAATTACTCCTTTCAGCAAGCATTTGTCATGATAAAGTGAAATCCCACATAACTTGAGTGCTTGAATTACCAGTGCTATATGTACAAGGAAGGAAGGATGAGAGAGAGATTATACTAGACTCCTTTAATCTTTGTTCCAGCAAATCCATGCACCTTGCATTTCTGTTCATTTTTGTGCTCCCTGCTATTTTACTACACTGCTTGAAATTATTTGTGGTATATATAATAACATAATTATTTAATTTTATGATAATGTTTATGCATTCAAAATTGTAGTCAAGTTTCTGTGGGAACTGGTACACTTGTAGCAATAGGAGATTATGGAAATATTTCTGAAAACACAGGGCAAAACTATTTTTATGTTTACTTACAACATTTAACAATATTTTTTTTGTTGCTCCTCTTCTGCCCTTGAACTATGTGGTTGCAGTGGAATGGCAGAAAGATATAATTTAATCTAAAAGAGCATGTTATGTTGAAAGTAACTTCAAAGCTATGATTAAACATACTTACAATAATTAGTTTCAAAGCAGTCTAGTTCCTAACAGCGTTTGAAGAATTCCGCATCTAATGTAGTAAAATAAATTACACACCACTTTGTTCATTGAATAACCAATTTTCTCCTCCTAACCACCATTTATCAACAGAGCCTTTCACTAGAAAACTCAGTTCTCCTTTAAATATACTCAGAACCAAGCACTCTCCTCATTCCGCCTCCCACACACACAATGAGCTCGATTATAACACCTTCATTGGATTATAATGTACAAAAACTAATAGTTCATTTTGGATTAAGAGTTGAATCAAGAGAAAGGAAATGTTCAGTGTAAGTTCTGTAATGCTTTACTTTAAAGAACTCCTGTTAGTATTGATGAAAGAGGAAACATTGCGTTTCCCAAATTCTGTTTTCTGATAAGTTCTACTAAATTGAGAAGCTTCATGTGCTATATAATTTGAGCCGTAATTTCTTGTGGAAGAAGCATGAAACTTTGTATTTGTTATCATTGACTCACACTAGGTCAATAGCTTAGTGTTTTGGATGGTCAAAGCAAAAAAATACAGTATTTCTTTATGCACAAGTGATCTCACTGACAGTAGTGAAAATCTTTATCTCACATTTTAACACATCCCAGCAACACACTTCAGCAGCAACAAGTAAATTTAGGTCAGAAATTGAGAGGAATGGAGAAATTTCCATCTGAGAATGGGTGCAACAGGAAAAGGGAGTAGCTATTGGTCGTATACACTGACTTTCTTGCTTTTTATATATTTCAAGTACAATAAGAATTTACTCGAATTTTCTTATGGACTATAAACAGTTTGTTGAGAAGCTATAGTAATCTTAAAAATGACAAAATCACCAGAAGAGTAATTTTGAGAAACAATACAATGTATTTATTGCTAAGGACTGTAACATATCAAAATTAGCTTCCTTGCACTTTAAAAATGTTATTCTTAAGTGCATGGCAAACTGGAGATAATTTTTAAATATTTCCACATTAATTTTCCATTTATAATAAGTATTGTGCAGGAACATTTTAAACTTCTTGAGAATAATTTGCCATAGATGTCTTTTTGTGATGTAATATTTCATTTAGGTAAAGTGATGAATCAGCAGACATTATATATATATATAATAATTTAAATATAGTTATCTTGGTAATTACATTTTTATTGCCAGATACAAGCAGAAAAGATAGAGGTAACAGAGCATTTATGA
>VXAK01027034.1:0-41927 GCA_013399435.1 Arenaria interpres | reverse complement strand
GATCTAGTTGTAGATGTTCCTGCTCATTTCAGGGTGTTTGGACTAGATGACTTTTAATGGTCCATTCCAGCCCAAACTATTCTATGACTCTTTTCTATGATTCTTGTTCCTAATATATTTGTACACAGTTAGTAGCCAGGTATCTCACTATAATTGAAAGTTAATCAGAAACTTGAGAAATCAATAAATTGTGCCAAAGAACTAAAATCATCTGGAAAGCAAATGATAAAGAACTTTATTAGATTGCTGACAGTGTTCAGGTACTTCCTGTGCTTTATGACGTTTACTACCTTGTATATCAAGTGAAAACAATACGACAAGTTCAATTCAGTTTCCATAGCTGATCACGTGTTTTCTTCTGGCCTTCATTCTGTGTGTTTCTCATTGGTTTTCTCTCCTGGACAAGTACATCTGGGACTACTTTCTAACTGCTCAGCTTCAGCTAGAAGGTTGGAGAGCGTTTCTACAATATTCCAGCCTGCAGTGGGATAAGAAAAATGGTGAGTCCTTCCTAACATGAATTCAAAAAGCTCAGGAAGAAAATGTAATTTACTTCAAAGCCTCCCATCTCTTGGGGGAGTGATCCAGATAGCCTATTGTATAAAAGGCAATAGTCACCGTCCTTTATCTCCCAATGTAACATTTACACACAATTATTTTAATATGAAATCATGTCTGCCACTGCCATTGTTCCCAGCTCCATCCTGCAAGGACAAGCATTTTCTGCAAATTCTTAACAAAATTTCATGTACCTTTGGGAACCTTAGGTAGAATTTCATGGATTAGGGGTGGCCTTTGCTGTTTAGCACTCTGATATCTGAAGTGCCCATGAACACTCACCAATACATGCTGTTGTGAACGCTGAGCATTACAACAGTATCAAGAGCAAGGGATTTTTTAGGTACCTGTAAGATATGCTGTAGCTGCAGGAGGTTTCAGGGTGGCAGCTTTGGAAGGGGCACCTTAGTTCTAATCTAGGCAGCAAAATCCATTTGGAAACGGTCTGAGATGTGCTGCTGTCTGTTCCTGACGCCAGCCTGGAGGTACACTTGGATGTAAACAAGAACTTGAATAGGCTGTGCTTCTGCATTTCAGTTACCAAAAGCCTTTTTTGCCTCGAATACCTAAGAAGCGCTTGAGCAATGCAAGATCCAAACGATTCTTTTAAAAACTGCAGTCAATACACACAAAGCCTTGCTCCTGCAACGTAAGATAATGCGTGCCACTAGAGGTCCTTCCATATGTTTCGAAGGATCTCACCCTGCTGCTAAATACAGCATTAGTCTATCTTTCGTGCGAGAGTCTTCGTCCTTGTGAGAGAGCAGATCTGATGCTGATTGTTCTCTGACTGTAACCAGCACAAGTGAATGCTCTGTTTCTTATCAGAGTGTTGGTATCTGTTCCTTCTTTCAGAGAGTTCATCCAGCTGGCTTATGGCTCTCACAGCTCAGCCAAGAGGGTGGGGGGAAGGGGATTAGCCCAATAGTTTCAGTAAATTACACACATTCATCAGCCCCTTGACGTCTACACTCAAGTTCTTGCCTTTTATGGCAGACCCAGGGAAAATGATATAATGGTATGCCATACAGCATGTGTACATAGCGGGCTGGGGATATATTTCATATATCTCTACAAGCCTTGTTTTGCTAAAGGAATTTTGAATTTATAGTCTGATAAGAAATTTCACTACAAAGGATAACTGGATCTCTGTCAGAAGTTATGTGCTCTGTCAGAGCAAGAAAAAAAAAAAAGAAGAAAGAAAGGTAGGTGTGGGCTACTGAAGGAAGCCCTCATCCATATGCAAGTGCGCATGCACAGTCCGTAAAGTTCTGCTCTTGATACCAGTAGCAAAAATTCTCATTAAAGCTGGGATTTCACTCTGGCTCTGTGATAGAAAATGAATTTGCATAGCTGTTATTGTTTCATGCAACAACCAAAAAAGAGTGGGTTTTGAATGAAATGATAGTAGAAAGACATCATTGTCTTCATGTGGAGTGGGCTATTGTGAAAAAAACTTGCTAAATTAAATCCTTAGCACTGTTTCCAGATTTTAATGTGAGTTTTGGGAGGGATGGGAGATTTCTCTTCATACATTCCAACAAGTGTTGAGCTTTCTTTTGTGTTACGGTACTCTGATCATCTGGCTTTCTCCATAGGACTTCAGTGGAACGTCTCCAATTTCTGCTAACTACGGAATTGGCCAAATAAAGTTGCACAACTTTGCAAATTGAGAATGATCATGCCTAAGTGTGTGGGCATTTGGGATCTCATCCAAATGAATCCAAAGAGGAAGTTGTATGGGCCTGATTCTCACCTCACTCTTTTTCTGTCACCAAGTTATGCTGTTATAAATCAACAATGGGTGATTTATTTTCTTGCTAGATTCTTTGCATAGATACTAGCAGCTCAATGCATCGAGCACTACCATTTAACGCATCTTCTACCAAAGAAGCCAGAACTCTCAGTACCATACCTTTAAAAGCAGAAGGAAAAGTAGAAGAAATGCAAGGCTTATTATAACATGTCGTTGTGCTCTAATTGATATGTTAGTTTGCTTTCATCCCATACAGCAGTTTAAGTGGATGAAAAAGGAATGCATTTGGGTTGCCTGACTGCTACTCATAAACACGAAAGTGCCAAGCTATGTAGCGTAAGCTTCTTGAGAAGGCGCTAAGGTTGTACAACTGGTGAGTTACGAACAGTTTTCACCACACCAATCATCCAAACATAGTATAGGCAACTTCGCTTTCTGAAACTAATTAACAGGAATTTGTGGCTGAAATTAGTGGTTCTCAAAAGACTTTCCCACCATAATCTTCTGTAATCCTTCTTCAAACTACACTATTCATTATGGGACATATCCTGTGTAAGGTGAACCCACGCAAATATCCATAGGACTACAATTTTTGAACCTTGCCTTGGATTCATAGCAGGATTTGGGTGAGGGGAGCTGGATTTGTTCAAATCCGTACATTTCCACACTTTAGGACCTGCAAATCCATGTATACTGTTTCTGACACATAGCTGGCAAACCTGTTCTGGATAAAATTAGGAAGGGCTCACACAGCTCTGTCATACAATCTTGCTTTTTCACCATAGTAAATAAAATTTCCGTTGTCTCTTCTGCACTCTGAAAGGTCACTAAAAACACAGATTCATTTTAAGCTAGGTTTTCTCAGAACGGTCATCCCTCAGTAAATCTGTCTGAATTTTTCCACTGATATTTTTCAGCCTGAGTTGATAGACTTCTAGAAATACTGGTTGGAAGGGACATCTGGACATCATTGAGTCCATCCTCCACCTCAAAGCAGGATTATGGCCAGCACTAGACCACGTCAACCCCCTCTCTACTTTGCTGTTATTTTTTGGAAGTCGGATTATCCCACCATGGTGTCTTACAACCACAAAATAAAACAGAAGAAGAGGAAAAGTCTCAATGCAGACAGAAGGGGAATAGTTTGGTCTGGATTTTAAGACTGTTTCTTACTCTCTGTCATCAAGAATCTCTGTGTCCAGTGATAGGCAATTAGGGAATGGGCAGGTCAAACTTGCTTCATGAGGCTGCTGAGAGAACAGTTGTAAGTGTCCACCACAGAGAAGAAAAATGAAAATAAAACCCAGTTAATGTATGTAACAAGCTCCAGTTACCAGATCAGCAGAAAAACATCCTTCCTCCAAGATTTATATCCCACATGAATAACTTACTGCTCTTTTGGAAGAAATGACCTAACCTGGGACAGGACAGCAAGAGTGAACAAGTCATCACTCACAAACTGTGGCAGAAATACTTGGAATGAAAAATAGTAGAAAACAGCCCAGATCCTTTTTCCTTCAAATAAGCAGTCTCATCTGATTAAAGGGCAGGTGAAGAATGCTCTGTTTAGAAATATGAAAATGTGGTGGGTAACGTCTGAAGGATTGCTTCCCTGGAGAGCTTTCCTTGGAGATGACTGGCACAGCAGTCATCTAGGTTGGTGTGGTGGCCCAACACTGTGGCTTGTCACACTGCGGGCAGGACCAACACCCTGAAGGGTGAAAAAACAAGGCAAGATTGCAACCCTGGTGGCAAAAAGTCAATCTTTCTGGAGAAGGCAGTAGGATGGTCATTAGCAGAACTGCACCGAACTACCTGTCCTGCCCCTTCACTCCAAGTGATTCCTCCATCAGCAGTTGCTCTGGGTATCTTTTGGGTGACCTCTCACTGATCCAGATCAGCTGTTACCATCCCACCTACCTCCCCACAGTGAGGCAGGATGTACTTGAACAGAATCCACTCCTACTGGAAGGAAAGCAGGCCTGCAAGGGGCTGCTGAGGACAACTATGGTGGCTGGCAAGGAGGATAAGACATCTCTCATACAATCTTTTTGGCTGTACTAACTGCATGTAGAATTGCTTGGATATGAATCGTTCAAAGACAGCTTTGTGGTTTTTTTAGTGATAAATGATCACTGTAGATCACCTGTCTATATAACACAGGAAGAGCAAAAATGGAGGAAAATTTAGGGATTTGCAGAGATCTGCAGATTTACTGTATTTTGGCCATGAAATCATAGCTCTGAATCCATAAACGTATAACTCTATTCCATCACTCAATGTGTTTGTACCTAAGGTATACACCAATCAATATATAGCCTTGCAGAGTACTTTTTCATCTGTCCCTCAGAGCACTTTATATGTGCATTTAGCTTCTCAGGATTAGCAGTAGGTTATATTGAGATGTCTTGAATTCAAGGATGTTAGAGATGTCGGGGGAGGGGGGGGGCTCCCGTGAGTTTGGGATGTTAAAGTTCACAGTTCATGCATGAAGCACGTGAATCTCAGTTTAGGACTTGTCACACATGCTGAGTTGTTGGAAACATGATCACATGATGTTAGAGTAGTCATCATAACTGATGCTAGGGTCATATCTTGTTTCTGATGAGTTTCAGCTGGCCCTGCTCTGGAAATATAGAGCAGCTGTTTTTTAAAATTTCTTAAAATGCTGTATAGGCAGCATAGATGGAATTCTAGAATAGCTTTACATAGAAGATCCTTTAAGCTTCACAATTAACCATAGATCCTCTTTAGCTATATTACTGCCACGTTCATGTGGCCTGCAGAAAGAGCCAGACATCCAAAGGGAGCATTAGAATCATAGAGTCTTACTTTTTACAAGCCACGAAAACTTTCCCCATAACTTATGCATTAAGATTATAGTTTCTGTTTGAGCTTTATGCATATCTTTTATAATAAATATCCATTTATGACTTAAAAGCATCAGGTGTGGGAAAATGCACCACATCCATACCCAAATCACTCCAAAGCTTAGGTAGTTTCCCTTTTAAAGATTTGTGCTTCATTTTTCATCTACTTGTCTCATTCCAACTTTCAACCACTTATCTCAATATGATTTTTTCTGTTAAATCAGAGCCTGCCATGATCTGAAGTATTTTTCCATGTAAGCATTTCTAGGCTGGAATTAATTCACTTCTAAATCTTCTCTTGGATAAATAAAATGGGCAAAGTTTCTTAAATCTTAACCTATCATGTATGTTTTATAGACCCTGAATTGTGTTTATAAACTCTTTCTGAACACACTCCAGTTTCTCGCTGTCCTTTTTCAAGTGAGAAGACGAGGTTTATACTTTGGTAATGCTCTTATTCATGTTGGAGACAGAGATAATACTGCTTTTCCTATTTTGATTGCCTTTTGCTTCTGCAATCAAGGATGGCATTCACAAACCTAACTGCTCTGTTGCCATAAGACCACATGCTTCCTGTGCTGCCTAATATGATTTTCATGTGTTTTTCAGATTGATCTACAGGGTGAAGTTCCATATTTTATAAGGATATTGTATCACCTATATTGTACCGTTTTTCTAGCATTATGGTCCAGCACAGACTTACTGCTCTGTTTACCATCAGACTCTTACCAGTACATATAGGTGATGTAACCATGCACTGACTTACAAATTCCGCTTTTTGTTTTCTTTCCCACTTTCACTAGCAATAGTTTCATAAGGTCTTCCCATACACTGGAAAAGTCATTGAGCATTGTTTGGCCCAAATCAGATGTCTGAGAAGCATACTGGGAACAATCTTCTAGCACACTGTTTCTCCATTTTCAGCTATTTTTTAGAAACTTTTAATATATGTCTATAAAATGCTCTATTTTTAATACAGTGCTAAGTCTGGAATGTCTTTTTCATATGGACATCAAATAGGACTCAGTGAAATATTCTGTTGTTTGTTTTTTCTACCCATGCAACACTAATAATTAAAAGCTCATGTAGAATCTGCAGATTCTAACTGTGCTTATTGAATATAGGACACAAATGTATCATATCTAGCTCTACAGGACTTTGGTCAGTTTGCTGGGAGCCATTGTTTTCTGCATTAAAAGACATCAGACTTTAGACTGGCTGATGTGCTACCAAACTGCTTAAATGGTTATTGCCAGTTTCCACACTTACAGATGTCATAGTAATACAGAGTAAACCCTAGGGCTGTTTTGGGCAATGATGGTGAAACACCATGATGATGATGATAAGCTAGCAGCACTGTTATCTCTCTCAAACATCAAATTTCCTCAGAAAAGACACCAGGCTTATGTTACGAGGCCTGTTATCGAAAAACTATCTTAAATGATTTGCTGTAACCACCCTTCTGCAACTTCATTCAACACCTACGCCAAGCTACCCATCTATATACAAACTGTGATTAAATCAGAATTTTCAGTCCTCTGCCACTCTGACAGGGTTGGTTTATAAGAAAATCAATATTTGTAGGTTGGAAAAACTTTTTTCAGCTAGAGAGAGCTGGAAGAATATCTTCCATTCTGTGCATCTGTTGTGGTTTTGACCAACATAGTTTGTCAAACCAGGACAGCATCCTAAGTGACTGTTTCACTGTGAGAATTCTTTTTAGAATTCCTCCCTTTATCCAATCCTATTTGTCAGAGATCTTTTTAAATCAAAACTTTTAGCCTTCTTTATCAGATACACCCTTTTCCCATTCTGATTACCCATGAGCATCACGTGTGATTTCCATAATATCTTTGTTTGGAGCAGGTTATTTTATTGCCCAACGGTTTGTTCATTTTAGCTGCTATTTCCCAGCAGGGCTGAAAAGGGGACAGTGTGTCAGCTCCTGTGTGCCACAGTGCTCCTGCGTCAGAGAGAGCTGGGGCACCCGTGCAGAGCTGTGCGTGCATCTTGTCACTCAGGCACATCCCTCCTGCAGGCTCCCCTGGCGTCAGCTGATCTGATCTCTTCACTGCCATAATCTAAGCCTCGGGGCTTTGTTTGCTGCGGATAAACACCCTGTGATCCAGGTGCTTACCTAAACCAGTTCACACGGAACAGCACCCCCTGCACCATGCTGGATGAACACGTGCCACGGATCCACAGGTCCTCTGGCCATGTGAGAAATGCCGTCTAAGCGGGATGTCAGACCTGCTATTTCTGTGCCCAGGTAGAAACTCCCAGCAGCAAGAGGAGAACCACAAAAAAAAACCAACCACAACCAAGGGGAAAGGCATAAGCACGTGATTCGTGCCACATGCCTATACCTATGTGGCATGAATCAACTCTGTTCAAGTCACTTTGCTTATTTCTACCTCTTTATACTCACTTGGTGTTTTACTTAATCTGTTGACAATTAAGCACCAGCTGTGCATTTAAACCATAGCTTCAGCTGAATCTTGGGAGTTAATGTCTGAAGTAACCTTGAAAGCGAGGGCCAAGGGCCACATAACTCACCTGATGTGCAGTCCTAGGGAACCATCTTGGAAAACTGCACAATTCTATGAGTCAACATGGTGTTCCTTCATACACAGTGACTGTCAGATTCTTTCACAGGTGGATAGTAGGTCAAACGGGGTAGAGTGTTCAGCAAAGTGAAGGTTATCTTCGGTAAACTGCACTTATAAAACGCTTCAAGTCATACATTAGTTGCTTTGTTTAGATATTCTGGAGGAGACTTTTTTACATAAACTCAATAAAAAATAACAAGATAAATTACTGTAAAGATAGTATAAATATTTAAGAAGTTACAACATACATTTTGGCACTAGGTTATGTATATTATATTAATAATTAGGAGCAATGTTTAAGAATATTGTTTCAGCTAGAGGCACCAGATTAAGTTTAACACATAAAATAACAAAAAGAGATTCTGCTGTTTCAACTTGGCTGTACAGTTGATTAAAATCATCCGTATGTGATACAATTTTACCTCTTCTACACAGACAAAATGGCAGTTGTTGGTAAGTAACAAGTAAGTTTTAAATTTTGCAGAGGATGTGATTTGTTGAGGTTAGTGAACACATCTTCCGCACCCCAAGATAATACTCTAGGATAATTCAGTACAGACTGTGAGTTCAAGGTATCTCTTTCTCCACATTACCCTGGGTACTGAAATAAGTATTGTGTCTGGATAAATGGTGCATTACTGGAAGGATAATATGCCATGAATTATGAGTTTAACTTGCCAGATTAAAGAAGAGGGGGTTTGTAAGAATCAAGAAGTAAGCAAAACAGTCAGTTGCCTTTTTACTAAATAGATTGAGCTGCCTTTTATTTAAGGCAATAGCTTCCATTTATTCCAAATACCAAGCTGATTACATGATTTTGCAAACGTTGAACAGAACTGAAAATCAAAAGCTCCTTTTGGGAAAACTTACATAAAAGATTTCAGCATGTTGAACCAGAGAGAAATGTTTCATTTGGAACCAGTTCGACAACAAACTGTGGCCAAACTCTGTGGCTTTCAGAAAATTTTGTTTCAGTTGTATGACACATCTGCTCCCACATGACAGCTATATGACTGTGTAGCATTACCTATTATGCACTGTAGCCTGTCTGATCTCTCATGGTGTACCACAGGGGAGTTATATACACCCCACCAAAATGTCCTAGTAGATGGGAGGGGGCATGTGGCAGCTGAACTACAAGTTCCACAATGCATAACAGCAATGCAGATATTTTTTAATGATGGATGGAATAAATGGATAATGTTTCCCTTTAGGGACATAGAAAAAATATTTTCGATTACAAGTGTTATGATATTTCAAAATTGAAAGAGCTGGACAAGCCTTCAAGCCTACTCCACCCTCCCAGGCTCAAATTTTCACTTTCAGGACAAAAAGTTTGGAGAAAGCAAACTCCTTGCATGTATCAATTACCTTAATCAAAGATCAGCTTCTTTACTGAAAATGGTTCAAAGGCTGAAAAATCCTAGTTCTAGAGCAGAATTCACCTCCTAAGCCTCAATCTATATTTGTTTTAAAATTGTTTAACTTGAAAGGCTTCAAAACACTGAATGGAATTACTCTAGTCTAAAGTGGGTCAATATTGTCTACCATCAGTGTGGACTAATGGTTTGGCCCCATCAACCCTGGCCAGTTCAGCTACTTTGAAACTATTTTACTCTGAAATAGTCCAAAATTACAGTGTGTTTTAACAGTTTCAGCAGTGTAGGTTTTATCCCAGTATGGATATAGGTTAATAGTTTTGCAGTTTTGCAGTGAGGTAAAAACCCAAAGCTATGCTCAATATTTATCAGCAGAAAGGTGACATTAAAAATGCATAATCTGTCTCTGTATTGTCAAAAACCCCCAAAAAATCCTTATTTTTCACATAGTCGTGAAGAGATGAGATTCACTGGAACAGTTTCCAACCACCGGAGATGGTCCACTAGCCGCACATGAAGATTTGTTGCAATGCACCCAGGTGGTTTCTTAGATCTGCTAGGAAGGGCGAGTCTTCTTTCTGTGCCACAGCATCTCCAGACCTCTGCCAGGCCACAGCAGCAGGTCTTCATCAGGGCCTGGGTCGAGGGGTACAAGTCCACAGCCATGCCGCAGGACAGGGGCGAGCATTCCCGATGATACACAGCTCCCTTGGGGGGATGGAGCCTTTGCCTCCAGCCTCCCCATGATGGATCTTCCCAGCCAAAGAGCCTCAGCTTGAGAGGTGGGCCATGCTCAGGCCCTGACACTGACCTCCACTCCCCAGACACCTTCACTGGTCATCAGAGGCCTCATACGAACCAGGGTTTTTGGCAGTATGGTTGCACTGTGCATAACTGCACTACTGCAAGTCAACTTAGGGACGACTCGCACTACTGCAAGCTGCAAAGCTGGGGAGAGAGCAACGTGAATTCTGGGTATTTTATTTCGTGTCTGAATATAGTAAGCAGGCATGTAAATTCCCACAGGGAGTTTAATGGTAGACTGGCTTGGTCAATACAGCTGGTTTTCAGTTGTCTAGGAGTGACCTGATACTGTTTTCTGGCTAGAAACTTAACCAGAACGATTACGTGCAGTGCCAGCCTGCCAGAAACAGATCCTGAAGTTGCTATGCCGAAAAAGCAGGCTAAGACTATCCCTTCTTGGAAGCAGCTCAGAACAGCAGAGCAATATGCTGGAAAATTATGTCTACCAATCACATGCACAAAGTGTGTGGGGAGATTTTCTGCCGTAGCAATAACTGAGCACTAAATGCGTTAAAATCAAGGGTGCTGGGACTGGTTTGTTCCTTCTATCTCACAACTCCTTTCTAAGACTTTCCTACAGCACGGTCTCAGCTGGCTGCCTCCAGAGCCAGCAGAAGAATTCCAACTGGCTTTAATGTGAGCTGAATCAGAGCAAAGGGAACGTTGCAGCAGTGTCAGGAGCCACATGATCGTGATCTATACACAACTGCACCAGACTATCACTCTGTTTTACTCAGAGCAGGAATGAGAGATGTCAGAAGCAATTATCTTGCTCTGCGTTAATCACCTATCTAGAGGGCATTAGTACTGCACAGGTAATCCTTCTTGTCTGTGTCTGTCTGGATACAGTCAAGCAGAACTGCTGTCTATCCTCTAAACCCTTAGGCTCTCTCAGATTTAAAAGTGAGCAGCCACACGGTTCTGCACCAAAATTATGGAGAAAGGCAGAATCATCAGCTAACCATTCAAAAACTTTATCAGCTGCTTTTTTCTGTTCTTTTCTGTAAACAAAGACTTCTTATGCTAAATTAGATCCTCCAAACAAGTAAGTGGGGAAACATGAGGTCTGTTTAG
The DNA here is from genome assembly GCA_013399435.1 of Arenaria interpres. NCBI lineage: Eukaryota > Metazoa > Chordata > Aves > Charadriiformes > Scolopacidae > Arenaria > Arenaria interpres. Next base: position 30,877 of record VXAK01027034.1, on the reverse strand, counting down.
CTGCCAAGGCTCCTTTAAGATTTTTAAAACAACTAGAACTCCTTATTGGAAAGAAAGAAGGCAGAAGCAGCTTGTAACTTTCTTGTAAATTGTCATTATTTTTACTCATATAAAAGTAGAAAGAATGCAGAGCTAGGCTCCTCTCTATTCATTTAACTAAGCAAGCCTAGGTTAACCAAAAAGGAGATCAACGAGGGTTTTTAGGTTTTTATCCTTTCTCCCAACAGTGTTAGTTCTTCCAGTGTAATTCTATAAAACAATGAAATGTCTCTTGTGGGAGTGCAGGCAGTTTATGCAAGACCCCCTTTCTCCTTAGTGCATACGTGTGTCTGCTTTCCAAAAAGCTGGGGAAAGCCTGCAGCGTGGCAGAGCAGCAGAGTGTGCGTGAGTGCCTCTTTAATATAAGACATCGTGACAGAAGCTGGTCTGAGGCAAAGGCTTGAGGGTCCGACCAAGACCATTTGAAACACTGCTGTGGGTGTTTCATGCTTAGCGATGGGACCAACGGCAGCAGAGAGACACCTCTGTGACAAGCAGATACACAAATCAGTGTGCAAGCTCTTCTACTGGATAGAGCTGATTGGAGTTTTATGCCTAGAGCCTGCTTTATTGCACAGAGAACAGATGTAGCTAAAGTGTTTTGATAATTCCAAAACGAAGCCTTTCAATTTTAGGTCCATTTTAGTTTTATTTAATGGCACTGAAATTTTAAAAAAAGGGAATGGATGAAACATCTCATTCTACAAACAACAGACATATATTTTTTCACCTATGTAGCATCATGACATTCTTTTAAAAACCTTTGGAGTTGGCAGAGAATATTTTTCATGTTTTCAGTAGTGCATGGAAGTGACAAGTCATAGAGAAAACTGAGTGGGAGAGATGCAACAGTACAGGGCACTACTGAACAAGCAGAAAGGCCAATTCTCCAGGCCTTGAGTGAGAAAACTACACCTTTTGAGTACAAAGTGTGTTAGTGTGGCATAATAAATTACCATGCAAAGACACCCAGTGTAGTTGTGAAGGAAGCACAAATTCTGCTGGGGTTAGTGGAGCAGGGATGGATAACAAGAGATGGCCCTGAGCTGTTAGGACTATACAGCTCCTGATCCCCAAACCAGCCCATTCAGGGCTAGCTTGGACCCTGCGATGTACAGAAACACATGGCGGACCCATAGTGGCATAAGGGGAGGACCCATGGTGACTTAGGGGAGACCAGCAATGACAATCGAAAGGAGATGTGTGTGATGAGAATGGCAGGCAAGAAGGAGAGCCACAGCATCACCAAGGGCCTGTGCCTAGGGTACTCTATGTGGGAGGGAGATAAGGAGGCAGCGGGGAGCACAGCAGGAGCCAAGCAAGACCCCAACAACTGATTTGCCTGAGGAGGAGAGAAAAAGAGAAAGAATATGACTCTTCCAGTGTGAAGGAAGCTGCAGGAGCTGAGGTAGAGCCCCAGGGGCTATAAGTCAAGCTAAATGTAAAGCTGCAAGCAAAGCAGAAGATGGCAGTAAGATATAATTCAAGTCATGAACCCCAGTGGCAAAGAAATGGTGGTGATATTAGTGGTGGCAGAAAAAGAGGTGAGAAAAAAAGTGATAGCATGAGATCTCTGTGTAGATGGTATGACATAACCACACGGACGTAACACCCATCCGTGTCCTTAGTCCAGTGACAAGGAAACTACACCATTCTAATAGTCAAAAGCCAGACGAAGCATAAGCTGTTCACAATAATCTGGGCAGGAACATGCATGCAGTCTTCTTCTAATAGCTGCTCACCAGTTAATCCTGCAATTTATTACAGGGCCCACAAAACTGTGAAAAGGTGTTAGTTATTTGGGTGTAAAAAAAAAAGCACCTCTTGAAATCTTTGTGAGACATTCCTCATCTTAAAAATTTGATGCATTTCCATGCCATTCTTTCCTCTAAAACAATAGTGATAATTTCAAGCGATTTAACTTCCTGTAAGAAAAAAGAAAAAATTATTCTCAGTATTTACAGCCCATAACTGAGGCAGTAACAAAATAGACACGTGGCCTTGCTAGGACTGATGGGTGTCCCGGTGTTCTGGGCAGGCCCAGAAGTCCACATGCAAGTGAGTGATGCTCAGATACGTGTGTTGCCCAGTAACAAGTTACACAGAATTATTATGAAGTGCTGGAGACTTGCCACATTGAATATGTAAAAACTGAAAAGGTGTATTTTCTCAAAGTTTGTATTTGCATATTTTCAAACTTAGGTAAATGTGTATGCCAGTGAGAATGTGTATGGGTTTGAGATCACCGTCTGCAGTAGGAGACTGAAAGGTTGCTGGATTGGAAAATACACGTTTCTTTGTCCTCTTTCCAACTTTTCACATCATTCTTCCTCTAATAGTCTCCCTCCATCAAAATTCTGACAGAAAATTTTCCAAATATTTCAGTCCAAAATATCTTTGCAGCAGTATTTTTCACAGCCCTAGCCAAAATGCACATTTCCCAATGAAATTTTACACCTTTAAATCCCTGGCCAGTCATCTAACTATGAAGGAGTTAACTCCAGACCCGTTTCTGTTTCTTAATTCCATTTCGGAGAAAATGTTAATCCTTTAATTATATAGCATGTTCAACTGACAAAATTACTTTCCTATTGTTGAAAAGCTCCTTGTTATACTGGAGGTTTTTGATAAAATGTGGCCAAGGGGGAAAATGATAGATTGGCTATTGAGATGACTTTTTATATAAAAACTGGAGGGAACATGCAATCCTCTTTAAGGGGTCTATTATGTAGCCACAGTGGTTTCCCACTATGCAAAGCTAACTTCCTTTCTTCCTGGAACTGTAAAGCCTCATGGTAAGCAAGCTCTCCTCTCAGAGCTACAATGGGGAATTTTCAATTTTGTGCAAAGACTTTAGCTTTTTATCCCTTGTGCACCTCTTAGACAATGACATCCTATCTCCTGATAGTAAGGTTACAGGGGCTTCCAACAGAGGAACGTGTCTCTCTGAGGACAGATGGCAGGGAAACGCATGGCAGGCAGCATTGCAGGCAAATTGCTGAAATCCTGATTTTGTAACAGCAGGTGTAAGAAAACCGTGGCAAGCAGTAAAAACCAGGCAACATACAGCACTAAGCAATGGAGAAAATTTCCTACTACTACTCTGGGGTTCAGGAATAGTTGGCTGGGACATTTTTTCATTTGTTACAAGGGGCTACAGATGAGAACCATTGGTGACACGAAATACTGTCTCCAGCAGAAACTGAAGCTACTTGCCCATCATTTCTTAATCCTGTAGGCAGGGTAATCAGATCAGGCCTCTCCTGTCTGAGGATCTTACTGAGTTTTTCTCAGTAATATTGCCCAACCATTTGAGCTTTATTATCCTCTTAAAGCTAAGAGCCCAGATCTGCGTGAAGCAGCACAACAATGTAAAGAAGAAGAAACATCTATTTGCAACTGGTCAGTTTGTGAAAAATAATGATTTCTCTCCTACTGTGCATGAACAGATACTCAGTTTCCAGTCTACTAGCTCTCATCGTATGTTCTAACTGGTGGAAAATTGATTAAAAATTAGCACTGGGTTAAGCTCCTACTGTCTAATCTTATTACATAGGGTTGATTGTGTTTCACAATAATGAGCTAAGAGGTTAGGACATTAATCTACTGTAAATGAAATGCTCCTATGTAATGTGATAGAAGAGATGGTAAAAACTTGCTTTACTGTACTGCAGCTGACTTGCATCGCACACTGTGCTGGTTGATGAAGACTAAGTTACAGACCATGTTATCTGTGCTTTAAAATTGCTCTTCATTCTCTTGGACTTTTCCTTCAAATTTTAGGGACTTATCCCTGAGAATACCTACAATGTCATTGAAAAATTATACAATTTGCAACATTTTTGTATTATTTACAAGCTCATGGCCTATCAGAGGGACACACCTTGATCAATGACAGAGATGGAGAGGGAATAAAGGTGACAGGACAGAGCCAGCTGCATGTGGCTTGAGTCTTGGTTTCTGGCAGCCCAACTGTCTGACCGCTACTGAGTCATGTATCAGACCTGGTATTGCATTAGGTCTGAATTCAGACAGTTTCACACAGATGTGCATTGTGCAAACATAAGCATTACTCATTACTTTCCCCTCTGACTCAAAACCAGCACCTTTTCTTTCAGTCTTTTTGGAATGAATAGGTGATTGCCTCATGGGTAAAGAGCGGAGGTAAACTGAGCAGGATCATTAACGTTCAGTTCTTTGCAAACTTGAGAACAACTTAAAAACTGGGATTAGCTTGTCTAGATGTTGCTTGGGACAGTGGAGCTGGGAAGCCAAAATACTGCTGACAAATCTCCTTGAGCTCTCTGGATTGATGATCACTCTGCAAGTGCATAATACTACTATTGATTCCATCCAAACCTACAAATCTCTCTAATATCACTTTGAAGAATAATAATAGGATTTAAATGACAGATGCAATAAAAATAACGTTATTTTCTAACTGAAAAGAACCAGTAGTATTTATTGTTCTTAAATTTCTTTTCCTACTTACCAGGAAGATTTTGTGTTATCAATACATAGCTCACTTAAGCAATCTGTGCCACCATTAAAAAACCCAGTTCCTTCATCCTTTAAATGATGCAGCTGGAGGTATACTGGACATGTTTCAGATTGAATGAGGTCACAGAAAAACTAGAAATTAGAGTAGTGCTTCTTGTTCTGAAAAACAAGAATTCCCCATGCGGATGTTAACTACAGTCCCAAGAAATGGGCCAAAAATTAATTTCCAGATGTCACAGCACTGCATTGCGTAACTTGGTCCACACCAAATATCCAGAGCCAGAGCCACAGCTCTTCTGAGGTACTCTTTGTCATGCACCAGGGAGAAAAGAGAACTTAAAGTTGATGCCCAAAGGGACCTTTCCTGCAGAAAAACAAAGCAGACAAAGCAGAGATCCTCAACAGCACACAGCTTTCCATCGTCTGCTTGCCATTTCTTGCAAGGGCAGGTAGTTGGGGGAGAAGCTGGAGCTCAGGTTGAGACCACATGAAGAGCACCCAGGGAAGAGAGCTCTCCTGGGGAGGAGGCTCTGCTAGCAGATGCAGAACAGAGAGGGTGGAAAAGGCCCCTACGTGAGCAAAGTGTTTGTGTCAGCCCCTGCCCAGGTGAGGGTTAGGGGAGGTACAAAGCAGCCTTGTCTCCCCTTCTGGTCACAGCATCCAGACCAGACCACATCGGTACACACTCAGCGGTCATGCATTTCAACACTCTCCAAACTAATGCTCAGGCCTGTTTGAAGGACACATTCTGGTGCCTCTCAGTAATGTGCATTGGGATAAAGAGAAATAAAGAGTTCACAGCCAGGGGGGAAAGTCCAATCTTTTGGCTTGTGCCTTAAAAATCAAATCTACTAAGGCTCATTTTTTTAGCATGCCAGCTGAACAGGGACCCAGATTCCAGCTGTTTTATGTGGTGTTCATTATATCTGCCTGCTACAGCCTGACTTTATTGCTTTGAAAACATGTAAACCTCTCCTTATTACGTAGGTAAGCAAATCCAGGACGGCACTACCCAGGGTGAAGGGGAGGGAACGGCTTAGTGGCTAACCTTAGCGCAAAACCGAAAGCCTGCGGTGCAGAGCAAATAAGCTCCGTGGTCGGGGCCTGTCAGTCAGATGGCTGGTGGACAAGCAACTCTTAAAATATAATCCCCATCTCAGAATAACCCTCACTTATACTCTTACGAGTTCATAAACTCCTGCGGCTGGGGAGCTGCGGCAAGCAGCGCAGCCTTTGCGGTGGCAGCACCCCGGTAGCCCGGCGTGCGCTTCCTGCCACCTAGAGGAATCCCAGCAGGTTCCTGATGGACGGGAAAATCCCTGGTGCTGGGATTCCTGCTCCGAATCCGCCCGCGCCATTTCTATTCCCGTGAAGGGCACCTCGGCGGCTGGTGCAAAGGGCAGCCACTTCTGCGGCCGCCAGCCCCAAGCTCCCTGTGGATGGGACACCAACCGCCCAGCAGAAGCTTTCCAGGCACCAAAGAATTTCCAACCTCAACAGCAGTGCCAGGAAATAGGCCCTAATCCCAGGCAATTAAGTTTACAAGAAACACGCAGCCCATGGGGGGACGTTTAAGTGCGGCCAGGAAGGTTTGTGTGGAGATTCATTCATGTGCCTCACTGCACTGGCCCCCGAGAGGTCTGCAATGAAAATGAGGTATGTAACTTCTAAATCTGGATGCCAGGGCGAATACACCTGCTCTTTTCCTGTGTGCCGCCAGACTAAATCGGCTGTTCACGACAGGAAAAAAACTCAGGCCGGTTGCACTAGACACATAGATGGGTTTCTGACAAGCTCGTGGTTCACGCTTGGCAGCGGTGGTGCAAGAAGCCAGGTAGAGGAGCTGGGGATAGATTTCCCATTAGCTAATAGTACCATTAGCTCCAAGGCCTTCACAATGTTTCTCTAACATGCACCCAGATCTGCATGCAAATTCACCGTGGTGGAAGACACGTCAGGGCCTCCTCCCTCCTATCTAGAAGGTGGTGACAAGAAGGATTTAAATCCATCCATCACTGCTCGCAGAAAGCAGAGCCTCTGCAGAAAAGGCATGCTCATCTGCAATTATAATGGCCAGTTGTAATTCACTGCGGCATGTAATTAAAACGCCAGCTGAGTCCTGGCATGTCAAGCGCATGGGTGTTTCAGACGAGATAACCAGGTGGCAGCTGGCACTGATGCTGCCAGCCGGAGTGGGAAGTGGGTGGTGTTTGGCCATGTGGGCTTCAGCAGGACACAACCAGAGACCACAGAACAGTGAGGGGACTCAGGAAGGGAGTGTGGAGCTAGAGTGATGGAGGCCGGGCATGGGAATTTTGGCTAGCTGTGGTGGGGGCTGGGCCTGAGGCAGGTGCTGGCTGGGCCAGGTGTGAGGTGCGTGTGAGCGGAGTGGAACAGAAGAAGACTAAGGGAAACAGAGCAGAAAACTAACTCATGGGGAGGATGAAAAAAAAGCCCCTTTGGGGGGGCTTGAGGAGTTTCCTTACCACTACAGCAGGTCCCACTGGCCCTTCCAGCAAACTGGGGAGCTGCAGCACCTCCTGCTGAACCTCCTCCGCTGGCAAACCTGCTGGGGAGAGGGTGAGCAGGAATAAGAACAGCGTGAAGCCTAGGGGAGACTTGTAGAGGCTGTGTATGCTTGCTTCAGAGCCTGGAGAATAACCCTGTGTCTTCTTGTCCTGCTATTCCTCTTCTCTCCGCTGGATTTCATTTTCCTCAAGCACGGGCTCTGCACAGGGGAAGGACAACCTGACACTGCTATCAGCTACTTTGTTAGCAAAATTGGCAGTGGTTTTCCAGCACCTAGGGGTGTAGGCCTTTTATCTAGAAGGAGCTTTTCATAACAGCTTCATAACAGGGCTCGTTGGTCTGCTGTTACAGTCTCCCCAAACGACCCCAAAGATAAAGAGCTGATTTTTTAATGCTTAAGTATACGTTATTTGGGGAATTTTGAAGTAGAAGGTGAAGCTAGTTTTGATCTAGTCTTAAGTAACATACAGGAGCTAATTGACCTAATAAGAGGACTCATGCCACTGACTAGCAGTAGCTGTTATAGTTAGTTGTTTACTGTTTATTTCAATATTTTATAAAATATTCACTAAAAGGTAGGGGTTAGTTACAAGCACTGATAGCCTAAAGAGAGTAAAAACCCCAAAAGTAATTTAGGTATGAAAGATGACTACTAAGACTCAGAAAATGTATGCATCACCAAATAAGAAAGGAAACCAGAGAGGCAAGAGACTTATCGATGTAACTCGATAGCAGCAGGGTTCTTTGAGGAAAAGAGAAAGTATACAGAATTTAGAAATTCGACGCAGATGAAGTCAATAAACAAGAACATGAATTAGAGTAGTATCTATGAGAGAAGAGGATTAAGCTGGATTTTCCATGGCAAATAGCACAAGGCTTAAAACCAAACACTACTAGATCACTTAGGTGCACCTGAGCCTGCAAACCTGTGAAAGAGGTGAGAGGTCTGATGACCGGACAGGCTATAAAGGGTAATTGCAGGAGATGAAGATACTGGTGAGAAGATGCACGATTTCTTCGTATTAATCTTCACTGCTAAGGATATTGGCGCAGCTTTTAAGAGTAATAACAATGAAATATCTGCAAAGATGGAGATGTTAGAAGGAAACATATAGAAGTAAATTCATCATTTGAACAATTCTAGATGACATACATTTGAGGTTTATAATCTAGAGCAGGAATAAAGGAGTCAAACAGTTAACAGAAATAGCAGTTACTGTCCAATTGGTTAGAGAGTAGATAATGTATCTGTATTTAGGCCATTAATAATAAAGTATCTTAATCCAAGTCATAAACGTTTGCATTATATCATTGCTAGCACAGTTAGAGACAGTTTACTTCTTTCACTGTGCATTTGGAAGCCTGATTTCTTCTCAATGCAAGCATAATTTTGATTTATGAGCATGATGTGATGACTTTACAGAGGCAGGCCTTTCCCAGAGAGGAGAAGGGAACAGCTCCTCAGGCTGAGCGTTCCTAGACCCCATCACCCTCTTTGGGACCTTGAGGGAGGGTCAGCTTTTGAGTCTCCTCTTCCTTCTACTGAAAAAAAAAAAAAAAGGCATTCTGTCTTAAATTTGTCAGAGAGAAAACACTTGTAAAAGAGTGTCTTCTATGGCTTTGGATTCCATTATTTTTGTATTAAGCTTTTTCTCTCCTCTCACCACTCTGTTTTCCTCTAAGTCCTAGGGGTTTTATTTATTATTTATTTAGTGGTTTATTTTCAATTTTTTGATCACTTCATCTCCATTTTCCTCTTTCTGCCTTTCTTTCTCTCCCCTGCCAGCGTGGGCAAAACACGATATGACCTAAAGTGTAGGGAGGTCTATGTTTATTTTCGTATCCCAGGGATTATATGTTTAAAACCCTGGATATCAGCACAAACATCTATATCCTGGAATTGTATGCTACAGAACAGTTCTAAGATTAATAAAACTGTTGGGCATATAATTGAATCACAACAGATTCAGTTTTCTTTCTGTCTATGCAGCAATATTGATCTAAGTTTTTGTTTCTTTCACATTTTTTTTGAGGTTTTAAATCCAAAATAATTTCTTTTTCACTGTGAAAGAAAAAGGTAGAGAATTCTCTTTCCATAAGGCTAAGGAATTGTTTAGAAAAAATAGATTTCAAACCTAAAATACAGCAGCCTGGTCCACTGCAATTCTACTCTTTTTTCACCCACATTCAATTGACAGGATATTTTCTTTCTTCTTTTGCAGACCTATAGTCTATCTAGTATTGACAGATGACAATCTCAGATGTGAAATTCTCCGCTTGATGACTGAGTCTCACCCGAATCCCCTGGCTCACTTTTTGATGCTATTAAATTGAAGTTCAGTTGGAGCAGGAAATGTTTCCATAACCAAGACGTGTCTTTTTTCCTCTTTACAAAGTCTGGTATGGTAATGAATAGATAATTGATAAAACGTCCCACTCTCACTATCCTTCCCTGGACTCATGAAGTTAGTGGTCCTTGACATCCGTTCACCCTTCCTTGCTCTCTGCTGCATGACCCTCCCCAGGGCAGTGGTCCAAGCCGGGTTCTCAGACTTGCAATCCCCATATCTCACCCCAATTCCTGGCTTGCTTTCTTCTCAGCTAAACTATTACACTTCTACTTAGCCTTGCAACCTCCCCTGCTCTCTCCATCTCTCGAGTTGTCCACGGGTCCGCATGCATAGACTAATACTGCTGTCAGCAGGGCCCGTTCAAAACAAATCCACCTGAACCAGCATTCCTAAGTGGTTTGGAGCTGATTTTCTTTTATGCTACAGCTCAGTGCAAGCCAGAAGCAACATGCTTTTGTGCAAACGGTAATGCGGTCGTGCAGATCCGAGCTGTGCTAATGTGCTTATCTGCCTGGGCCCCAAGCATCCCATGGGAGACTCTCAGCGGGGCAGCAGCCAGCAACGGCAGCCGCCGAGGCAATGGGATGTAGGCAGGGGGGCAGCAGAGGAAGCGGGATGAAGCACTTCCCCCCCTGCCTTCATTTCGGGCACAAATTAATCCTTCCAGCGCGTACCAGGGTTTGCTCTCCGTTTCCCCGCAGCCGTGTTTCCGAGGAGCAATCCTTCTCTGGTAGCCTGCATGGAAACCCGTGACTTGGTTCTGCGGGCTTCAGGGGAATTTGTCATCACACCCACATAAAATCCCAAAATGTCAGAGGAACAAAAGGACGCAAACAGCAAGAGCGTTCTCATGCCTCCTTTCCAAGCATGCAGTTCCCATTCACAGCTCTGGATCTGAAAGCTCCCTGGCAAACATCCTTTTCACATTTTACACCCACTGATTATGGGTGTGGGCGTGTGTGTGTGTGTGTGTGTGTTACTGCTAATACCCAGTGAGAGCCCATTTTTGTTGGATGAGAGAAGCCTGCTGAACTGATATTTTGGAAGCCATCATGTGATGTTAGCCAAACGCTAACATTATTTTTCTTCACCCACATACTGCTGGAAGCCAGAAAATGAGGCAGCTGCCTGCTGCTGCTGTAACCTCGCCAGGCTGGCACCGCAGCGCTCCCAGCCTGCCTTCAGCTGCGACCAGATCACAGGTAGCAACAGGCACGCATAATTCACATTTCTGTCTCAAGAACAAATTGGGCCCCAGCAGTTTTGAGGCTTTCAGCAGAACTCCCTTGTAGCCCTTGGTTTGTTTCCTGAATTAGAAATATATTCGAAGAAAGGGCATCAACTGAGCATGAAATCTGCAAGAAACCCCAAGGCCCTTGTCTGTATGTATTTCAGTGTAAAAGCTTTTCATTAAAATTGACATGCCACCGAACGATCCCAGTGGGATGACCAACAACATTTTTAATGTATTTTTCTTTTCTTTTCTACTTTTCTACTCAGCCAGCTATGTTTTGGGTTGTTAAGGTTACAAGGGATTTAGTGTCCTTGAGTTTACTCAGAGCATCTAGAGATGGCAGCTATTGTTTTCTCTTCTTCCTTACCTAACAAAATGTTTGAATAACAAACTAAGCTATTTTCCCCACAATTGCTGATGCATGTGGCTCACCTGGTGTTTGTATTCCTGACACGATTCTATTGTTGTGTCACTTCTGGGCAGGATATTTTCAGAAATTAGACAACAGGAAGCAATTTAGTGAGGTTTCTCCCAAGAGCTCAAAGATTGGAACACAGCTTTTTAATGGGTTTAAAAACAAAATTTCTACGTATCAATCATGCTGACATTTCTTTCTAGCAGAGAGTTTTAATAGTCCATAAGGTTCCAATTTGTCATTAATATTTTTTTTTTTTTTAAATCCTTCTTTGGAAAGCAAACTTAGTTAATTTGGAAATAGTTGTGGGTAGTACTAAACAACATTTCCAAGACAACTTCTTACCTTAGACAACCAACTGAAAATGTGAACAGAAGAACAAATTATTTCAATCGTCAGTTCCTTAGTAGCACATTTTGGAAAGCAGAAAAGCAGAAAAGCATAGGCCCCCAACTTCTGTCACTAATAAATGGGGTATGAAACAGCTGGACAGCATATTTTGGGACAGATTTTTCTGCACGCTTTTGCAGCCATGGGCCAAGCTTTGAGTAGACACAGTCAGCCAGAGCCCCCACTCACGTAAATCAGCCTGGTTCCAGTCAAACTGCCAGACACGTCCCATGAAACCCAAGAAGAGATCAGGTACCTCATTAACATGTATTTCAAGTGCGAAGTTATTGTGCCCTCTGAGTTCTGAAGGATAAGGAGGAACATTTTTGGGGGGAGAGGGGAAGGGAAGAAGTTGTTGTAGAATAGGACAGAAACAGCTCCAAAATTTTCAGCTTTAAGAGCCATTTCTTCAGGTTGGACTTCCAAGTCTCACATCTGTCCCATGCAACTGCTGTGGAGGCGGCTGTGTCAGCGCTCCTTCCTTAGAAACCTTTTGGGGCCACTTTTGCTGCCTCTGCGTGATGGATTATGAGAAAGGGGCTAGCTGTTCCCTGCAGCACTGCCCAGGAGTTACAGCCACGTAACTCCACCGGCTTTGAAAGAGCTACATCAGGTCTACACAGGCCTAGGGAGGGAAAGATTCAAAGAATCGTTTATTTCATTTAAATTAAACCATTTCTGTATACCAAGGGACTGCTCCAGGGCACAGCATCTACAAACATTGTTGAGTCTATCTTCACCAAGAGGCGCATAGTGCATGCACGGTGGGAGCAGGAGGGAAGCGAACCAGATCCTCAGACACATGCACACAGACCTGAACCTGAGGACTGTGTTTCCTTCCTGCATGTTGCAGCCAGGAGCTGAAGGAGCACAGCGGCCTGCCAGATTTGTTCCCAAGGATTTAGAAATCAAGGTGAAACCTAGCAACCATGTTTCTTGGTCTAAGCGCCAAATGCTTTTTCGTTGTTTTTCTTCAGCAAAATCAGCTTTTAAACCAATTTTACATTTCCATTTAGATACCGATCTATCATATTCTCAAGCCCTTGGAAAGGCTGCCATTGGCTTGGTTAAAGGTTGGATCATGCCTTTAATAATGCATCAGTGAGGAAAAATTGGGGGAAAAGAAAGTAGAGGCAGAGACAGGAAATAATTTCAAGTTTTGTTGGGTTTCCCCTTGCAGCTTCGCATTAAAAAAAATTATCTCCAAGAGCAGGTAATTTTTCCCTTTTCAAAGCTAGGGTTTGGCACAGACTCAGAGAACGGAGCACTGTGGGACGGCAATGGCAACGCTGACACCAGGGGTCCCTCACATGTGGTGCTGCACTTCAAAATCCTTCTCTGACCAACAGGACACCAAGGAATATTATTGTATTTCTTGTTTGGGTGACCATTGGTGAAAGCAGGATGTTGTGACTTGACAGTGATACATAGAATCCTAGAGTCATTGAGGTTGGAAAAGATCCTTAAGGATCATCAGGTCCAACCATAAAACTAACGCTGGCAAGTCCATGTCTAAACTAAACCGTGTCCCTAAGCACCACATCTACACGTCTTTTAAGTATGTCCAGGGATGGTGACCCCACCACTTCTCTGGGAAGTCTGTTACAGTGCTTGATAACCCTTTCAGTGAAGAAATTTTTCCTAATATCCAATATAACCCCCCTCTGTGCAACTTGAAGCCATACATGTACATATATACATAAATGACATGATGAGAAATGAAAACTAGTAATGGTAGGGAGCTGGAAGATGCTATTCACCTCCCTGCACTCCTCCTATGCCACTCACGTGCTTAGCAGGGCACATTGTTCTTTGATAACAAGTCCAACAGAGGCTTTAGGAGGACCTGTTTTCTTTTTCCAGTGCAGGGAAAATACATGATTTCATGTATCCTTTGTCCCAGATCTCAGAGCAATGGGATGCTCTGGGGCAAGTTAGCTGCTTGATCTTCCCACGCTTTGGACAGTGGTGTCACCTCTGGAGCAGTGTAGGTCAGCTAACTGGAGCACCTTGATATAAATGCAGCATGGGCTTTTAAATGGATGTACACACTACATCCAGCCTTAACAAGGAAAACATGAACAGAGGTCATAGGGAACTCAGTTTCAGAGAAGCTATAATTCCTTGCTGTTTTGCAATAATACTTGCATTTACAGGATGAAGAGAAGGCCTCAGTGTCTGTATGTGATTTACTGGTTACTGACCTGTTAAATATCCGTTTGCTAGGATATGTAGCCATTCTGATCTTCATAAAATGGAAGTGTTCCTGTTCTAAAAGCTGAAAAACAATCACCTTTGTACTATTTATGGTACAAGGAATGCCATAGTTTCTAAATCCACTTAACCACCTAAGCAATATTCTTTAACTTGAGAATCCAATTCATTTTCCACTTTAATAGGTACATGCAGGGAAAATTTGAGACATAGCAGCAGGAATTGCATTTCTAGCTAATTAAGGAAAACTGGATTGAGCCCAGATGTGGATTATGCAAAGTGATTACTGGTGTTCTTTAGAAGCTGATAATTTTGAAAGCATTTCCTTGTGTTTGTTCACTTTTCTCCAGTAAACCAAGATAAAAAAGTTTCTGAAGGGAAGAAAATAGGTTTCTACAAAGTAAAACTGTCAATGGCAATTATTTCCATCATTTCAAATTGACATGTATGGTAGTTAACGATTGGGTCACAGCCATTCTTTCAATAAAACTTGCTGTTTAGTTGTAATCCAAAGTAAGCACTGCAAATTGTTTTCAAGCATGGAGTGACATTAAATGTGGAACTCTACACAGTAATTCCCACTGGAAAAATCTGTAAAATATTTCATTTTTGTTGGGGAAAACCAGGCAACATAATAAGCAGTAATTGTTAAAGGTAAGATTATTTCCACCAAGCAGCTGAAGTGAATGAAGCTGTTTTGTCGAGTAAGAAGCCATCCAACCTGAAGAGAAGAGACAGAATCAGGCTTCCTAGAAGCAAGAGAATGCCAGCGCTTATGCCAGGACCTTTGATACATCTTCAAGAGATACAAAAGATATGTTGCACCAACAACAATAAAAACACTTTTAAATCTCCTATTGAAAGAAGATTTATTTTAAGATTTTTGATAGGTTATCAAATTGCCATCAGAATATTGGGGTTGAAACTGCCAAAAAAAAATTTTAGCAATTTGGAAAGGTATTTATGCTGATTTTGTGGTGGGAAACTTGCCCATGTACTTGATTTTACAAAGCTGAGAAGTGGTTTGGCACTATCCATAGCAGCTCCAGCTTTCTCTCTTTTTCTCTCTCTTTTTCTCTCTCTTTTTTTAAGGTCTGCTGATCTTATTGTTAAATACTAGCAATTCAGCATAACTGAGCCTTAGAATTGAGTAAGAAACTTTACAAACAAAAATACTGCCATTTTGCAATGCAATCATTACAAATTAATGTGATTTTTAAAAACAATATGCCCCTCCTGGGTTTTTGTAATCACTTGTTGAATTACTCTTCTCTATTTGTTATAATTATGTTGACAAATACTGCAGTATAAATATAAAATAAATTTTGATGGTGAAACAGAACAGATGGAATTTTCCGTTTCCACTCTGCCACAGTGAACCAAATGGGACTCTCTTACATTATCTGTTTCTGTTCCTAAAGGCATTTAAGATGTTTACTGTCTGATGAAAAAAAAAAGGAGATTTTCACATTCTACAACTTCGCGCAACCATCCCTGGTAGTGGAGCCCAGATGGACATTTGCAATTCTCTTTCTCACCAGTCATCTCCACCCCAAAAAAGCCTCAGGACACCCCTGCAGCACTTGGTATCTGTGCCCACATTGTATCTGTGATCACCTGCTAAGGGATCTCTAACCAGATGTGTGTCCAGTGGATGCCCAGCACAGAGCCAGCCCCACGCGCCTGGATGGTCTAGACAAGCGAGACATTGGAGTGGACCTCCACATGGTGGTAGATGCTCTATCACAGCTTCTGGCAGTGGGGACACCATTTCCCAAACAGTGTCTGCCTGAAAGAGTTTGCAATCAAGGAAAGGGGTTAGAAGTGGCTGCAGACAAACTGTGTGTGCAGGGCAGCAACAACTTGCTAGAGGTCTCAACGTCCCCAGAGCTCAACTGCTGTTTCCTTCTTGAAGGCACTAGGGAAAGGGCGGTGGTAAAAGAAAACAAGGATGTTTTGGGAGTCTTTCCCACAAGTTCTTTTTCATCATGACAGAAACCACAAAGGCACCTGTTTTTCACTTAGGGAAGTGGTGAAAACCCAGTCATCTGGGAGATTTTCAGCCAGTTCTGGACAAGATGAATATATGTTCGGACTGGATCTTGGGGAAGCAGTTTGGTGGATGATGGTGTCTGCTTCCTCTAGTATTTTTATTACAAGAAACAACAGCAGGTGTGAATAGTGAAAGTTGCACACTGTGGACATTTGTTAGGATTCAGAGCACAGTTATGCTGCATTAAAAGAATTGTTAGCAAAAGGGACTTCATCATGTCGTCTAAAGCCAAAACACAGGCATCTGCAAGAAGGAAAAAAAAAAAAAGGAAAAAAAAAAAAAAGGAAATAAAGAAAGAAGTAGTGACAGGGTAATAAATAATTATCACACACAAGACTGACCTATCCTTAATCAAAGTGAGTGCAGATGGAAGAACTGGAGCTGTAATGAGCTATATTTCATGTGTGAGCACAACTATTGCCCTCACAGTCCTGAACTCACAGAACTGAAAATACAAAATATCTTCAGAGAAAACAGGGAAACTACGCTCAGTATTCATTAGTCTAATCTGAAGCTCTTACCTTATACACAGACATATGCTATTTTTCCATGTACTCAGAAACCATCTGCTCTGTTCTTTGCTTTAATATTGGCCTCAGAAAAAAACACAGCTTTTATTTTCTCAGTTAAGTATTCCCAAACACAGCAATATATGTGGGAGAATGTATTGGTATCTATGTGTATGAGAACAAGAAATAAACCTATCTATAAAGGTAGTATTCCATTTCAGTCATATTATTAAAACCTTGATTTTAAGTTTTCTAGCCTATTTTCATTGCATGCAGTGACAGAAATTCCAAAAGCAATTAGCAGCAGAGAAAGTTCAAGGTAAGGTTGAATTTAAAATCCTTCCATTTCAGTAATTTACACTAGTGTTAGTAGGTCAACTAAAGATGTTTCTGGGAATAGACAAGAAAAAAATCTGCTCTGATACCCATCCTTGCAATACCAGAATTTGGCTCATAATTTTTACTTGATAGCATCTCTAGAGACTGAGGTTTCATCATCAGTAAGTGACTCTTCCCTATATCCAGCTCTTTAAAAAGTGTGCACTTCTTGGTGCTACTTTCCAGTGTGTTATTGCAGGACAGTGAAGCAAATATTCTTAACTGTAATTAGCTTTTTCAAAGATTTCTCTGTGCATGGCTTCATCATGGGTGCTAAGTATTTCTTCACAGCCTTTCATTTCCCTAGTCAGAGAGGTCTCTGTAAGTAAAATAAAGCTGTGTTTTCCCTGTGGCTGCAGTGATATCCACGTAAATCCTACAAAATGCAATGTAGTGGTGGATACAGTTCTCAAGTATGTGGGGTCTCCGAACTTTTATTCTCAGGCTTGTGCTCAGAGTGCACGAAGAGGCATAGCAAGGTGCCCTTTAAGGGGTGTGCTGGAGCTCTTGAGGGTCTCCCACACTGGATGTGAGCCACATGACTTTCACACAACTATTCTCAACTACGCTCCTCCACATCAGGAGACACACCTATGCTGTGATTGTTTTCACCACCCTAAAGTCCCAGCCAATGCCCTTGACCCCCACCACAGCCCTGCTCTCCCCTCCACCCACCACCCGTCCACAGCAAGTCTCCCTCGAAACATCAGCAGGACCAGGCCCCAAGACTTCTCAGACTTGCCAAACTGCAGATTTTGGAGGGTTTCAACTCGAAACCAGGAATCTGACCAGATTTGCTTGAAAACGGGCCCAGTTTCATTCAAACCCTGTTACAAGCTTCAACAAACAGACTCTGGGTTTTGACTTTCTTGTGAAACTTGAAACCACATGTGTTCCACATGGTTTAGGTTTTTGTTGTGAATATCTTACACAGTTCTATGGGAATAGCCTTTTCTTGTGGGCTTTTAGCATTTCCTATCCCGGCCAGAACCATAAAAAGCAAAGGCTGGAAAATATGAAAACTACAATTATGTGGAAAAAAGGGGGACTTAACTTTTTAAACCTCAGACAATGTTTGTGTTCATTTAGAGCGCAGAGTGAAGTTTTGAATTAATTCATGTTTTATTTTAACTGTTAGCCTTAATTAGGTGCACTCAGGAGAAATCACTTCCCCTCTAATATAAAATCATGGAGCTTGCGACACATGGAAATTATAAACACTTTGGAGTGACTTAGGAGATGGGTGTTGGCTTTGCAGCAGCAGAAGAGCAAATATTTACAGTACATTAGGGTTCGCTTCACTTCTAAATTATTATCTTCCCCTTTGGAATAATCCATTTTCCAAAGACAGATTGCTTCTAATGCGAGAGCCCTCCTCCATCCATTTTGTGGCAGGCAATTATCTTCCCTTCATTTCTATATTGAAATGTCTTGCTCTAGCTCTCCACAGAGTCAAATGAAAACTGAGGAAATCCTTAATTTGGTGTCTCTTTTGTCCTGGAATTGCACTGTGGCCTCTGGCAAATTATTACACTTCTCTAAGCTTCATTCTTCTTTTTTTTTTCAAAATAAAAATACCAATATTTAACTTCCAACAGAGGTGTTAATTAATTCATATCCATAAGAGGAATTTAAAATAGAAAGTGATATGTAATGTTAATTAGTGGTATTATAATCGCGTATTCCAAAAGCCCAAAGAAGCTGTTACTTTACAGATTACTTAAATTAGTGCTAAAATATTGCCATCTTTGGTCTCACGGGGCTCAGATATGGGAAGTTAAATACAATGAAAGCAACACTGTGACATAAAGGGAAGAAATAATTACATACACTGGTTTTACTCCCTTGATAAAACTTCTGCAGTGCATGATGTGCTATTAGGTTTTACAGTGAAACTACAGCAACCTGGCTTCGCGCTTACAATAGCTAAAACCATCTGTGTACGTGTAAAACCTTTGCTGGCAGGTTTCCATGTGCGGTTCATGCATTCCTTCGCCTGTGCAATTTGAAGCTGTCAAAAACTAATTAAATAATTATGTGGTTGTTACTGCAGCTGTGTGTATTCTTCATTACGTTATAAGGCTGCGGTTTGAGGCACTCTCCTCCTCTAGGTTTCAAAATATTAGTAATGGAAGGTGTGTTGTCGGTGCATGTTCAGCTGCTGCCAGAAAAAGCAGAGAGGGAAGGGAACCGTCTTTCATGTCAGTCTATCATTGCACTTTATACTATATATTCACTGTATACAGCAGAGAGGTGAAAATACAAATTGACTTCTTGCAGCCTTCTCACGTTGGGCAGAATTCAGTATGGCCGATCACAGGACGGAGGAAAGTCCCTGCCGCACCTCCATGGTGAATGCATATCTGAAGCATCCATGTGGCTTTGTAGTGCCACTCAGCCTGGGGAGGTGACTTGGAGCATGACAGCAGAAGAAGAGTGAGGCTGTGGAGAAGACCACCTCCTCTCCTCCCTGGCCAGGAAGGGGATTGCTCTCGGTCCCACTCTTGACTCACTCCCTGGTCCCAAGGAAATCACACGCTGGGCCCTCCTGCCCTGTCAGTAAATCATGGCTAACACTGTATTACCTCCCCCAAGAACACAACGGGTGCGTTTGCTAACAATATCAACTTCGTCTCAGACTGAGGGTGCTACCCAGGTGCTGCACAGTAGGCTGACCAGGAGTCAGCCTTACGGACATAACCCTACCCTCATACCTCCTGACCAGTGACAGATAGAGAGAAGGGTATCAGACCCACGGAAGACAGGACAGGCATCTGAGTTCTCTTTGCTGAGGAAAACATTTCTCAGGACTACTTCATGCAGCCACAGAGGCAGCCTAAATCCAGGTAGAACTGCTCTTTCCAGACCAAACCAGCCCACGTCAAAGACGTTTTTCACTGCCACAGAAGGGGTGCCCTGGTTGCACATGCAGTAGACACTTCAGAGAGAGCACAGCTGTTGGAGAAACAGTGAGTTACTGCAGCAGCAGAGCCGCATAATTCAGAGTGTCTCCAATTTATTAAATTTATGGAGCAACTGTACTTTTAATAAGGCTTTCCTCAAATTTATGGAACTGTCTCATCACATCGGTTCTTGTCTGCTTAGCTAAATGTTCAAAAATACTAATAATGGGAAAATTCCAGATGAACATTTTCTTTAATATTTTTCTTTTATGCACCCACAGTATAATATATGGGCCCAGATGCCTTCCTGCATTCCTTCTTTGTACGATTTATGACTATCTGTCTAGATGCCACACACCCTTTCTCAGTACACTAGGCAGCCACAACAAAGTTGTTTAAAATCATCCGTTATCTCAAGCAGCCTTCTTTGTAAGAGCCTTTCTCAGACTTTACCTCATTATGCTTTCAGGTGAGTCTCAGCAAAATTCCTGAAAACTAAAACTTAAGGAAAATAAGCTACGTTCTGTAAACTCAAGTTGGAAGCAAACGAGCCTTCCAGTCCACAGGGGCTACTAGAAAGCACTGCGTGTCTTTGGGTCCCTCTTGTGGTCTTGCAGCAACAACGTACTGCCATCACCCTTGCATGATCCAACACACAAGGGAACACGCATGATCCCAGACACCACCAGATCCGGCGCAGGCAAAGGAAGGACAAAGATACTGGTATCTCCTTGAGAGCTGGCCCAAGCCCATTTCTCATTATTGCTACAACTATTGAGATTCCATGGGAATACTACAGAGAGACAGACAGCCCTACCCCATTTTCGTGCTGAAGTCTACTTTACTCCGCAGTATTCGGAGTTCATAAACATATGAACATTATGTTCATAAACACAATGAAGCTAACTGCAGATTACAATCAAACATGCATGAAGGGTATCAGGACATGACTGTGCTTCACATAGCTTCGCGACACATATCCAAGATTGTATATTCAAGATTTTGAACTGATGTGTACTCAAGATTTCGAATTGATGTATACTCAAGATTTCTTATGTTCAAAATGTATATTCGAGATTTTGAAGGCACTCTTCTTCTTAAGCATCACCTTTGGGAATACTACCAAGCAAAGTATGCTTGAGGCAATATGAATTTGGTTTTGGGAGGAGCCTTATTAATGATTGAAATCCAATAAATAACCTCATGCATTTTCTCTGAGCTCTGGCCTGTTTACAAGTTAACAACCTCAGGAACAACTTCAGACAAGTTGGCAGTAGCTTGACTTTGCAAATTTGGGAAAGACAAGAGGAAGTTGGAGGATTGAGAAAATATCCTTTAAAATGGTTGGGCCTGGCAAAAACAACAGACTCCTTTTTGTACCTGTCTCCATCCAGGCACCAAGAAGTGACACAAGAAAGGCATGTGCTGTCAGTTCCTGTGGGCAAGGTCTTTCAGAGGAGCCTAAACAGTGTTGTCTCCTCCCTCCAGCTGCTCCCACTGTACTGCAGAGCCGCAGCAGACATGAAAGGGTTCAAGAGATATGAAGTAATAGCTAGGCAAAGAGACTAGCAACATCTAAAGCCATAAAGAACAGCCATATGTGGGTTTGGAGGAGTGTGTGCTGATGAGGGAGGCTCACCCCAGACAAAGGCTGCTTGTTGCAGCCCTGTCTTCACCATCACCCAGCTGCCTACACTGTCCATGCCCACACTCACCTTTGCTAATTGAAGGGGAGTGTGACAATGTCACATTCTTCCTACTTCCTGAGTGCCTGTCCTTGCAGGGCCTTAGGGATCTCTTACTTCTCCCAGGCATAACTCTCTGCAGCTTTGGGCATGTGCCTCAAAAAATTTTCCTGAAATGCCACTCATCCCTTCTTCCCTCTCCAACAGCTCCCCAAAATTACCAGTGGCCTCTCTGAGCCTCTTTCCCCTATCTCCAACTGATCCCTCCCAGCTTTCTTCCCCTACCTGCTTTCTCTTCCCCAACACCTGTTCTACTACTACCCAAAACCAACTTTTCTGCCCCCAAACAGCTATCTTGCTCTCATCCATAGGGAAGCAAACTTCAATTTTGCTTATGCTACAGAGAAGTCTTAAACAACTCTGAGTTTATTTATAATGTTGGCTCACTGTTCCTTGTCACAAAGGAACTGTTAAAGGCAAAACTGATTTGCTCCAGACTAAGGGCAAATGTACTAGCACATATATCAAACAAACTGGCAGTGTTGTGTGTAACACTTGCATCTCCAATTTTGGCAACCAAACTGCCTACACAGTTTCTTGGAAACTGTAAATAAAAATATATATCAATATGTCCAGGCAAAACCTCATTGTTTCTTTCCAAATAATCCTCTAATCCACATATCTAATGACCCAACATCAGAAAGGCAATCCTAAAGCTTTTGGTTTAAGACTGTCCACTTTCCTAGTTTCCCCATTTCAGAAATATTTACATCATCCTACATTCCTCATATACTCAAGGGACATTTTAAACTTGTCTAAATACAAATAACTTGGTGCATGTGAAAAGGCAATAGAACATATTTCTAACATTGGATGTTCTGTGAGGTATATTTTGATAGAAATACAAAAAACATAGTAGGATTTGTTTGTCTTCCATGCATAATTGTTGACCCACTTCCTTTAAGAGGCAGACCTTTTCCACACAGAGATAACATGTCTCCACTACTTGGAAGACCACCCCATAACAATGCTAACAATTCCCTGAATGCCAGCACTGTGTAGTTAAAGCTGACTGGAGCTAACCCCACATTTCCTCATGTCAGCTGCCCTCTTAAGAATACATAGACTTGGAAGGGAAAAGTAGTCCAAAAAATTTACCTTATTAAGTAGTTCTCTTTATTCCTTTTTGTTACGTCCGAAACAGAGCCGTTCTTTTCTTTTCTCAGCTATGTTCTCTTTCCCAGCCTGAAATCTTTTCTGGGGAAATTTTGGGGACTCTGGATGTTTACATTAGATTTTCAAGCATCCGACAGCCTCAGCAGAGAGACAGTTCTTGGTCCCAATGAACACCTGAAAACTCTCCACATGCCTCTCAAGCACAAACAGGGCATCTGGCATCCAACACTCTTGCAGCAGAAAGTCTATCCTTCCCCGTTTATCCAGAGCAGCCAGAGACAGGAGATACAGCTGCAGCAGCACAGAGGACATGCTGTGTCCTGGTGCAGGTCCTCGTGTGAGCCCATGGGGACCACTTCCAACACAGCTCTGCTCACCTACTCCATTGTGCTGCTACAGGATGCACAAGATACTGTTCAAAGATGAATAATTTTCTGGGTCTTGTCCTGCTGTGTAACTATAGACTGTTGGTGTTCCAAAACTGGGTCTTGGAGGAAAAACACGGGAAATTCTCCCCCAAATTAATAATATGACAAAGCATTATTCCTCTTCATCTGCCTGTAGCTTCTCATTTATAACAAAACCACGTATGTTTTTGTTATAGTGTAAAAAAGTGACTATACTTAGCACAAAAACATAGCAGTAACAAGAGTTTGTTTTAAAACATAAGCAAACACTTTCAATTTAAATACCTAAAGATAACACAGGGGTCTTACACAGCCAGCCTGATTTTTAGAGATAATAAGCACCACCACTGAAAGCTGAAGGAACTGAATCAGAGGAAGATCAGTACTTCTGACTACACAGAGTGCAAAACTTTAAATTTTACATCCCAGTTGTCATAGGCAATCATCTTGAGAAAATCTTGGTGTGAGAGGATCTTTGATCTGTACTGTCTCCTGAATTGTGGTTACTTTCTATTTTTGAAGTCAACAGAAACACATCAGTTGAAATGAAAACAATATCTGACCTCTCATATTTACATAATCATATATGCACACATATATATACATCTACCTGCATGTATGTAGGCTGTATTTAATGAAAGCATTTAATTTCATTCTCTTTACAAAGTAATGCTTCTTATAAACAGTAAATTAGGAAAGCCAATACTAACTATATATTTTTTACAACAAGAAATTCTCACAATGAGCAAGTTGTCATGTTCTGTACCTCTAATTTATTATAATGTTCAAAAAATCTGTTAACCTGGGAACTAAAAAACATGTGGGGGTTGTAAAACTATCCGCTATAATAAAAGACTTACAACATTTTTAGCTAGCTGAGGAACTGGGAATTAGGTTGATGGAGGGGATTATTGCTTAATATTTTCCGTAACATCAGCAATCTTGTCAAAATCCCCTGGTTGCTCTGAGAGTAGGAGACATCTGTTTTATTGGGTGAGCACATATCCTGGAATGTCTGCCATGAGACAGCGTCACAACCAGGCTTCGTTACCCCTTCACACATTAAGCCTGGTTTACACTTCACAGTGCCATGGAAAAATCACACATTCTGCTTATGCCAGCAAAAGCCATGTTGTAGACACAGTCCTACAGGTTATAAAGTCCCCTTGCCAGTATCATTTAGTTCATGTGGAGAATGCCTGCAGGCTTTACCAGCACGTGAACCATCTTGCTGTTTATATTACACCACAGGTTTGCCACGTAAGCTTCTGCTAGGAGGATTTGCCTGCATAGCCGTCTCTCACCTTCTGGCTTTCAGGTTGTGATCAGTGGTACAAAGTTCAGCTAGAGGCCAATTCCTAACAGTGTGCCCCAAGGGCTGATACCGGGGACACTACTGTTTAAAATTGTCGTGAATGACCTGGACACTGGTACAGAGTACACCCTCACCAAGTCTGCAGACAGTACAAAACTGGGAGGAGAGGCTGATACACCAGAGGAGCCTGGGCAGGTTGGAGAAATCAGCCTGGAGAAAGATGAAGTTCAACAAATGGAAGTGTCAAGTCCTGCCCCTGGGGAAGAACAACCTCAGGCACAAGCACATGCTGGGTGCTGAACCAACTGCAAAACAGCTCTGCAGAGAAAGGCCTGGGGGTCTGGTGCACACCAAATTGATCATAAGCTAACCGTGTGCCCTTGTGGCAAAGAAGGTCAACAGCTTCCTGGAAGAATGTTACCAGCAGGTCAAGGGAGGTGATCTTTCCCCTCTACTCAGCACTGGTGAGATATACCTGTAGTACTAGGCCCAGTTCTGAGATCCCAAAAACAAAAAAAAACATGGGCGTACTGGAGCGGGTCCTACCAAAGGCCACAAAGATGATGAAGGGACTTCATCTTTCGTACAAGAGGGTAAGAGAGCTGGGAGTCCTCAGCCGGAGAAGAGAACACTCAAGGGGATCTCATCAGTGTGTATAAATGCCTGACAGAAGACTGCAGAGAAGACAGAGCCAGGCTCTTCTCAGTGATGCCTGCTGAGAGGACAGTGACAGTGAGCACAAATTAGAACATGTTAAATTCCATATGAACCCAAGAAAACACTTGTGGTTTTGTGACCATTTGTGAAGGTGGCCAAAGTTTGTCACAGGTTGCCCAGAGAGGCTGCAGCATCTTCATCTTTAATTTGCTGCAGGTGACTCTACTTGAGAGAGGTGGGTAGACTAGGTGATCTCAAGATGTCCCTTCCAACCTCAGTCATTCTGCAATTCTCTGACAGTGGTATTGACAAACCTTTGGGAAATGGAATTAAGTTTACAGATCCACATCTCCAGATGGACATCTCTTCTAACTCCTTCTATGCCATCAGAAGGTGTTACCCTTTCCATTTATGAATTTTTCCTCAGGCCCTTTATTTCTCAGATTACCAATTTTATAACAAGTATAGGCATGTTGTATGTCTGAGGCAACTGAATCCATTCCATAGAAAAGATCATATATGGTGGTCATCTAGAGCTTTTTAGCTAAAGATAAGAAGCGAAAGCTGGTGATTGTTAGCTATATATAATTCATTTGCCTCTGTTTTACAGCCTATGTGCTTCACAGCAAAGAAAAATATTCAGGTGAAAGTACATTAGAGTAAGAAAGTCTTTCACAGAGTGGGAACCTGTCCTAAAATATTCTTTTAGATGCTATTGACAGAGAGAATGAGTGCTTGGATACGGCACAAGGGAGGCACAGGCACACTAGCTTTAACGTGGTGAGCCTGGGGAATGGCAGATCTGCCAGTCTATGAGGGCAGGCAAAGCACAGGCTGTATGGAACCTGTTGCAGAAGACTCTACTTGCCAGCCTGTGCTGCCATTCCCCACCCCCTTCGTTGTCCTTGCCCAAACTAGCTAAATTTTTAATCACATTTTATTATCGAAGCTTTATTTCCCGGAGTAAGCATGTCGTTAAACCGCGTTTTCACTGGCAATCTGAGCTATCGTTTTCCTGCGATTCGTTTGAATCTGCTGCCATCTAGTGAGCAGAAATCACGCTGAAATGGTTGGGGTTTGCAGCCAGCAGTGGTTTTTTAGCTTCTAAGACATGCAGGATTTTGTTCTGCTCTCCCTCCATGTCAATGTGCAGCTTATGGAAGGGTTTGCATACATTTCACCCGTAGGCTCCCTATAATTTATACAAATTATAAGGATATAATTTACATAAGGCCTCCTCTGCCTAATACCTTATTCCCTCCCTGACTAGTTCTAAATCACTTCATTTTTAACACATGGAGATTTTCACAGAATCACGGAATTGTTGGAGTTGGAAGGGACCTTCTAGAGATCATCTAGTCCAGCTCCCCTGCCAAAGCAGGATTTCCCAGAGCACATTACTCAGGATGGCATCCAGGTGGGTCTTGAAAATCTCCAGAGAAAGGGACTCCACAGCCTCCCTGGGCAGCCTGTTCCAGTGCTCTGTCACCCTCGCCCTAAAGAAGTTCTTCCTCATATTTAAGTGGAACTTCCTATGTTCCAGCTTGTGCCTGTTGCCCTTTGTCCTGTCACTGGGATCCACTGAAAATAGTCCGTCTCCATTCCCACTCAAACCACCTTTTAGATACATACAAGCATTAATAAGATCTCTCCTCAGCCTTCTCTTCTCCAGGCTAAAGAGTCCCAGCTCTCTCACCCTTTCCTCATAAGGGAGATNCCTATTGGTCACACTCTTCCCTACGCAGCCCAGGACTCCATTTGCCCTCTTGGCAACAAGAGCACATTGCTGGCTGATGGAAAGTTTACTATCCACCAGGACCCCCAGATCCTTCTCCTCAGAAATGCTTTCCAGCATGTCCATCCCTAACCTATATTGGTATCTGGTATTCTTCCTCCCCTTGTGGAGGACCTTACATTTGCCCTTGTTGAACTTCATTAGGTTCTTCTCTGCCCAGCTCTCCAGCCTGTCCAGGTCACGCTGGATGGCAGCACAGCCCTCTGGAGTGTCAGCCAGCCCTCCCAGTTTGGTATCATCAGCAAACTTACTGAGGATACACTCTGTCCCCTCATCCAGGCCATTGATAAATATGTTAAACAAAACTGGACCAAGTATGGACCCCTGAGGGACACCACTGGTTACAGGCCTCCAAATCAACCCTGCTTCATTAATGACAACCCTCTGAGTTCTGTCACACAGCCAGGACTCAATCTGCCTCACTGCCCCCTCATCTAGCCCATACTTCCTCAGTTTCCTAATGAGGATGTTATGGGAGACAGCGTCAAAAGCCTTGCTGAAGTCAAAGTAGGGGACATCTGTTACTCTCCCCTCATCCAGCCATCCAGTTATAACATCATAGAAGGCTATCAGATTGGTCAAGCATGATTTACCCTTGGTAAATCGCTCCATTACCTTCCCAGGGACAGAGGTGAGGCTAACTGGCCTGTAGTTTCCCAGGTCCTCCATCTTGCCCTTTTTGAAGACTGGAGTGATATTTGCCTTCCTCCAGTCCTCAGATACCTCTCCTGTTCTTCACGACCTTTCGGAGATGATAGAGAGTGGCAGAACATCTGCTAGTTCTCTCAGCAACAACCTGGAAAATGACCAGGTACCCAAAGACCTGGATGAGATCCGGAGCACATGGTCCATGTGGTTAAAGTTTATACAAAAGTCCACTGACGTCATAGGCCAGCACCCTGGCGATAGTGAGCTGGGCAGGTTTAGAGGCATCAATTATGGATGGATTGGCCAGACAACTCCAAGAATACAAAGATAATTTCACTTCCTCTCTAGGGACCTCTGTCTTGGTTGTGAAGGAAGTGACCCAAAAACTGTCAGAGCAATCCGAGAAGGATAGCTCTTCCTCACTCACACCAACCAATGTCTCAGCTATTAAGCATCAGCCTTTTTCTGTTCGAGGGAGACTGTAACCAGTAGCTCACACCATGTGCAGCCCTGTGGTTCTTCCTGCGTGACCAGGGGAAAGACATGAGCAAGTGGGATGGTGAACCTATCTGGAGTCTAGAAACTGATATACAGGAACTGCAAGAAAAATCAACAGCCAAAAGGCATCCAACCAGCAAAATTACTGTCCCGTGTCTGTTGGGCAGAGTAGAAGGGTTGGTTGTACTTTTGACCTTGATGAAGGACTTCTGTTTTGCAGTTACAAAAATCAAGTAATGAAGACTCCAACCAGGAACAGAGGGGTGCTGCCTTCAGCCAGGTGGAGGAAAGGGACCACTGGGTTTACTGGACCATGTGGGTTCAATGGCCTGGCACAACAGCTGCACACAACTAGAGCATAAAGCTCTAGTGGACACTGGTGCACAGTGTACTCTGATACCATCAGATTACAAATGGGCAGAATCCATCTGTATTTCTGGAATGACAAGAGGATCCCAAGAACTGTCTGTGTTGGAGGCTGAGGTTAAGTCTAACTGGGAATGAGCGGCAAAGCACCCTATTGTGACAGGCCCAGAGGCTCCATGTATCCTTGGCATACACTACCTCAGGAGAGGTACTTCAATGATCCAAAAGTTTTTGGTATAGCTGCCTTGAGTACAGAGAAGATTAAAGAGCTGGCTAGCTTGCCTGGTTGCTCGGAGGATCCTTCTGTTGTGGGGTTGCTGCAAGTTAAAGAACTGCAGGTGCCAATTACTACCATGACACTGCACTGGTGACAATATCACGTAATGGAGATTCCCTGGTTCCCATTAAAAGCTGGCAACTGGGGAGTCAAGGAGTGATTGGTAAGTCCCATATGGCCAGTCCAAAAATCTAATGGAGAATGGAGGCTAACAGTAGATTACCACATCCTGAACGAAGTCAAACCACCACTGAGTGCTGCTGTACCAGACATGCTAGAACTTCAGTATGAACTAGAGTCAAATTCTGCCAAGTGGTTTGCAACAATGGATATCACTAATGCATTTTTCTCAATCGCTTTGGCAGCAAAGTGCAGGCCACTGTCTGATTTCACTTAGAGGTGTATCCAGTACTGACTGCCCCAGGATTGGAAACACAGCCCCAACATTTGCCATGGACTGATCCAGACTGCACTGGAACAGGGTGAAGCTCTGTAACACCTGTAGTGTATTGATGACACCATTGTGTGGGGCAACACAGCGGAGGAAGTGTTTGAGAAGGGGAGAAGAAGAATCCAGATTCTCTGGAAAGCTGTTTTTTTCTATAACAAAGCAAGGTCAAAGGGTATCTGCACAGGAGATCCAGTTTTTAGAAGGAAACTGGCAAGATGGGCATTGTCATCTCCCAATGGATATGATCAATAAAATAACAGCTATGTCTCCACCAACTAACAAAAAAGAAACACAAGCTTTCCTAGGTGTTATGAGTTTTTGGAGAATGCATGTTCCAGTTTGCAGTCTGATCATCAGTTGTCTCTGTCGAGTGACCTGGAAGAAGAATGACTTTGAATCGGGCCCCGAGGAGCAGCAAGCCTTTGAACAAATCAAACAGGAGGTAGTTTGTGCAGTAGCATTTGGGCCAGTCCAGACAGGACAAGATGTGAAAACATGCTTTACAACACAGCCAGGGATGAAGGCCTCACCTGGAGCCTCGGGCACAAAGCACAAGGGTAGACTCGAGGTCGGCCCCTAGGGTTTTGGAGCCAGGGATATAGAGGATCTGAAGCCCGTGATACTCTAACTGAAAAAGAAATATTAGCAGCATAGTTATTGGTATTGAAGCACATCTCCTTTTGGCACTTTTATTGCTTATGCTGGGCTGGATGTTCAAAGAGAGAGTCCACTCTACACATCATGCAACTGATGCTACATGGAGTAAGTGGATCACACTGATCAGGCTCGAATGGGAAACCTCAACTGCCCAGGAATTCTAGAGATGATCATGGACTGGCCAGAAGGCTGCAACTTCAGAGTGTCACCAAAGGAGGTTACTCATGCTGAGGAGTCCCCACTGTATAATAGATTACAGGAAAATTAAAAGCAATATGCCCTTTTTACGGGTGTTATATTGTGGGAAGACATTGGAGGTGCAAAGCTGCTGTGTGAAGTCCTACACAACAAGTCACTGAAAATGCTGAAGGACAAGGTGAATCAAGTCAGTTTGCAGATGCGAAATCCATCCCGCTGGTTTTAGATGTTGTTGAATGAGAAAAATGGCCAGTACTTTATACTGTCTCGTGGATGGCGGCAAATGATCCGGGGGGATCGTTACAGCAGTGGAATCAGAGAAACTGGCAGAGCCAGAGCAACCACCTGGGTTGCTGAACTATGCACGATATTGCTGCTCAGGCAGAAAACCTGGTTGTAAAAGTACATCATGTAGATGCTCACATACCCAAGCGTCAGTCTGCTGAAGAACTTTGAAACAATGAGCAGGTGGACCAGGCTGCTGGAATTGAAGTGGCTCACGTGGATCTGGACTGGGAACATATGGGTGTCCTATATATAGCTCCATGGGCCCATTACACATCAGGACAACTAGGAAAAGATGCAACATACAAATGGGCTTGTGATCAAGGAGTGGACTTCACCATTAATGCCATTGGACAGGTTATCCGTGAAGGTAAAGTGTGTGCCATAATCAAACAAGCCAAGCAGCTAAAGCCTTTTTGGTGTAGAGGACAATGGCTGAAATATCAATATGGGGAAGCCTGGCAGATTGCTCCTATCACAGTATCATGAAACCACCATGGTATGTACTATGGTGGAAATGAGTAATGTATGCTTGGAAACATGTCCTGTGCCCCATGTCACTGCCTGGAACACCATCTTGGGCCTTGAAAAACAAGTTTTATGATGACACAGCACCCTAGAGGGAATTGAATCAGACAGCGGGACTCATTTCCAAAGCCACCACATAAACACGTGTGCCAAGGAGCATGCATTGAGTGGGTATATGACATCCCCTACCATGCACCAGCCTCTGGGGAAATTGAATGATATAATGGACTGTTAAAAACTACACTGAGAGCAATGAGTGCGGGGTGATTCAAGCATTGGGGTACATATTTAGCAGAAGCCACTTGCCTAGTTAACACTGGAGGATCTGCTGGTTGACCTAGCCCTGCCCAATCTAAACCTCTGCACACTGTTCAGGGACATAAGATCCATGTTGAACATTGTTATGGTTTGAGAAAACC
>VXAK01027032.1:252398-397189 GCA_013399435.1 Arenaria interpres | reverse complement strand
CCCCCCGGAGAGGAGCGGTGCCGCTCGGAGCGGGCAAAGCACTATCTGGGACGGGTCTTCCCAGGATGATGGGGTAGTTCGGGTGGGANACGGAGCGGAGCGGGGGGGGACACGGAGCGGTCCCGGGGACACGGAGCGGTGCGGGGCGGACACGGAGCGGCCCCGAGAACAGGGAGCGGTGCGGGGGGGACACGGAGCATCCCGGGGAGGGACAGGGAGCGGTGTGAGGGGGACACGGAGCGGTGCGGGGGGGCCCCGATCCGGCACAGCCCAACCCCCCCCGGAGAGGAGCGGTGCCGCTCGGAGCGGGCAAAGCACTATCTGGGACGGGGCTTCCCGGGATGATGGGANAGGTGGAACTTCTTATATTCAAGTTTGTGCCCATTTCCTCCTGTCCTGTCCCTGGGCACCACTCAAAAATGACTGGCCCCATCCTCCTGACACCCACCCTCCAAGTATTTATGAGCACTGATCAGGTCCCCTCTCAACCTTCTCTCCCCATCCCCTCCCTGGACACCCTCAACTAGATCAGGTGTCTCAGAGCCCCATCCCACCTGACCTGGAATGTTTACAGGGATATGGGGCATCAAGCACCTCTCTGGGCAACCTGGGCCAGCATCTCACCACCCTCAGTGTAAACATTTTCTTCCTTGGATCTAATTTTAATCTCTCTTTTAGTTTAAAGCCGTTACCCCTTCTCCTATCACAACACGCCCCGCTAAAAGGTTTGTCCCCATCTTTCCTGTAGGCCCCCCATAAGTACTGAAAGGCCTCTATATGTTCTCCCTGGAGCCCTCTCTAGGCTGAACACCCCCAACTCTCTCAGCCTCAGCAGAGGGGCTCCAACCTCACAACATCTTCGTGACCTCCTCCTCTGTCCCCCCTCCAACAGGTCCATGTCTTCCCTGTGCTGAGGGCTCCAGAGCTGGGTGCAGTATTGCAGCTGGGGGTCCCACCAGAGCTCCATCTTCAGCAAGGCAAAAGCAAGTCTGGTAATATTCAACTCCAAATGGGAAGCAATTAGCACCTCGTAAGCTCATTAAGGGCAACAGGTGCCTTCCTGTAGGTGCTAATAAGTTGCATGGGGAAGGGGCGATTTCTTCTTTGGACCCCTGGGAAGAAGTGGGTTTGGTTGTTATCACCTCAAGCTAATGGAGCTTTTGGATCAGGTCTCAGAGGAGGTAGGTGCGCTCACCAGTTCCTGCCGCTTGGCTGTGGAGCCTCTGCGGCGGGTTCAGCCCTAGAAAGGGGAGGGCTGAGCCGTGCTCTGGCTGCGGGCACAGCGCGTGGGTGCACGTGGAGGGTGCTGCGTGAAGGACCCCAGGCAGCAAGATGGGCACGGGTGTCCCACAGCACCCACCCAGGGAGTCTGGTGAGTCCAGGTGTTGGTGGCCAAGCTCTTGCCCCTCTGACTGGTGCTTGTGGAGCAGCCACCACACTGCTGGATGCGGGGCCGTGGTGGGGACACACAAGTCCCCTCTCCTGCTCCTGATGGCTATCCACCTTCTCTGGCCCCCCAGAAACCAGTTCCTCCTCCAGGAAGCATCACACGCGTGCTCTTCCATTTGGGCAAGAGGCGTTAAAAACGCAGCTGCAATTAAAAATCCTATTAATTTCCAGCCCCTGGTAAGAGCTGCTGGGCTGAGCGCGGTGGGTGGAGTTTTGTCGGTCGTAAATCTGTCTCCACTCTGCGGGGCCTTGATTTGTAGGTCTGACGGGGGCTCCTCCGGCAGGTAAAGCAGCTTTGTGATGTTGCAGCTGAAACCAGCAGGTTTCATAAGCTCAGGTGTCAGAAATACCTCCTGAGGGGCCAGCTCCCTGCGCCGTGAGGCCTCCATGCGCTTCTCCAGCTGCGGGAGGTGGCTGGGAAGTGGGTGTAGGGGGGACCAAGGAAGAATGCGGATGGATGCAGGGAGCAGAGGTGGCTGGAGAGAGCGTTTCAGAGCATGAATGCTCTGGTTGGAAAACAGGGCTCCTTTTGGTATTGAAAACATGTGGAAAGGAAGTCCTCTTTGTGGTGACCTTCGATTCTGCACCAGGTGACCACAGGGACGTTTCACAGCTGTGTGGTGTCAGGCTCAGCCTAGAGCCCTCCTCCAGTTACGTGGCAGACCCTTTCTCTCATCAGTGGAGGGTTTTGGGGCCTGTCCAGTGAGGTGCAGGAATGTTGCCTCTCTGAACACCAGTGGATGGCCTGATTTTCAGGAGGGGTGGGCATTTGCAGCTTGTGCTGGAGCCAGCAGGGAATGGCAGAGGTGAAACAGGGAATGGATGGGTGAAACAGCACAGGGTGATCAGTTGGAGTGGTCGGCCATCGCATCCTGGGGCGGTTGTTGGAGCAGTTGTTTTTGCTCATCTTCTTCTCTAGACATTTTAAGAGGAAATCTTGGAGAGAGAGTAATTTCACATCACTTCATGCAACAGCAGTGTGCGTAGCACAGGCAGAGAGGAAAACGCCCCTGTTCTGCTCACTGCTAATGCAGGGAGTAATGAAGAACCTGAATCAGCATAAAAATTCCCCACACCAGAAAAACATCATGAAGGATAGATGCCGGTGACCAGCACTGCAGTAACAGCACCCTCTGTCTGACCGACATCGGCTCTGGCAGAGCTCGTGTGCGCTGGCAATCCAGGTGTGTGAGATGTGCTGCAGAAGTTATTCCACCCCTTTCCCTGTCCAGGCTTTTTTAAACGGCCCCTCACATTCCAGGTGTTGAGCAAAGACTCAACAGCTCGACTCAGGGGTCGGGTCTCTGCAGAGCTGTCAAGTGTCATCAGAATTCAGTGGACCTCGCTGGCTTGGGTGGCTTGTCACAGTGCAAGAGTTGACATCGGAACAAGTTTATGTCTCAGTGAAACTCTTTCATCAGACAGTTTCAAACCATAAACAAAAATATGGTCTTGAACAGCTAATGGGTAAGTAGCTGCTTCCAGGAAGGGTGCAGCAGTGGCATTTCGGTCTTCTTAGAAAACATTTTTCATTTGAAACGTTGAGAACTGCATGAAAAACTACCGCCTTGTCCTCAGCTGGAGGTTGGGACTATTTCTGACTCTGTCCCAAACTACCCTTTTGGCGAGCCTTGCAAGGACTTTGACAGTGTAGGACCACAGCTGTCTTGGTGGTGTCTTCTGGGAGTTTGCACGGGCAGGCTGCACATCAACCCTGCAGAACCATGGGCTGGAGCAGAAATGACAAATAGCTGTTGGCACCAAGAATTCAACACCGGGGGCCAAACTCTGCCCAGAGAAGGGGAAAGTTTTCTGCAGACCCTCAGAGCAGCCAGAAGCCGTGTCGCAGATTTAAGCTGATCTGAGCACAGGAAGCCACTGGATCTGCTGGGAGTGAGAAATCTGCTCGGGGGGACTGGTATGGGAGCACCCGTGGGCTGCAGGAGTTTGTTGAGCCCAGGATTGCTCCTGGGAAATAAATAATAATAATTTAAAAAAGGTATATGTGAAAACTATGGAGCCATAGAGCTGTGGGAGTGGACACCAGTGTACGTGCCACCCTGCTCCCGAGGGACGGAGCTTTGGTGCTCAGGGTCACCAAACCACATCTAGCTGCTGACTGCCTGTCTGGGCAGGGTGCCGTGGGAGCCATGATGTCCCTGGGCACCGCTGCCTCCCTAGGAAGCCTCCAAAACCCACAGGGCCAAAGCAACGTGGTGCCACTCTCGTGCACACCAGCAGCAGGTCAGTGCGGTCTTCGTACAGGGTCAGGGGAAAGATTTCTTTCTTCATATTATAGGAAAAAATGATCTAACAAGTCGTTTAACAAGAACGATAGAAGGATTTAAGCGCAGGGGGTTTTGAATGCATGCAGGACAGCTGTCAAGTTTAGAGAGGAGATTAGCGGTTCATTTGAGACATACATTAGGAAAAAGAGCTTACTCCGGGGGGCTATTAGCTCCCTTGAGGCTGGGGAGGATTTAGTGTCTGTAAGTGTTGATGTATTGTGCACGTTATGAAGCTTGCCATCCCAGCAGCTTTGATATGTTCCAGCTTTTCTTCAAAACCCCTGTGGATGTTAAAGTGACTTTTATTTAACGTGGGAGATGTTGACAAGCTCCCCCAGGAGGCTGGCGAGTTCTCGAAAGGGTCTTTTAAAATATTAGCTTCACCGCCACTTTCAGATGATTTTTTTCTCCCCTCTGGAATATCAAGGAGTGGTTTGTTTCTGACAGCACTAAAAATACATTAGGTGTCTGCTGACACAGGGAAGATACGCCCCGGGCTTGTTGGACTCCCAGCCTAGTGTTGGGGGATCCTCTCTAAAGCTTTGGGTTTAACAGATGATGCTTGTGTTTGGAAAGCTGAAGTTTATAGCACAGAGCGATCCTTCTGTTTAGAAGATTGGAAGCAGCTGGTGGGACTAACACGGGCGCGTTAGGTTTCAGCGGAAAATACAAACACGAGGCACGAAAGCAGAGCTCCAGGTTGGAGCCTGCTCAGAGGCTCCAGTGCCGACATTCGATGCACCCATGGGCTAGTTGCTTTCCCCAGTTTGTCCCCTTTTCGAAGGGGAGAGGTGCACGAGGGCTTGCACTGTACTTGCACGTGGGGTGGCCGTGATGGCACAGGGGGACCCTGGGGAAGAAGCCCCTTCTCTGCATCCCTAGTGTGGGAAAGGTGGGGGGACTCCAGGCACGGTGGGTCCCAGGCTTCAGGAAAAAGAGGGCTTGAGCTGCCACAGGGGTGTTGGTAAGAAGTGTAATGAAATTAATTTACTCCTTTTTACTGGCAAAACTACACTGGGATGGAGGGTTAGGGATCACAGCCAGCGGTGAAATATGACTTTGGTTTGGGGAATCTTTCTTTGAAGATGTGCTTGTGCTTTTGTTGTGTGGAAGCAGCTGATCCTTCCAGAAGGCAGAAATCTGTTTGATTGGAGAGGAGGCAGAGGTGGTCTCGCCTTCCTCTCATCCCAGCTGAGGCCGATGAGCTATTTGTGCAAACCCAAACACGTTGGGTGTTTCTGTACCAGGGTACCAAACTTCTCCATGGTGTAGACCACAACTTTCATGCACAGTGCTGGCGGCAGGACTGACTGTCTGGATCTGTGGTCTTCGGCTGTTTTGGAGTTACATGACAGTCCTCGGGCGACTGCAGCAAATGTTTACCCGGGCAAACAGAGCTGGTGGAGTACGTCATGTATTTTTAGCTGTCTTTTAATTTGATTTAGCCATCGAAAATGCAGAGTGGCATACAGCCAGCTCTCTAAGAACTGCTGCTCTGCCTCCTTGCATGCAGGCAACTGGAAAGAGCTGAGGGGAAAAAATAAAGGTGTTTCCGAAAATACATCATTGCCTGGTGAAGAGACAGCATGATGTTGGTCTCCATTTCATGGGTGTGAAACCAGAGGAGGCAGTTGTGGGTCCACAGTGAAGCAGAAAAAGACTGGTGGCTCCTAGACATTGGCACCCAGCAAAACCTCCCCAGTTCTCTGTGACTGCAGTGGTATCTGCTCAAGGTTCCAGTGAGGAGCTGGGCTGCAAGAACTGGAGCTCTGATCCCAGACCGGCTCCAAGAAAAACACGCAGAAATGAATTATCATATTTAACTGCAGACTGTCACAATAGCCCCCAGTTGAAAGACCT
This sequence comes from Arenaria interpres, assembly GCA_013399435.1. Taxonomy (NCBI): domain Eukaryota; kingdom Metazoa; phylum Chordata; class Aves; order Charadriiformes; family Scolopacidae; genus Arenaria; species Arenaria interpres. The sequence continues at coordinate 391,592 of VXAK01027032.1, read as the reverse complement.
GGAGTAGAATATTGAAGAGCTAGTTCATAACCTGGGCACTGTGCAAGCTGGGCTTTGGGTGGCATGGAGAATCCAAGTAGTGACGATGTAAGTAATGTGCACATCACAGCAGAAAGTTATATGGACAACTGAAATATGGCTCTGCCATATCGCTCTGGCCAGCACAGGAAGGACATGGACCTGTTGGAACGGGTTCAGCGGAGGCCGTGAAGATGATCAGAGGCTGGAGCAGCTCTGCTGTGAGAACAGGCTGAGCGAGTTGGGATTCTTCAGCCTGGAGAAGCGAAGGCTCTGGGGAGGCCTTAGACCCCCTCCCAGTACCTAAAGGGGCTGCAGGAGAGATGGGGAGGGACTCTTGATCAGGGAGAAGAGGAATAGATGAGGGGTAACAGTTTTAAACTAAAAGAAGAGAGATTTAGATTAGACATAAGGAAGAAATTTTTCACTCTGAGGGTGGTAAGATGCTGGAACAGGTTGCTCAGAGAAGCTGTGGCTGCCCCATCCCTGGAGGGGTTCAAGGCCAGGCTGGATGGGGCTTGGAGCAACCTGGTCTGGTGGGAGGTGTCCCTGCCCCGGGCAGGGGGGTGGCACTGGATGATCTTTATGGTCCCTTCCAACCCAAACCACTCTATGATTCTGCTTGACCGAGTGCTTGATCAGCAAAATGATTTGTTTTCCCCTATTTGGTTTTATCTCTAGCAATGGCATCTTCTGCATCCCTTAGGGTTGGAAGCTGAGCCTTCAGCAGAGCCTGAACTGCAGTCTGGCAGCATCAGCCTGGCTGTGGCTGTAGCGGTAGGCGTGCAGGGGGGTGTGCGTGGGGGCTGCCGAGGTGATGGCCGAGCCCTCTCCAGGGCTGACAGCAAATAGGAGAAGAGACTTCATGTTTTGGGGGCTGACAGTGCAGAGAGGAGAGAAACTGATTTTCCTCTTCCCCGGAGAAGTTTGTCAGCTGAAGCTGAGAGAGTTTGCAGGAGACAAAGTGTTCTCTGGGCACAGAGAACCTTTTTAAATATTCAAATTCAGGGCACTGCTGAAAGTGTTGGAAATAGTAGCTGGCAAAAAAAAAAATAATGATCCATTACAAGACTATTTCTACAATCAAAAATGTATCCACTCTAATTATCATGGCTGATAAACAGTAGACACTATCAGCTCTTCTGTCATCTCTTGCAAATGCATGGAATTTAAAGGAGAATGCAAAGGTCTTAGGCGACAGCCAGGGTTTTGACTTGCCCGTCCAAACCAGTGCAGAACACAAATACAAGCCAAGAATCAAATGTTTATCAGCAGAAGCATATTTTTCCTGAGGATACAGTCACTCACACTAATATCTCATGGAGAAGAATGTCAGAGTGGCATAGAAATTCACACACAGTGTTTATGAGAAAATCAAACAGTTTTTATGAAAAGTGAAAGGGTTTTTTGTTTAAGAAAAAATTGTGTTTATGCATTGTATAAATACATCAGGGAAGTATAATAAATGCTGCAAGCATTTCTGTTTCTAAATGTTGAATGAGGTTTCTCTCTTACAGCAAACCAGACCCTCACTGAAACTGGTTCTTCTGTAAAGATCCTGTGAACCTGGAATAGCACAGAAAACAGTTTAATTTTGCAGTTTTATAATGAATGAGATCAAACTCTGTATTATCGGACTTTATTGTTACTGGATATCTCAAACTCAGGTTGAAGTGACCAAGGCAGGATGGGTGTTTGGGGATGCACAGCTGATCCATGCTGAGCTGCTCAACCGATCTGACGGCGCCCACTGACACCGGCCTGAGACCTGGTGTGGTTTGAAATGCTGGGGTTGAAATCCTGACCCGTCCATCTCCGATGCGGCCCAGGTTTCATCTTCGGAGCGTACCGTGGCTGGCAGGTTATTATTGTGCGCCTCTGTCAGAGTCTGCCCCGGCAGCTGGGTGTCAGGGGTTCGTGTTGTCAGTGCCTCCCGGAGGGATTCACACCTCTAAATTTGAAGTGTCGGTAGGTTTCGCCTGTGTGTAATGCTGTTTTATGCTTTCTTTTAACTCCATTTTAATAATAAGTGAAACCCCAGTTCAGCAGGAACAGAAGTACCTGCTCACCTCTACAGCCCTTGCTACAATACTTGCAGTTTTCCTCAAAGTTGGCAGTTTCTGTTAGATTTCAGGAGACGGCAGAGTTTGTAAAGCACAGAGAGGTGTTACGGTGCCTTGCAATGGAGGGTAAAATCCTGTTTCATTGACACCAGCGATGAAGCTCCTGCTTACTTAAAGGGGGTGGCCAACACTTTATGTCCTGATTGCATCGCCTTGTTGTCTCCTCTGCGAGGTCATGGAAGTGGAAGGCCAAGCTGATGCATTTGGGAAAAAGTAGAGGCTTTCTGTTTTGGATTCACTGAAAAGAGTATTTCAAATAAAATTTTGGCTAGACACTCTACATTCCTTTATGTATTCCTCCTCTCCAAAAATTACTGCTCCGGGATATACTTAAAAGAGCTCGAGACTTGCATGAGGATTTATTGCTTTTAGTTTCTGAATCGGTTCTGAACCTGAATTAGCAAACGCTGGTGCATATTTCTAATAGCAACAAGAATTCCAGCAGAATTTCTGAGGTCTGTCTGCCTGATTAAATCCAGCAAAGGCTCCTGCTAAGCTCCTAGGCAGAGCCAGCCATATCAAGGACTTTAAGACGACCACAAATTCAGTGCTGAAGACTTTTTATTGTGTGAAATTTTACCAAGCAGAAGACATATATATTAGTTGATCCATATAAATGTCATAGACGCTTGCAAGACAGTAGATAAGTTCCTGATACATTGATTTCACACGGTGAGGATAATAGTATTCCTTCTGACAACTTGATTAAATTTGTAAGAAAATTCCTAGTGGAAAACAGCCATTGCATTTTTTGTCAAGCTGATAAGTATGATTTAACTGTAAGAGAAAAGCAAACGAAAAAAACAGGCTTGCACTTGCAAACTAGCGCTCGTGCTTTCTGTTCTTTTTTTTATTTGGTAAAAGGAGTAAAGAGAGGGTTCTTTGTTGTTCTGCTTTCTTGGCGGTGCTCGTTTTCTTAATCTGAAATTGAAGTTGTCTCTACGGGGAAGAACAGTGATGACCAAGAAAATAGTGAAACAACGGAAGAATACCAAAGTCAAGAAAACAACAGGAAAGGATTTTAATCAGTCTAAATGTTTTACATTTCTGATACATTCTGGGATCTTTTGTCTTCTCAGAAGTCATTATTGACAACAAGACTTAAGATTTTGGGGAAAGGAGGCCTTCTTAAAGATTCAACACCTCCAATCTGAAATTTTCAGCAAACATGTTTGGAGACATTGGGTGTATCCTTCAGCTGAACCTCAGAGGAGGTTGGTGTTTGGAGCCTGACCTCCTCTGATCTTACGGGAAAAGAGATACCATCTCTGTGAGTTGTTTCTCGGAGTGTTTTGTGCTGCGCAAGAAGGTGAATGCCCCTCGGAATGTTAATGTAAACATCTCGGGTCAAATGCGTTTTGGCTTGGGGAGGGTCCCTGGAGATCTCTGAGGGCCAGACCTTGCTCTGCACCTCTTGAGTCCTGCTGCTCTGAGGCTTGGTGCTTGTGTTGGATGAGAAGGGGTGTCCCATGGTAGAGCCCTCTTCCTGTGGAGGCCCTGGTGTGGTGGAGGGGCTGGTGTTTCCCCTGACGTACAATGGCACCCATGCAACTGGCAGCCACTCCAGTGCCTGGCCAGGGCCACATGCACAGAAGGTATCATCTGCCTCTCGCTGCTTTCCACCAAGACGTGCCTCCAAAGGGCTTCTCCCTCGTTCCTCGGCTGTGCCCTTCTCCCACCATGCTCACAGCTTAGGCTGGGGCACAAACCCTGTCTGCCCCACAGCTCTCCCTCACTCCCTGGACTACGGGGTTCCTCCTGCACCCTCCTGCACAGAGGTTGTGGAGAAGCTGGCTCCTGCCCACCCGTGGATGGATGTCATGTCCACGGATGATACGTGAGATTGGGTGCTCACAGGCATGGGTCTCTGTGCCCAGCAGTGTGAGAAGTTTGCAATTTGCACTTCAGCATTGCACGTCCCCTGGGAGCCTGTGTTAAGCCTGCAAATTCTTGTGCTGCTCTTTTCTCACAAATCCCGTCCCGAATCTGACCCAGTGAGCACGACTTCATTTGTGTTTTCAGTAAGAACTATTTTGTTCAAACCTTTGGGTGCTTTTGATTTTTTTCTTTTTTTTTCCTGAAGGGATAAACCACTAATTATATATGGAAATTGTACCTCAAAGATCCATCTTAATAATATAATTGTAGTAGCAAAGCAACTGGTATTATTATGTGCATCATTGCACTTTTCAGCCATTAACCAGCTTTTCTTGGTTAATGAAGTTAGTAAAACCTAGAATGTGCTTTGCTGGAATATATCCAGTGGAATCTCATTATCACCTACAAGCCTTTATAATTGGGGTGATAATGTGCAAAATGTTATATTGCTGATAAACGAGATGGGATTAAAAGAGGGTGAAGTTCTGCTCTCAGATGCATGTGACAAATCTTGGGATTTTGGTGTGTGTTTGTCGAATGCCTGCAGCCCCGTGTCAAGTTTGGGGGGGTCACCAATCAAGCAAGAGGAGGTGCACTTGGAGTGAGCCCAGCGGCAAAATTAATGAGAGCTGTGAACTCTCAGGAAAGGTAGAAAGAATTGGTGCTGTCGAGTCAGGAGGAGACTGCAGTGAGGCATGAAAATGGTCTTAAACGCCTTCAAAGAAAGGAATAATCTGTTCTCCATGATCCTGTTGGATAGGACACAGAGGAATGGGCTTAAAGCACAGCGAGGGCGGTTGGCATCGGGTATTAGGGAAACATAGAAGGGATAATTAAGGATTGGTTGGCTTTGTTTGGACCAAGGTGCGTCAAAGGATTCTCCACTGTTGGAGGGCATCAGGAATAGGTGGGGGAGGCATCGGCAGAGGTGGCATGGGTGCCGTTGCTCCTGGCTTCAGGCGTTGGGGAGCCAAAGCACTGGTGAAACCACTATGATGTTATTGTATGGTTCACGGCACATGCAGGTGAGAGACTATTAGCAGAGACAGCAGAGAGCTGCTTGGTTCTTGCACAAACACAGACCAGACCTGCTGGGAGGATCTGCCATCAGGATTATACGCACACCATTTTACATGTTTGGAATTACTGTCAGGGCTGCTGATAGAAGGGAGAGAAGACTTTCGATGTTATACAAGCAAAAGGGAGCATTACTGTTTGTTTCCTTGGATGTTACAGGTCACAGGGCTGCTTCTGTTTGCGCTTGTTTGAATTTCAGCATGTTGTTTTAGGAAAAAACCCACCCAAATATTATTCAAAAAAACCTGTAATGAAGAATCATCCTGTTTGCTCCAGCTCTGGCTTCAGCAATAAATTCATTATTTGCACTATTAAACACGTGCCCCATCTTTCCAGCCAGAACTTGTCTGTTTTCAGTGTCAAGGTTTTCCTATGCTAATTGAAGACCCTGATCTCCAAATTTCATTCTCCCTGTAAACATTAATAGATTTTAACCAAGCCATCCCTTAACCTCCTCTCTTCCTAAACTAAATAGATTGAGCTCCTGGATCTGTAACTGCAAAAGCTGTTTTTCTGTCCTTCATATTCTTCTCTGAACTCTCTGCAACTTGTCAACATCCTTTATGAATTGTGGGCTCTAAATTTAACACGGCCCTCCAGCGGGAATTACACCAGTAATGCCAGGAGCGCAGGAAGATTTGCATTCTTTGCTTCAGTACTACACTCAAATATTGTGTACGACTGAGTAGGAACATAAAAGTAGGTTCAGACCAAAGGTTTATCTAGGTCAGTACTTTGTTTCTGACAGTAGCCTTTAGTGGGTGGATACTCAAGGGTGATATTTTCCTGCGTAGCCCTCCCTTATCTTTTTAAAATAAAGGCACGATCTGAAATTCCATGCAAAGCCCTTGGTGTTTATGTGTTTTTGGTGTCTAAACGGTCTCTTATGCCTGTCCGTTTTCAGCATCTGTATCACATGATGCCCAAGGAGCTAAACTGTAAACCAGAAGATTTTTGTCTTTGCTAAGAGTCTGGGAAAGGATATTTTTAAATCACAGCAGGGCCCTGAGAAGGCAGGGTGAGGGCCACGGTCCAGACAGAGGGACAGCACATTCCTGCTCCCCAGGGATGGTGCTTGCCAGTGGGCCAGTCCTGCCACCTTTGTGCCTGATGACTCTGCTGCAGTGCCGGGGGCTGACACCCCGAAAAAGCAGTGGGAGCAAACGTGGGGCCCTGCCAGGCACTGCTGGAGCTCTGACAGCACCAAGGAAGCACACAACACTCCAGATGGTTCCCCATCTGTGCTTGTGCTTCGCTGATGAACCACTGTGTCCCCAAATCTGTTGCAGCCTCTTGGATTCCCAAGACGAAGCCCTGCCTCTTGTGAGCGTGGGGCTGGAGGACTCGACTTGGTCTCACCGAAGCACGTGGGGCTTCCTTGCCTCCCCTCCACCATGCGACCCGGCAGCGACAAATCCTCCCGTTCAGCTACCACTCCGCCGCGTTGTGTCATCTGCAACTTTATTAGAGCATGATTTCATGTTTTCTTCCAGTAACGATGTTGCACGGGCTGAGAATAGATCACCGTGGAGCTTCTTGGAAACTAGTGGGTGATGATTCCTTGTTTACAGTTACGCTTGGAGCTTTGTCAGCCGGTGTCCGGGTTATTTGCTGTGCGCCAGGTTAATTCTCTGCCCTTTCAGTTTCTCAGTCAGCGCAGTGTGTTAGGCTGGGTGTCATGCAGTGTTTTGTGGCATCAGCGTTAGCACATAAATCAACACACTCCACCATCTTACAGCTAAAAGACATCAGGCTGGTGCAGTAGGAGGTATACTTGCTGTAGACATGTTTGGTGTTTGGGCACCGTAGTCTCACTACAGCTGCTGGAAGGATGAAAGGGTGGGTATTCTGGACCATTCCAAACTAATATAAGTATAATCCCATGTCACAGGATTTTGTTTATGAAACTTCCATGGAAAAAGCAAAGTTTCTGAAGATAGACTCAGCGCCTAGAGGGGGAAATGGATATGTTTGTGTTTCGAACCATTGCTGGCATGCAGATAACCAAAGACATACTCACTAGGAGTGGGCAAGACTGGCCATGAGGAAATGTGTTCTACTGCTGGGGAAGGCGATCAGGAGAAGCTGTTGCTTCAAGGACCTGGAAGTAAAAGCAGAGCCAGGTGAGGCCAGCAAGAATATGGAGATGAAACATGGAGAAAAAACAATTTAAAAATGTTTAAATCCTCTTTTCTGAACAGGCAGAACAATCAATGGTATAGGCCACTTAGCAGATGTAAATGCACAGGCACAAATGTAAATGCAAGTTTCTGGTATGGCCTTGGATCCTGATCTTTGAAAAAGACAAGTTCAAATTCTTATCCCACTGAAATTAATGGGAAGTCTTCTCCTAGCTTTATCCTTATTTATTCATTTATTGTAATTGTATTATTGAGATAGAGCTTTTGTGACAACATATTCCACCTTTTTTGTCTCATTACTCAGGCAAAAAGCAAAAATCACAGTCATAACTTCCCACTGCTAAGGAAGGGTGAGTGTTGTGCACTCTAGTTGTGTGTTGTTTCTCCTGGTGTGAGAAGTAAGGTGGGGGATCCCCAGGGTGGGGAACCTTTCCTCGAATTTTATTACTTCTGTGTTGTGGATTTTTTTGTTGTTGTTTGTTGATTGGTTTTTTTTTTCTGTATTTTTTTGTATAAATATTTTATCCCTTTGTTACCATTTTCCCAGTAATTTACCAATTCTGGGCACTTGGATTTATGCTCAAGCAGCTGAGGAAAGCAAAAATATTTGTTTGTAAGTATGTTTAGTTGTGAGAAGATTCCTCTACCATTCAAATTTCTGAAGGGATTGTCTTGATTCTCCCAGCAGCTTTGTCCTGGTAACAAATTATTATAGCTTTCCAGTTGAGTATGAATGCTTTTCCCATTTGAAAAAAAGAGAATGTGAATAAACACCATTGTTTCCTAAACTAATAAACAACTTTCCTCTAAATTTAATACCCAGATGCTATAAAACTTGAAAGTGCATGCTACTGAAAGCCAATATTATTGAACTGATTTTATGCAAGGTTATAAAATAGCAATGATAATAAAAAATGAACAGTGATGAGATTTGTTTGGATTTTCCTTTAAATTTATGATGCTCCTGAGAGCCTAGATACACATTACACGTGTATTGGAGCCAAAGTGCACCCCTTTGAAAACAGTATACCTGTAAGCTTTTACTGAAATGGAAGTGTTTCACAAATGTGGAATTCATCAGTATCTGGACAACAGTTTTAAAACCTTATGGTTAGTTCGAAATGGTCCTTAGTCTTGTTTCAGCAACTGTGGCTGTCAGAATACAAAGCTGGAGTGTCTTGACCTTGTTGAAATAAAACATTTAAACCCACTCATTTTAATATTTCTGGGTTTTTTCCCTAAAAAGTGTGAGAAATCTTAAAAAATTCACTATTTTATTCTGACACATGCCAAGTTTCACCTAACCCTAGATATGTTGTGCTGTTTTTCATGAAAACCTCACAACATAAGTTCACCCACGCAGAGTCCAGATGGTTTCACTTAGATAGTTATTTTGATTGTGGCCATTGCTGTGGTGTGAAGGAATGCTGGTGAAATGACAGTGCCTGCAAAAGAGGGAGTAGGCATAAGAGAGGTTTTCATTCATCTGCAAATGAAGAGGTGAAATCCTTCCTAGAACAGGGTTGCTTCTTATTAATGGAGTATTAACAGGTGTCAGGAGCCCTCCTTTTTTACCATTCCCTGTTGAGACAGCAGACAGAGCAGCTGTATTGTTGTTCAGCAGTGTCACAAAACATCACAACACTGGAATTCAAAGGTGTTCAACGTGCTTTGAAATATAATGATTTATGAGGGTCAAAGTTACTATGAAATGGAACAAATAGAAATTGAATTAATTGTTCTTAAATTCTAGGACTCCTGTGAATGTGGTTACGGAGTCTTTGATTTACCTTGAACCAGCTTTGTCAGTGACACCATGCTAATATTTTAATGTGTATGGGATCCATATACATCCAGAATTGAACAGTATAATCTCTGCTGGACTGTACAGGTGGTAGTGACTGATTTCCTCTGTGTTTGTTACTGGCTCACTCCATTCTTGCCCCTCTTCCCATTTCCTTTCAAACTCAAGACAGATAAACCATAATGATGCTTTCAGCATTTCAAGCTTTTTAGACAGGACGGAGATGTGTAAAAAATCCAACCCATCTTTAATCTACTCTTTGGAGAGATCTGCCCCTCTAAATGATATATGGTGTGGCAAATGGCACCCAAATCTTTGGAATTTTATGAAATGTTGCCTGAAATGCCATCTGAGGGCAGGCTTTATACCCCTTTCTCACTAGCTACAGATTTGTACATACAAATACAACTACTAGCTTTGTAAAATATTCTTCATAATGAGAAAAGAGATTCTGGGTTGGATCTTTTAGACGTTGAATATGGAATTTTTTTGTATCACTGATTTTTATGTCTTTGCAAACCAGCTAAAATATTTTCTCATGTCGGCTTCTGTTGTTTTCTTTCACTGTTTGCTAACATGTTAGGAAGAGATCAGACACATTTTTATCTCATTGTAAAGAGGAGACTTCCATGGAAACCACAACGAATACTCCAGGGAAGCCCGTCTAGGAGTTTAAGGTCATAAATCAAGCTGGGTTTAGGAACAAGGAACGGTGAGTCTTGCAAATGAGCCTGGGATTGGAGTCGGGCGGTCCGGCTGCCCACCATGCCATGGCTGTCCAGCCACGCTGCCCACGTTAGCTGGGGGCAGGTGCCCCTCTGCTCTTTCCAGGGGACGACCATCCCCTAACAACCTGTCATTATTTAAGCAATTTTTCTGCCACCATAACTTTGTTGTTAAGTTACTGTAGCTATAGACAGTGAGCTCAGAGGCTGCCTACATTGGCATGTTGGTGGCACTGGCTGTGACCATGGCCGGACTCTGCCTTCCTTCCTGTGGTTGTTAGCCCATGGAAAACTCTGTTTCTGTGCATAACCATAATATTTTTGTTCTGTGGCTGCAAAAAAAGTACAAGTTATCTAGCAGGGCTAATCCCAAGAGAGTGGGAGTTCTGAAGTGGTTCATTAAAAAAAAAAAAGAAAAGAAAAGAAAAAGGTGTGTGAAATAGGAAAAACTGGGCTGGCTTTTACTTGCTCTGTGGAAAATCAGGAGATAAAAAGGGAGGATAGAGAGATGTGACAAGAAAAAAACCCACAGTTTGAAACAATTCAAAGCAGACGGGACAATCATTCTGATTCAGGATGATGGGAGGACAGGAAAACCTTTGGCACAAAAGCTGTTTAAAGGATACACTTGGTACACTGAGTCGTTACACGTGGAACCGTGTGGACTGGACGAAGTTGATTTTATATTGGTTTCACTCAAGTAGTGCAGTCCACCCATGGAAGGGCCAGGCCAGGGCGCTGTAGCAGGGCATCTCCTCCCAATCCCCTCAGGGTGGCCATGGTCCCTCAAGGCATGCAAAGCCTTGAGGGACGATGTTAGCAGTCTCCTGGCAGGGCTGTGGTGGCCAGGGGTGTCTGTGGGGCAGCTGGAGGTGTCTGTGGGGCAGCTGGGGGTGTCCGGTGACAGAGCTACCATGTCGAGGCCAGCACAGGCCACACTCGCCATTTCCCTGGCAATGTGAGGCAGCGTGGGGGCCTGGTGAGGCCCGGCAGCCCTAGCCTCTGCCATTTTATTTCATATTAACATCACCGAAATGTGTGTTTTTAAAAATAAGTTGGCTAAAGGCAGGGGGCAAAGGCTGACAAATTCTTTAGAGAGGAAAAAAAGGCACCCAGCAGTGTTTTACCTGCTGCTGTTGGAGGTGAGCCCCATGACCACCATGAGGGAAAAAGAGGAGAAAAAACAAACTCCAGCCGCCATCTCCTCAGCCTGATTATTATCTTCATTTTACTGATTTCTAGTTAGTTACTCGCTTTCTCCTCTTGTTTATTTGTGACTTTCTCCTGGCAACAGCAGAGAGAAAATGTTATTTTGCTGTTTCTTTCAGAGGCAAATTGGATAAAGGTGACACAAACTGTCAGGAGCATCTGGTGGATTGAGTGGTGCCTGACACTGCTCATCCCACGGGACTGAAAAGATTCGGCAGCTGCCTGCGTGCTGCCAGAGCCCAGGGAAATCCCTGTTGCCACGGGGGGCTACCTCCAGTCGAAGGAGGTTGAAGATGGACGTGCACTTGCAAGAGGTCTGCCAGAGGGAACAATTAAAACCAGATCTGATCTGCTCAGCCTTGGGTGAGTCATGGAGTACTGGGATGTCCTGCCTCCTTCTGAGGCTGTAATTTTGTTCTCATCATGGTTATTTGAGAGAACAACTTTGGTGGAGACTCATGGAGTAAGTTATGACTTAACAAGGTTTGCGAGCAAAGGCAAGCCACCGAGGGGTAAGAAGGGACCTCTGGAGATGGCCCAGGGCAGCTGGGACAGGCTGCTCAGGAGCGAGGTGCCCTTCGCCCTTCTGCACCAGAAGCCACAGCCCAGTAGACAGTACGGCAATTGAAGGTGGGAGTGCAGGAACGCCTGTCCCTTGGTGCCCTGCGTGGGCACGAATGCTTATTGCCATCCAGCTGTGCTGTGCCTCTCACAGCTGCTGTTCTTGCTGGCTTCTCCTTCCTGATGTTTTCCAGGCAGACTGCTGTTGGGAAGGATGGCAGGGCGGAGGGAAGCACTGAAATGGCATTTGCTGCAGGTGCTGCTCAGAGACCCAAACGACCACTGCAATTCCACGCAGGCTTTTAAAGCTAGCACTGCAAGGCTTTTTCCGTTTTAGTCTTTAGATTTTGCAAGCATTACTATGACATTCATCCCACTAATACCTGAACCCGCTGCATCCTCCTGTGAGAAAGGGCATTTTTATCTCCTATCTTATAGTGGGGGACTCTTAAGGTAGAACACAGTTATAGAATTTATCCATAGTCACCTACTAGGGCTGTGAAAGAGCCAGGAATAGGTTTGTTTCCCCATCACGGGCCTTAATCATGAAAAATAAAATCCTTCCACTCTGGTGAAGCAAGTCTCATTGGGTAGCTGTTTTTGTGCCTGTGCGCATTAGTCCTGCAGTTCATAGACCTCCCTCATTAAATGGTCACATGCTGCAGACTGAATGCCAGGCCGATCTTCCAGCCCTGTGTTTGCAGGCTGGAAAGGCGAATGCTGGCGCAGAAAAACTCAGCTTTCATTAGGCACTGTCTGAAATCAGCTAATCTTGTTTGAGTGAACATAGAAACTGTGATAGTGTAAACAGAAGGGTTTGGAGCTTGGGGTACACTGGGGGATACGGCCACATCAGAGACTGTCCCGGCTCTGCTGAAGCCAGCAGCAGCCTCCCACTGGCTGGGAAACTATTTAAGCAAAGCCAAGAGAGAGCTGACACTGCCGAGAGCACAGCTACTGACAGCTGGTAAATAACAATCCCGTTTGGAAGGAGCAAATGAATAAAATACATTTGACCTTTGGTATCTTCAGGGAGCTTTGTTGTCCCCAGGTAGCAGGAGTTCAGGTGTCACTGCCAAAGCTGGGGGGGTACGATAAGTGATGAGCTGGTCATGAAATATTTCTTATGTTACTAAATTCCTTTCAATAGCAAGTAAGCAACGTGTGTTTTCCTTCTCTGGTGCCTTGAGCTAGCACACCTTCACGGTATGCCTCGCTTTCCTCTGACTCCCTTTTGAAGGCCAGCTATGGGGACCTGATTTTCTACTGCTTTGGGAATTGTGCCCACATTTGTGTCTGAATTCAGGCGTGTATTTCTTCATCCCAGCATCTGTCTTTCCTCTCGGTTTATCAGTAGCCCTGAGCACAGTGAGGCCTCCTCCCTGTTCCAAAGTGGACTTGTAACTGTGGGTAGCAACCTATGCCTCTGTAGAGTGGTTGCAAGAAGATATAAACTGTCTCACATCAGCCTAGGAGGTATTCGCAGCCCTTGGGCTTGCCTGTGGTTACAGGATACACGATGCAGGGCCAGAATCATCTCAATATATCAAGTCTTCCATCCACTACATAAAAGCAATAACTTTGAATGGTGCTCTTTTTACATCCATTCATTACAGTCCAACTCAGGCCTTGCTGCCATGCGGGATGCTTTTCTAGAGGTTTCTGGTGACTGTTAATTGCTTCCCAACATGTTGTGGAGCTGACTTTGGTTGCTCTCTGCTTGTCTTGCAGCCCAACATCAGGAGACGTAGCTCCGGGGTCCTGCCTGTCTGTTGGTGTGCCTGGGGCAGGTGGGGAGGGCAGGCTGGGGTAGCTCAAATGTACACCGTGCCCTAGGTTTAGGACTGTCATGTCACTAGGAGTCTAATTATGTTTGGGGTGTAGAGGAAAATAACTCAAGTGTGAAAGGAACATGTCTTAAAATGAGCATTTTGCTAAATGGATTTGCTCCTCTGATTCATTGCTCCAGTGCAGGCTTTCAGCATCCCTGGAGTAGCTCATTGTTCACTCATTTTTGCTCTATTAATAAACATGCACAAGCACTTAAATGGAATAATGTGCCTTGTGAAAAAAAAAAAAAAGCAACACAACAACTTGATGTCCCTATGGCGGGGGTGGGGGGAAACCGCACAGAGAAAACCAGTGCCGTTCTGGTAGATTTTTGATTGCTAAAATAAATTTGTTGCTTAGGCTTAGCTCTTGGGGCTTTGCTGAGTGGGGCAAGGGCAGTTTAACTGCCTCTCTTGTTTAAGGTACATGACATCTTTTTTCCCCAGATCTTTCCTTTTCTCTCTCCCTTCATACATTGTTATATTTCATATCGGAGTCAAATCTTGTACTTTGTTTGAGTGGAGGTTAGATCAGTATTTAACAGGGAAGCTGGGCCGGGATCAGAATGGTACAACACTCATTGTGAACAGTGGGAGATAAAATACTGTTGGAGCAGACCGTAGTTTGGAGTGAATGAACAGGGTGCGTGACATTATGAAAAAGCTTATTTCCGAGGTCTTTGTTCTTTTAGGCGTGGTTTCCTCTCCTTGAAAGGCTCTAATATGTGGGGTCACGTCACTTGTAGATGTGTCTGGGGGGTCACCTCCCCTTTTCTCTTCTTCCCATGTTGCTCCTTGGACATTGCAGGTTCGCCAGGATTTTTGTTCCATGCTGGAAAACATCTCACAGAGGCCCTGAAATTCCCTCACCCTGGGGAGTCATCACAGGAGGTTTTCACCTGGGCAGATAACAGGTCTCAAGGGACTGATCTCCTCTGAGCTCCTGGGTAGAGGTCATATTTTATACTAATATTGGATTCTGTTAATGATGCCACTTTCGAGGAGTTTTCCTGCTAAGCTGTGCTTTGTTGCCAGGTGTGTGTGCGTTTGCCTGTAGGACAGAGGGACAGCCCCTTCCTTGCTCAGGAAGCGGCACTGGAGTCCCTGCTGCCTTGCCAGGCTGCTCCCAGGGGCTCTGAAGGGTGGAGGGCACCTGTGGCTTATCTTCTCCTCCTTGGAGAGCCCAAGTTGTCCTCCACCCCACAGCCCTCATTGCTGGGGGGGTGTCTTGTGCCAACAAAAGGTTTATCCCTCCTCTTCCTCCCCTGCAGCAGTCCAGGGCAGCTTGCCTCCACCTCTGCCTGGCTTGGCTTGTCTTTCCCCGCTACCTTCTCAGGGTGGTGGGACGCAGGCTTTGGCCACCAGGGTGAGCAGGGACATCCTCAGCACTGCTGGGGAGAAGCAGGCTGGCTGCCCCCGGGCTCCCCTTGCAAGGGGGAAAGCAAAGGATCTTGAAATGAGTCCAGTGTATTAATAAGCCAGGCTGCCCCACATAGCAGGAGCGAAAGTGGGACAGTCAGCACACTGCTAATTTTACACAGGCCCAGGGGGACTTTTTTTTTTTCCAGGGAGGGTGTTATCATTATTTTGTGTCCTAAAGTGCCTAAAATTAGTGCTTGTTGAAAGCAAGTGACTGTCGGAGGCTTCATCCCAGGCAGCCCAGGCTGGGGAGAGCTGGGTCTCATGCACACGCCCTGTCCCAGGAATTCCTCAGCATGGCAAATAAAGCGAGAAATGGAGGTGCGGAGAGGTGCTGTCTGCGAGTCCCTGTCCCCATCCTTGTCCTGTGCTTCTCCCAGTCTGGCAGCGAGGGGAGTCCACTCCCCTCTGGTCCCCACGGACACCCACGCTGCAGCAGGGCTCGGCTGTTTCTTCGCCTCCCCTGAACCACGCTGTGGCTGCAGAGTGGGAGTCGTGGCCAACGTTAAATGAGGGATGTGCTTTTGAGCGTGAAGTCTTTCAGTCAGTTAATTACAGAGAACGTTTGCAGCTTCTCTTTAAATCCCAGCGCTGCCTTTCCGCACCCTCTTCCTCAGACAAAGCCGGATGCCATCCAGGAAGGGGATGGGGGACCCACCGGTGGATCCCCAGCTTTGCCAGGGCTCCTGGCTCGCCCACTGCACTGCTGGGCAACAGCCAGGGAGGCCCCAGGTGCCCAGTGCCCTGTGCACATGGACTCAGGCAGCTCCAGGATTCAAGTTATGGCCCCACTCGCAGTTACGTTACCCCTAATACCTGGCTGAAGGATCCCCAATCCTGCAAGGGCCCGAGCATGCTAAACACAGCATTTAGTCAATGGGTTTGTTCACGTGCTTAAATACTTCGTTAAGTGCTTTTGCTTAATTAGGCCAGACCACACTGTTCCTTGTGGGATTGAGCACAAAGTGAGGCACACTAGATTAGAACTAGTATTTTCAAGCGAAAAGCTAAAAATGAAGCACTTAGCCCCCAGTTCTGCAAATAATTAAGCACATGGGTAATTACTGATTTCATTCCATTCATCAGTTTTGTTGATTTCAGTAGGGTCACGCGACGCTGGTAGTTACTCGAGTGTGTAAGCATATGCAAGGTTGGGCCCCCAGGTTAAAAGATCATGGAGACTGGGGAAATAGATATTTGTAGAGTGTCTAGCACAGGGGGTCTGTGATGCCTGTCACCTGTCCCTGGGTAGCATGGTAAGAATAATAATGCCATATTTAAATACTACTGATTTTTAAAGATGCTGAGCACTGGCCTTCCCCACAGAAATGTGGCTTGGGCTTTCTGTGTCAAGCCAGCCTCATTGTTAACCGTGCAAAAGAAATGGCATATGATATCCGGACAAGGAAACCAGTAGCCTCGTGTCCACTTGGGCTATTCTTTTCCTAAATGTGAATGTTAAAATGCTGTCTTCACTACTGCAGCCCCTAATCCAAAAGGAACAAAGTGAAATCTGGGCTGCAGTAGGTTTTGTCTCAACAAGTCAGCAAGAAAGACTTTTGCCACTATTCTTTTGTCTGTTTGCTTTGCCCCGGGCATGTTTCGTTTTGTTTTGCCTTTTTTTTTCTCCTTTTTTTAAAAATTCCTTTCAAAAACAGACACAGCCCTTATCTGCTAGGAAAGACTTAATTCTTGATATCTTTTTGTTCCCCTGCAGATGATTTGACGGTGATGTTTACAGAACTCATGATTTAGAAAAAAACGAGAAGAGGGGAAAGAATAGGAGCGGACTGATCTAAGCTGACCCAGGAGAGCCTCCTGCCTCTCCATGAAGCAGCTGTTAATGATGCCTTTGATAATGTGCCATGCTGAAGGGACCGTTACATGATTTCTTTTCCGTATCCAGACGGCCGTGTTTTTAAGCTGATTGTATGTGCCCTCGGGGGGGTTACAATACCATGTTTTCAAACAGAGCCACCATGAAGCACCTTGTGTCACAAACAAGGCTCATTAGCATAGCTCAGCAATTAAACCTCGCTTGGTCTGCTGTCCTGAGATAAAGAACTCCCAATTTATGGCCCGGTTGACTTTCACTGGAGATGAATTGGCTGACAGCTTGGAGTGGTGACGTTTTGTCTCATGAGTACAGCTGTTCGCAAGGGTGATCTTTCAGAATGTGACTTTTCCGCAGACTAACCAAGGGTATTAGCACTAACTAATTACAGGGAGAAGCCAGGGGCGATGGTTTTCTAAGAGTGGGAACACCACAGGCCCCAAACAGCTGGGTAGTGCTAGTGCTTTTCTCTCTTCGAAAACAACAGCTCTGCTGGAGGAGAGCTCCCCATCTGGCAAGCTCTTCTAATTTGTATAATAAATGCAAATGATATTTATCTTATTTATTTTTCACTAGATTCTAATGAAGTTTAGAAGGGACCGGATGCATGTGGCAAGACGCGCGCCTTCTCTTCAAAGCGAATGTGTTTTAGCGTTTGATTAGTGATACTGTATTACAGGAGCCGTCTCCATGTTAGTTTGCTTTCAGTTTTATGAACACTGTTTTTAGAAAAGAAGTTTTCTCCTGTTTACTTCTAAGTCCAGTGACTTTCTGCTGTTTGACTTCAGTTCTTTTGGGTTGAGTTTATATAGGAAGACTTTTAGTGGTTTTAGGTATTGGTTCGGCTGATTAAAAACTGTTCATCTTCAGTCAACATTATGCTTGCCACTTTTAAACATAAAGAGTAAAGTGGCTTGGATCCCAAAGCAACTTTAACCCAGGGATTCTTCGTGTAAATCAGGAGATGGAATTTGCTTTCCAGAATTCAGCAGAGAGGGAAACACAGAGGAAGAGTTACTGGTGAAGCGGTGGAAAATGAATCACTCCAGGAGCTCAGGGAGGAAAAGAGCACCTGTCAGGGTCAGGTCCTGCCTCTGATGGGACTTCAGATTGCAGAGAATTGGGCTCCCAGGGCCCTGCTGTTTAGACAAATACAGCGGCAAATTTGAGCTGTAGGCTTGTCATCATTTACTTTATAACAGCTGCAGATCCGTGGGGACTGCTTACATCCAGTGCTGTCTAAAGTGCAAGAGAATTGCACCTTACAGATGTTTTGGTTTGTTCTGCTGATAATGAAGACAGAGTGATTGCCACAGGGATCTAGGTGACGGTGTAGGTGTTTGGGTACAAATGAGCCTGGAAGTATGTCCCTAAACTTGTTCCAGGAGGCTGTGGTTGGGATTTGGGGCTTTTAAAATCTTAAATACAAGCCTTTGCTGCCTAAGACCCCTTGGGAAGGGGAGGGGTGAGGTGGTATTGTGTGTATAATACATATATATGTGAAGCTGGGTGTGCTGGAAGGAACAAGTATAGAGCTGAGGAACTGAAGAAGCATTGTGCTAACCTTCTGCAACCTCCGGCATGATGACACCTGGAGACCTCCACTCTGCATCATGTCAGTCTAGTTGCATCAGAGCTCAACTGCTGGGTCCAGAAAAGGCATTTCTACAGCTGTGATGGTCTTTTCCATCTCTGTTGGCGTGCTCTCTGTGTAGCTATGGGGGTTAAGAGTCAGACTCAGCACTCTGGTTTTCAGCAAAGTGGAAAAAGGCCGAGGATCTGGTAGGTCAGCATGGCAGGAGGTCACCAGATACTAATCTGGTCAGTGTGCGTGGGCACAGACAGTCCATGCAGGGTGCGCTGTTTGCAGGAGGGGGGCTAAGGGCCAAGAAGGTGCTGCTAGCTGACTTCTGTCCGTCTTGGAGAATGAAGTCTTTTGTGCAGTGGATGTCTGTATAAGCCTTTTTTTTTTTTTTTTCCTGATTAAAAAAAACTTTTCAGTGAGTATATGGATCCCCATAGAGCTAATTTAAGCCCATTAACAACAGACTCACTTTTCTTAATTACCCTTTGCAGAATCATCCTAGGATTCCCAGGTGCCCTTGGGCCACGAGTTGAAAACTATCTATACGTTGAAGGATAAGGTGTCCGATGGCAATGGTTAGGAACATAGAACACAGTTTCTGAATTAATGAGGACCGACTGGTGTTTGTTATATAGTAATCCCTCTCATTTACTCCAGCTTGTAACTCTTTAGGAAACACTGTGTTCAGAGTGAGAGCCAATAAAGCAGACACAGACCAGGTGGCCACAAATACAATTTAGCTCTGGGTTTGCTGCAGATGACATTGGTCTTGAACCTGAGCCAAGCAGGGAGCCAACCTGAAGTACCTACTGATGAGGAATGAGAACATGAGACTCTGATCTCTGTTTGTTGCCAAATAAATGGCAGCAGGAGGCCTGGTGTGTCTGGGGGTGTAAGATCAGCTTGTGTTGACTCTTTTGGAGCCAACATAAATGCTGGTTAATCTGCGTGTGGCTACTTTGAAATGTCACTGCTTTCTTGGCAGCAGTGACTCAAAGATTTCTCTGGATGAATGGTGGTGGGGAGGGAATAGGCTGTGTACATTGGTGGTGAACTGCAAAGAGCATCTCTTCCCAACCACGTCGGATGTACCAATTTCTGTCTCTTTCCGTAGCTTGCTGCTCCCTGCCACAGATGCTGGTAAATGCCTGAGCCCTTAGCTCCATGTTCATACACAAGTTCGAGTGTATCCATATGAAGTAGGGACGTGGCCAGTTGGAATACCAAGGATCAGGACTCCCAGGTCCCCTACAGCATCTCACTTTGCTGCTGTGCAGACACAGATACTGGGTTTTCTTCTTTTCTTAGAAATAGTTTTTTTTGTCCTATAGTAGGTTTTTGCTGGACAGGACTTGAAAAGAGCACTGTAGTTTGCCCATCCAAGGAACAGGGAAATCTTGGCAAAATAAAGAGAAAAAGGATGGAAGATGAGAGGAGAGGCTGGTCTCTTTTTTTGTGATTATGGTACTGACGACTTGGGCAATCCTTAGGAGTATTGAACTGTTCATGTGATTAGCAGTGACTGTTTCTTATGGTTTCTTCATGATTTATTTTGCTGTCTAGGGGGAGGCATTTACTGGTGCTAAAGTTGTTTTCAGTCTCTGAGAAGGAAGTAAAGTTATAATGCTAAGTAAGCACACAAGCCCACAGAGAGCCCAGACTCCCTGAAGGTGAAGTCCACCTCAAGGTGGACATGAGGAGCTATCACAACTGTTCATCAGCACAGTTGTGGACTGGAGCATTACCTTTGCATGAGCTTGCTGAGGAGCGCTGGTTGGCTCCAGAGAGGTCTCTGCAGGGTATTCCCACAGGTCATGTTTGTGGGAGCCTTGCCTCACAGGAAAGTGTTCCTGACTCAAGCTTTTGCTGACTTGTGTGCTGGCTATTTTTTCAGTTCTGTGTCAGCTGGTATTTGGTGGTGTCCGTGCTTTGCATTCTTATTTGGTGTTTTAATGTCTAGTGAAACCACTGTCACTTTGTAGCTTCCAGGGGAAGTTGTTACTAGTAGTGTAATTCTAGTGTGTGCTTGCTGTGATACCAGCATGGGATCAGCTGAGCGCAGACCACTCACGGAGACTGCACTGCGTGGAGGAAATGAGCCCATTCACTCTGTGCAAATGTCCTGGAGTCATGACCAGGACTGCAGTCTGAGGCAGGGCTCTCGTGTACTGGTGCCTTAGCACCTCAGTGTTGAACCTCTTGGTGCCATGAGATGGCAAAATCCTGGGGAAGAATTGGGGAACAGGACTTGGACCCAGATGTAAAAGCAGATGTAAGTGGGTGGGATTGGGGTGCTGAGATCCCTAAAGGTCTCTCCTGCAGCAAGGAAAAGGTGGGAGCTCAGGAGTTGTAGGCAAGGGTGCAGGCTGGCAGCTGAGGGGCAGGAGCTGTGGAGGATTCCCCAGGTGGGCAGGACAGGATCCATCCCACTGCCCCCAGCCAGGGAGCAGGGCAGGCTGGGGAGAGCACCAGGCACCTCCATGGGGACAGGGATGGCCTGAAGCCAGGCTGGGATGTCAGCCTGTGGGTCAGGATCAGACCTTTCTGACCCTGAGCCTCAGCAGCGAGACCTCCAGGAGAGGGGAGAATGCTCTCATGGCCCTTGCAGTGTCCTACTCCCTGTACTGCTTATCGCGGGTCCTTACCTTTTCTGCAAACATCTCCTGCAATGATTTCTTTCTCAAAGAATTGCAAAATGCAAAAGAAGTGAGGAAAATCTCAGCATTTGTTTTGCTGAGGAAAAGATGGATAAACTCTAATCAGCTGTGGGAAGGATATTTGTCATCCCAAGGTGAGGAGGAGACAGGGAATCTGAGTAGTGTGTATTGATGTTGTTACTTCATGCTGCCAAGTAGGTATTACCTGGCAGAAATGTTCCGGAAATTAACAAAGAGCAAAATGGAGACTAGCAAAGCACGTGGTCTCAGCAAACTCTGTTGAATGTACATTTTTCTTCATTATTTTCTCACCGGAGCGTGATGATATCTGATGGAGCATTATGGATGGGGAGAAGGAAGGAAGTGTTAGCAAAGCCTGAAAACATCAAGCTACTGCTCTGGCTAATGAGGCAAGAAGGAAATTCTGGCTGTAGCAACAGTGAAGTCCAACGAGAGAGAATTGGGCTTAAGCCTGGGTGAGGGACTGGAGCTTGCAGAAAAGCCCTTACTGGGTCAAACATATAAAACCTTTCACTTTACAGCTTCTCATCGTCTTCTTACCTAGACAATGAACGTTCACGTGGGCATACAACTCACATGCACCCACTGCATGGATGGTGTGCACATTCAGCTCTGGTGAAGGCAACTGCTACAATTTTTATGGTTTTGATTTAAGGATCTTTCTAGTCTTCGGAAGACGAGGAAGACTAGGAATCAACCTCTTATTACACACCCAGTAGGAGCTGGAGACAGGCAAGTCATCCCACACACCAGGTAGAAATACTTAATTTTTCACTCAAACCAGTTTTGTGAAGAGATGTCTTGACCTTTTCAGTGTAAATGTGAAATCACAAAATGGCACATGAAGGCTGAGATGCTCTGCCCCTGTGGCAGTAGTTACTTAATTGCATTTTGGACAGACATGGTCAAATTTTCTTTCAAGTGTCTCAGACATCACTGTTGGAGAATGATTCCCTGGGGCAGGACATGCACCAGAGCATGCAACGTTTGGCTCCCCAGCACCAGAGAGCAAGGATTACATCTACTGCTCTGCTTCAGACTGCAACACAGCTTGGATCTTTTGGTGTGAGCTTCAAAACAGCCCAGTCTGGGTGCCCTCAGCGTAGGCTGCAAATGTGCCTGGAAATGTGTATGATTTGAAGTCTGTCCTAGTTCTTCTCCAGTGTCTCAGACATCACATCAGTCCCTGGGGTGTTGACTTTCTGGTTGGTGTAAAATAGGATGGGTCGGAGATGCATCTGTGTTTGGTGAGCTGTGAGGTTGCAGTGTCTGGTCAGGAACTGGTTGCCGGTGCAGTAAAACAGAGTGTGTTGATCTCTCTCATGGCTTTTCTTAACAAAAACAGAGAGAGAGAGAATCCTGCGTGACTAGTATCACATACTGATGAGCAGAGTTTTTAATGCTGGTCATTTGTGGTCAAGAGGTAAATGAGAACTCACCACCCCATTGCTCATAGTAGGTAAAGCACAGGAATAAATAAATCGTTTGGGTCTGGCACTGCTGAGTTGCCAGCTCTCCCTGTCGGCCCTTGCTGTGGCTCTGCAGGGAGAGGGCTGTGCTGCCAGCCTGGCTCTCTTCCAGGTAACCAAACTCATCTGCTAAATAGGACGGAGCGGCTTGTGCAGACTCAGCCATAAGCTGGACAAAGTCTTCCTGGAGTTGAGGGTGCACAAGCAACCGAAACCTCCTCCCCGCAGCTCTCGCACTGGGTGATTTTGGAATTCCACACCGGAACGTGGCTGCAGAGGCAAACACCAGCTGGGTGTTGTGTGAAAGGGCGGGAGCTCAGCGCAACTTGACAACCCCTGCATACAACCGGCAGTCTTGAATTTCATATTGCTTCAGAATGAGGAGATCAAAGTGCTGCGATTTGGAAACAGCCGGTAGCCTGTCATGGTGCATTAGGAGTGAACAACAACCCTGTGTCCAGGTGAAAACGGCTTTTGTGTGATTTGGTATGTGGTTTTAGGATAGGAATCCCCAAATGCCCAGGGATTAGGCACACAATACACAAGTCCTTTGTGAGCTTGACTAAGTTCTCTGCTGCCTGGTGGAATTTGCCACCCTGGGTTACATTCCCCAAACCAGAGAATGATGAGAGAGGTGCTGGTGGGGCTAAACAGGCCAGGTGGGGATGGCCAAGGGGGAGCTGAGCTGCAGCTGGCACCTCTATCTCAGATGCAGGTGCTTAGTTTGGGATCACATCTGTTTTGAATTTACAGCTGTGAGCTCATTGGTGGAGCTGGAAAGGAGAGGGCTGACCTGAGACCACTATGAGGAGGAAGAGGCACATGGCTGCTATTGAGTTGCCAGAAGCACAGTGGTTGTGTTGATGCTGTCCTCCACTGGTCTCATGCTTCTCTGCGCGTGGACTGGGCTTCAGGTACCCACCTAGCCAAGGGTTTATCTACAGGTTTCTTTTCCATGTGCTTATGCAGTCTTTGTGATCACATCCATGGGATTATAAGTGGTGGTGGCACACTGATATCTTTCAGAGGGACTAGCCTGGAATGCCAGACTTCCTGGGAGGTTTCTGTGCTTAAGTTACCCCTGAAAGGATGCTCAAAAGTGCTTAGTACCAAGTCTGAGCTCTGCTTTTATTATATCTGCAGGTGCTGATATGGCCATTTTACAGGAGTAAAAATAACTTAAGCAAAAGATGTCCTTTTATTAAGCTATCACTATATCTTAGGTAAAGTGTTCTTATTCTATAAATAGATGTCACTTTGCCCTAGGAACAGCCTGGCATTTTATTAACATTGTCTCTTTACTAGCACCTACCACCTATTCTGTAGGGCTAAACTGGGACCAGCTCTTAACTTTTATACCCTATCTTGGGTCTTTTGCTTTCAAGTGCCTGTAAGAGCATTGCATTTGGTAAAAGGTCCAGTTATGACTTTTTTTAATAAATATTTTTCAGTTTTGACTTTTTCCCTCCCATTGACCTGCACTGCTACAGAAAATAAGAGCTGAATTACGTTTAGCTTCTTCTGCTTCCTTTCTCTTTGAGATGAGGTTACAACGACCTCATCTACCTAAATCAATAATCTGCACCCAAATCTAATAAAGATTTAGCAGGGCCTGTAAAATAGCATGTAGCCCAGATGGAAAGGGAGGTCTTAATGTCCAATTCAGTCATTAGCTATTTATCAACCATTAATGATGAGAATAGGAGTGGTGTGTGGGGAAAAGGGTACAAAAGCAAGACAACAGAGAACGTTCCTGAGTATGAGGTGGAGATAAAGACTATAAAACACATGTGTGCAGGTTGCAGTGTGACACTGGCTGGGAAAAGGGAGGTACCTGAAAAAAGGAATTTCCAAAGGAATTTATTTGCAGAATCCCAGATTTTTATACACAAAAACTGTGTGTATTTAAGCTACTGTATGAGAGAACATAACGAAGACCTGAAATACATTTGGCTTCCCATCAGCTGACCCCGCATCCCTTTACAGATGTGAAAGCACTAAACCAAAAAGCAGTATTTCCTGAAACTGAGTATTATATTTATTTTCAGTACAAGAGAAATTGCCTGTGTGATAATGGACCTGTCTCTTCACCTGTGGCAGAGTTAGGAAAAATCTGCGGTTTCCCAGTTCTTTGCTTTAATTCTAAGACTTTTCTTTCAGCTGAAGGAAATGAACATGTGAACTGGCCATCAAAGTTTGGTTTTTTTTCTTTCTCCCAAATTCCTGGAGCACAGAATTAGGCAGACAACTAGCGCGAGTAGAGAAATACAATTTTTCATCACTGTTTATTGAACAGAAACTGATTTTGTGACAAAATGGGTCTTTTCAATACTGTTAACAACATGTTATTTTGTGTTTGAAAACTGAAGCCACTTTTTTTCTCTTTTAGCTTTAAATGAAAATAGTGTTTTAGCAGTTAAACATTTTTATACAAACTTGAAGATTTCATACTTTTTTGGGGAGGGGTCTTAATATTTGTTGGAGATGGGGAAATACTTTTTCAAAAGCTGGAGCAGTAGTACAAAAAGGGCTTCAGCATCTCTGGAGTTTGTGGTATGCATAAATACAATAATGTTCCATGAAACAATATTTCAGATTCCAGCAATGCAGAACATAGTAGCAATTCCAAAGAAAACAGGAAATAGAAGTAATTAGCCAGACAGGAGGAAGAATCCCAAACATTGCGAGGATAGCAAATGCTTTATAAACCAGTAGCCAAAACCCTGTCTTTAAATCTTCTTTGAGTATTTGAATCTTGCTTGGCAGGTGGAAAGTCAAAATCAGTTGCAGTAAAATTGTATTCTCTTTGATGAATGTTGACTTCAAATTTATCTATGAAATAGTCACAATCAATTTTTTCCTCTTCTGTAGAAGGAGCTATTCCACGCTCCATGTATCTCATCAAGGTACCCTGTGCAGAAGGGAGCACAGCTCCAGCCAGGGGCTCTTTTACAAGGTGGGTGTGGGAGGTCAAGTCCCTCTTTATCAGCATCTCCTCCGGCTGGAGCTCTGCTGTGTGTGGAAGGGAAGGGTGTCAGCAGTGCTCCTTGCAGGGCTGGCCCTTGCTATGAATGGAGGCAGCTGTGCAGCCTTTTTCAAGATGGACTGAGGAATCTGCCACATCCTTTGCCAGTTTGCTCTTGCTGTTTAAAATCTGAACTCTGTTTTCTATTTGAAGTTGTCTGGCTTTAGCTCCTAGCCATGGGTTCTCGTTAAGCCTTTCTCTGCTAAATTAAAAAGCCTTTGCGACTGGTATTTTCCCTCCATGGAGGCGCTTAATACCCTGTAATCAAGTCACCCTTGGTCTTTGATAAGCTAAACAAATCCTGCCCATCAAATTTCTCAGTGGAAGCAGTTCCTCCTCCCCAGCCTCTAAATCATTTTGGTGGCAGGTTTCTTCATACTCTCAATTTCTTCAATTTCTTTAAGGATGCTGTTTCTGCATTAATCCCACCATGTTTTTTTGAGAAACATAACTTCAGCCCCACAGCAGTGCCAGGGGAACACATACGCTGAGCTGTGTGACTACAACTGCAGAGATGCTGGGAGAGGCACTTTGTTCCTATGTAGACTTGCAAGGCTGTAGGCATCGCCTGCATTCCTTGTCCCTCACTGTATAATAAAAGCATTTTTATCAATGAGCCCACCTTACGAGCTGAGTCATTTAACTGTATGATTTCCTGTGTTTCTCCAGGCCTGAGTGGGGCAGCAAACTGTTTTTCTCAGCCATTAGTTTTCACTTCTGCTTTTTGGAGTCCTTTTCCTGTTGGGTTTCCTTTTATTTGTCTCTCCCAGTACCAATCCTGTGTTTAGGTTTTCTAGTTAAGGGCTAGTGAAGATCAGCTACTTGTGACCATACTCCTGGGAAAGCCATGGATTGTCCATAGCTACGAGGACCATTTTTGCAGAGCTGTGGAAATGGCATCTTTTAAGGAGAGACTTTAGGAAGGGAGAGATCTCCATGAGCGTGGCTGGATGTGGTTTGGCAGAGAAAGGTGTTGGATGTGGAAGGGAGAGCTTGGCAGTCATCCCATGGACACATCAACCTTTCCTCTGTGTTAGTTTAACTGTCTTGAGGTTTAAAACCAGAGTTTCTCCAGGTGTTGCTTGATGGGGAAGGGCCCCACAGTGTGCTCTGCTCTTTTGTCCCGGTGAAACATGTCCTCTTTCTTGATTTAGTGCAAGTAGCTCTGCTGGTGGGTGCTCTGTACCTAGCAGGGTTCACATGCCTCACAGAAGAGGTTTTGGGTAAAATGTATTCACTTCCTTCTGAAAATAGGCTCACGTTTGCATGATAAGTTTTCTTTAATTGTTTTTCTCCATCAGGGCTGCCAAGGTTTGGTGGTGTGGTTTTTTTTTTTTAATTTTTCTTTTCTTTTTTTTTTTTTCCCCTGGAGCTGTAAATCAGGCTGTGGTTGAAGAATTTAAGAAGCTACTTCATTTGCCAGTCCAAAATTTAATTTACTGAAACATCTCTAACTAGTTGTCAGGTAAATCACAGATTTTGTATTTCTCGTCACCTTTATGGAGTGGGACAGAAGACCAGAGACACCATGTTCAAAGACTTCCAACGCTGCTGAGTTTATATATCAGCCGAAGACGTGTGGTTGTTTCCTCTCTCTCTTTCAAAGCAAGGTCTTTCTTTTTCATTACATAGCTCTAGACCTGTAGTTTTCCATTCACTAGTTGCTACTGTTGTTCTCCTTTTGTTTTTTAAAAAAAAAAAAAAAAAGAAAAAACCAGATGGCTTTAGTGTTGTTTACCCCAGGAAACATTTTGAGCATTCAGTAATAAAACTGGGAGGAAATCCTTCACTTCCTTTATGCCTCCTAGCAAGTAACCACATCAATATGAAGTGAGGATGTTTTTGGGTACTGACCCAGTGTCACCGATCAAGACACAGCCATAAATACTTTCAAGATGCAGTCTTGAATCGGCCTCGTAGATGGGGAAAAGCCACTTCTGTTTTGGAAAGGAATTCTTTCCTTCTGCAACCACTTTCTAAATTGCATTGACATTTAACAATTAACGTACAAAAGCTTTTGTATCCACAGGATCATTTTTCATGTCAATAAACACATTCCTCTGCTTTTCAGTGCAATGTTTAATAATTCTCATTTCCTATAGTGGAAAAGAACTCTTGTACTTTATTTGTTTTACACAAATTACATGGAAGAAACAAAGCCATATCTGATCACAGTTATTAAATTAAGAACATTTGCATAAATCCTTTCTTTTTTTTTTTTTCCTAATCTAGTTTGCTGTTGGTAAACAGGGTGTTATCTAGGTTTAGCAAAGCATTTGGTTTCTAGCCAGATTTTTGCTTTCCCCCTGTCCTTTTTGAAGTTCACTTGGCAGGCAAGGTCTGCTTCTCCTAAGCTATCTGTCATCACACAAAGTGGATTCCAGCTTCAGACAATAAACGACTTGCTATTCTAGATTCATGAGCTGAACTGTCATTAAGTCACTGCATCCCTGCCTTGAGGTTTTAGGACGTGTCTCTGTTCCAGCCTGAGGCTCTGCTC
Organism: Arenaria interpres; assembly: GCA_013399435.1. Classification (NCBI taxonomy): domain Eukaryota; kingdom Metazoa; phylum Chordata; class Aves; order Charadriiformes; family Scolopacidae; genus Arenaria; species Arenaria interpres. The sequence goes on along the minus strand of VXAK01027032.1, from coordinate 363,717 downwards.
TGGGAGCTTCTCTGGGGGCTCTTCATAAATTGCAGGAAGCTGAGAGTTCAGTGGTGCTCCCCGTCTCTGCATGGGTCGTGGGGCAGGGTGTGCGAGGGGGCGGCTTGCTGTGTGGGACGGCTGCTTGGCACTGCTGTAATGGAAAAATGACTGTCTTTGTGGGGGCCCCTCAAGTTTGCAAATCTGAACAACACTATTGTGGTTAGGATTGAAGAGAGGAGAGAGGAATAAATGAAGAATGATTTTTTTAGAATCTTTTTTTCCCCCTGCTTCCTGCCTGGAAGGTAGTGTACGTGTTGAGAGAAATGATCTTTCAAGACCGTGAAGACTTGGTCCTATGGCAGAGGAGATATTAAAAACACCTGGAATTGCCAGGCACACAAAATTCATGGATAAGCAGAGCCCTGGTCCATGGCTTGCTTTCTAGGTACTATGAGACTTGTACTAGGTCTTTTCACACCACGAGCAGCCTGTGATGGCACGGTGCGATTTGAGCAGTGGATGTTGGTGTCTGCTGAATTTCTTAGGTGGAACCTGAGGACGCACACAGAGCACTGATGGGAGTCTCCAGTTATCTTTTTTCCTTTCAAGTGTCCCTGGCTTCCTCAGGCAGCTGAAGGGGTTGTGGATTCGGGTGGATGAAATAGAAAGGTTGGGGCCATGCCCCATCTAGGGTTAGTTAGAGCTTCTGGGAGGTTACTTGTAAGAGGTTCTGGGGGCTCTGGGTGAAAGAGTAGGGACTTCTTTCCTGTTCTCCAGGCACATTGATTTAAATAGAATATGGATTGGCCCTTAGTAAATGGGATTGTTAAACCCAGCTTTTTTCCTGCTTTTAATCAAACATGAGGCAGAATTGAAGCTTTTGTTTATCTGCTGCCACGGAGCTTAACTATTGGTGGGGTCCCAGAGACGGAGAACCAGGCACTTAACTTGAAAATGACTTTACTGCAATAATGTCATTATGTTTTATTGACCAAGCATTTCCACAAGTGGTGAAAGGGGATTATTGGGAAATTGGGATGAATGTGCATTATGTCACTTTTGAATCATATCCTGCACGCAGGGAAGATGTGAGCCCCGATTAAGTGACCCACCGGGCAGAGAGGGTTTGTGTGTGGTAGCTGCACTACTGCAAGCACGGGAGCTGAGGGCTGCTGTGATGAAAGATTTTAGTGGGAAACTACAAAGCCATATTAGAGGAAATGCTTTCAACGTATCTAAATCAAGATGTATGGGGTTTTATTTCTGCCTGTGTTATATACCCCTGAGCTCTTTTTGGCCAACTGATAGTCATTAGACGAAGCTGTATTTCTTTGCAATTTACTTATTGCAGGGCTGTGACTTAACTGCTAACAGAATAATATTTTTCCTCATACGTAACTTATAATTTGTTGGATGTGCATTCAGCTCCTGTCATGGATTAAGCTTCCAGAGAGGTGTGCCACTGCTCTCCAGACACTTACAGCCTTCAAATGGCTGTTGAGCACAGCCAGATGCAAAGCGTTAGCGCAATTGCTTGCAAAGGCCTTTTCTCTTGCATCCACGCTCAGCTAGGAAATGAAATACAAGATCACTGTGACATCAATAAAACATGCTGTCAGCAAGACGTGTGACTTACCTGGAAGCCGAATTCCATTTACAGGTGGCAGTGGAGTATACTTTATGCATTTCCCCCCCCAAGAATCAGTTTTTGAGATTGATTGCATTTGTGTTATGTGAATCTCGTTTCCATTTCTGGCATTTCTTATAAGGCTTATGAAAGTGAGAGTTATTAAACTGGGAAGTTTAGGAGAATAGTTTTCAGGCAGAAACAAAAAGACTGGAAAAGATTTCCTGTGTTTGTTAGTATTCAGCTGGGCTTGGGTCTTTAGGTCCTAATACTCTGTGTCAGAGGTTATTATGGAGCTTGTTACTCATAGTAGAGACTTTTGGTATATGTGTCTAAATATACCAAAAATATTTCTCATCAAAACTACATAAATGACTTTTCCCACACTTTCGTGACTTTGATTGCACTGAATGTGCCCAACTTCAGTGATTCTTATATACAGAAATTCCTGGTATGATCATCATGAGACGTATGTCTGGATCCTCCAAGACTAGTGAAATGTCCAGTGCGAAGATTTAAGAACACGCTTGGGGCCAGAGCAGAGAGTCTGTGGAGGAACAGCCTTATAGTAAGTAGTGCTAGGTCTCTCATTTCAACAAAATTTCTCATTCAATGCCAGAAATCGTTCTCTTAGATGTCGTAATTGCAAAGTAGTAACATATTCTTATTTTCATTTAAAGTTGGTAAAGCAGATACCTCCCACTGCAGTTGGTAAGGCACGTACCTCCCACTGACTTCTTTGTGGGAGGAAAAGGGTACGACTGGAAATCAAGTCCCTTTTATTGAGATACTTAGAATATGGGTTAAATGTCATGCTTCAGACAGTGCAAATAGAGCTAAGGGTTAGTGAAATGATTTGTTTTCTTCTCACAGGTCATGATTCATAAATAGCGTTGTTTTCCTGTTTCTTCTGCACTTAGTCTCCTGCTTGAGACTAGTAGGGATCTGATCCTGCTGCCCAACGTGAGCTGTCCCAGGCAATGTGGCAGTGGAGGGTCCACGCCTGCATCAGCCCATGTTTCCTGCCTGAGTCTTGCCCATCCCTTCATCTGTCGGGGCCTCTGGACTTGGGTGAATGTGCTGTTTGTGTTTGGCTTGCGAAGGCGCCCATCACCAAACAGTTTGTGCAGCCTAATCCATGTCTGTTGGAGGAAGTCACACATCTCCCAAAGTGACATTTCATCTAATCCATTTCTGAGTTTAAGCAGATTATCAATTTCTTTCACTGAGTTTCTGTTTTCGGAGAAATAAAAGGAGACTCATAGAGGAGTTTGCCGCTAAGATTTGTGTGTGTGTGCATTGAGGATTTATTTATTAGACTTCTAACCATAAACAGTTTAATGTTTTTGAATTACTACTGCTCAGTCTCATTTAGTTTGGTTGTGACCTTGAGCCATACATTTTGAGGGCTCTTGCTAATGGACCTTTTAAATGATGACAATGAAATACACCAGGTCCTTTGATAAGGGGACCGTTGCTACGTTGCGTATTATTTTAACGTTATTCTACAAAATAACCATTATAATATCGTTATTATTTTTTAACTCTGGTTTTATTTTGTCACACCAACATTACAACAATCTACATCTGAAATATTTCCTCATTTGTGCAAATCACATTTCTCTGCCAGGGGTAATGAAATGACCAAGCAGTGACCCTCATTTTTATGTTTCTCCTACTGTGAAGAGGAATTGAAGATGAAATGTAGAAGCTAATAGCTGTGCAGCCCCAGTGAATCTAGCAAATCTAAAGAGCCCAGCCATGGGATACACTTAAATATTAAAGCAGTTTTTATGTGCTCTAAACAATATTTGATGCAGCTCTCAGTATGCTTTAATCTGGCTAAATGGTTATTGTGTCATGTGTCCTAGCTGTAAAACTGTCTAGCTCTTTTGTGGTCAGGATACTTTTCCCCACTGCAATTTAGGTTGGATATGGATAAACACAAAGGACTGTTCTCCAAAATGTATCTTGTACAGGTTAATCCTGCATGGAGCAGGGTGCTTAGAAATGATTCACGTTTATTATTTTTTTCCCCGATGTGAATTGTGACAAATGTTTGTAGGGTACGGAGGGTGCTGGTTTTTTGAGGGGGAAAAAATAAGAGGAGCTTGACACAGTTCAGAGAGTGGCATCTGGAAAGTGCTTGGTGTCTTGCCTTTGCCTGGCTACAGTGACAGTTGGATGTTTGAAATGTTTTCTTGCTGGCTTTATTGCAGAACGGGAGAAAATATCTTCTTCTGTTTCCCGTTGACAGCGTTTTGGGGTGAAGGAGCTCCTGTTGTGTTGACAATCAGTGCTCAGGGCTGCTGGGATGCAGCTATGCTCTTGGCAAGGATGCAACTTGCTTACTCCCACCAAGCAACAGCAAAGTGTTGAGGATGAGGCAGGAAAACCTTGACTAGTGGCTTTTTCTTGATTTCTGGTTTGTATAGAAACAAATGAGCACAAACATCTTAATTTCCTCTATGCCTCAGTCCATTTTGGCTCACGCATTTGCTTTGGAAAGAAAAATGCTTGCTGGGTGTTGGCTGCTTCAGCTGATGGAGCATCTCCGGGTAGAGCTGTCGGATTAGAAGTTGTTTGTATGCATCAGGACTGCAACTGAATTTCCTGCAGGTCTGTGTCTTTTGTGGGGGTTATTCAAGGCTTAAAAAGGCACAGATAGATTTTTTTTTTTTTTTTTCCTGCTTTTGCAGCCTTCCTAACAGAGTTCTCTCCAGTGTCCATTCATGACCGAACTCAGGTTGTATTGTTTTCCCGAGAGACAGCAATTATTTCTTGCCTCTGTTCCAGCTGCCTAATTCATTTCATGAGATGTGTAGGAATCCCTTTGCCATTGCTCTCTCTCTCAAATGTGGTTGAAATAGCCTAGTGACCTCAAAAGTGAAAAGGATGCATGTAAAACCTTATTATTCTTAATTTATTTAGGAAAACAGGCTAAGCATGGAGAATATATGCATTCTGCTTTTTTCCCCTCCTAATTATTCTAATAAAAAGCCCATCACCACTTTCCCTTCTCTTCTTCCTCCCCCTGAAGAAAAAATCCAACCCCCAGTAGCATGGTTGTAGTAGTAATAAGGGGACAAAGCATTTAGTAACCTCTGGGAATGAGGTTTCTGAATTATCTCAAAGTCTTCAAATTACTTTAGTGATCTCTTTTAAATCCCAAGTGGGCAGTGATCCATATTGTAAACCCTTCACACATAATTTGACACAATTAGCAAATTCTGCTTCTGAGACCATCTTGTGACTTGTGCTGAAAGCTTTTGCTGCAGAGGAGCTGTGGGCTGGCTGGGTCTGGGTGGAGGTAAATGAATCAGCTGTGGGGGAAAGATGATATTGTCCAGCTTACCCTGGGCCAGGACGATGTTGATTAAAGAAAGTCTAGTTTATCCACTGTCGAAGGAAATGTTTCCCTGTTTAAGTTCCAAAAATAAAGCAGAACACTGCACACAACTCCAGTGCAGGTCTTTTCTGGACTCTGAGCTACTTTTGGTCTAACCTGTTTTCCTGAAACAAAGTGATTTCCCGATTCCTGTAACTGACCTTCCTACCGCCAAGTCGAATGATCTTTGTCAGTATGACTCTTTTATGATCTTGCTAATGAACTTTCCGTTTTATGCTTCTTGTCTGATTAGTAATGCCAGAGATTTAACCAAGCAGAGATAATTCATTAGTCTGAGCCATAGCTCTGAGGGCATGGTGTCAGACCCTCCCTTCCTGCTCCGTGCACTCCATTAGTTTGTCTGGGCTCTGAGATCTCCTCCATTTTTTTCTGAGGGAAAATGCAAAAGTCTTCGCCTACTGCAGATTCTTTATGTATTGGTCATTCTTGACTCATTGACAGTGAAATTCATAGGATCCTTTTGGAAACTCTTAGGCAGTGAGTTTTTTTTTAAAATTCGGATTAAGTTTCATGCGGATCAGTGGAAACAAAAAACATTCATAGACTGACTTGCAATGTAAAAGATAAGTGATTAATTGCAGTTTGTGGATGCAGCTATGCTTATTTATGCTACAATTCCTCTCCTTTTTGATGTTGTTTTAATTTTCAGCCCTTAAAATTCAGAAATGAAATATTTAATCTGTTGAAGTCAGTGTACTGTAGAGAAGGAGGAAGATTTTTATGAGAATGACTCTGTGCATGACTCAGTGTGTTGGTTTAGTCTTGTGCTTCTTGTCTGCTGATCCCAGGGGGGTTGTCTGATTTCTAGAGGTGCTTTCTGGGATTGGGAAGTAGATGCTTAATGGACTAATGTACATGGATGCTGCTGCCACATCTGCACTGGGTTATTGGGCTTTCCAGATTTGACTGTTGCTTGGCCACAGTCTTTAGCAGGTTGTATCAATTCCACGTTAGAAACCTGGTTCTGCCAAATAGGTAGGTTGGTGAATAGGCAGCAGCTGATGGGGGTTCACCTGACAAAGGGATTAAAACTGTGAAAGGATCGCTCTCCTTCCTTCCAGTGGTAGAGCAAGTGCATAGGGTGAAACTGGCTGCAGCTGGGAGAAGAGCTGGGGGAAAGAAGGAGGGACTCACTGACAAAGCACAGTTGTGTGCAGGATGAGCAGGAGCAATTGTAAGGGAGATACCTTGGAATAGTGTGGGAAAGACCCTATAGACCACTATTCTTGGAATAGTATGGAGCATGCCATTTGCGTATACTCAGACGGATCACATCACTTTTTCAGGCTAAAGCAACGCTTCCTCTCTTTTGCTCCACTCTGCTCACAAGGGCACTGCTGCTGCAGAGTGGCTGATATTGCAGAAAAGATCAACTTAAGCTTCTGGGAGATGTGGGAAAGAGACTGAGGGCTGGGACCTTTGGCAGTGGGAAGCAGAACTGGACTTTGTACCAACTCTACCAGAAAGGCTGGAGTCAGAGCAAGTGGGACCCTGCAGGGAGTAAACATAGAGGACACCCATGCCCATATCTACGTCAGAACCTGCAGCAACAGTCAGGTGAGTTTTTGGCCAGAAAATGTCTACTGAGGCGGTTTGGCTGCTCTAGTACTTTTCTCTGAACCTTTTTATTAGCTTTTCCCTTATTTCATATCACTGCAGATTGGTTAGATTCACTCAAGTAGCACCAGGTTGTGCCAATGATGATTTTGAAGTTATTTCCTGATAAGCAGGGGGTGCAAACCCATATTCCTTGTGTACCCACACCTAGCAGAAAAAACAGTCACCGTTACTCTCTCAGTGACATGGTCATTGCAGCAGACAAAGAGACTTGGGAGACTCCGCACAGAATGCCACGTGCTTATTAGCTCCACGAAAGTTGTACGTTTTGCAGCACAGACACTATTAAAATTGTCTCTTGCTGCTGGTTTTCCTCCCTGTGTAGAGCCTGCAGGTGTTAGCAGGACATGCCAGACAGTGCACGTGGGGATCTCTTTGTGATTATTTCCCTGCTGCCTAACGTGTGCCCTTCTCACTTCTACTGCTGTTGCTACAGAGGGTAGGCAGGATCTAATTAAAGACAAGGAGGGATGGATCTGCATATGTTGCTTGTGTTTGGGGACTGTCTGGCTCGGAGGAGTAATAATTGGCTACAGGGCCTTTCACCTCTATGGCATGGCTTTGAATGCAGATCAGCTTAGTGACTTTTAATGTCATTACCATGTGACAGCTGTTTTCCGTGTGAAATTAGCTGGTAGTTTGAGTGCTCTTTCTACAGGAAGCCAATATCAATAATTACCACATCAAATGGTGCTATTAGCACCCTTTAAAAGTATATATAATTTGAAGTTTAATGAATGTGCTTCAAGTATACATATTGGCATGTGTTGTGACAACATTGAAATCAATATAAATCCACTGAGCTCCATAGTTAAGTCTATGTATAGAAATATATGCTGGAGGCAAGTACTTGGGATACAATAAGATATAGCAGTAGCATCTAACTGGAGGAGTTGCTTCTGCAACTGCTTTTGGGGTCCTGTTATTATGTAGGGCATGTAAGTTTGTAATGCATTTAAAGCTAGAATGTGTGACTATCCCCTAAATGTGTAAAAAATCACAGTGAAAAAGCAGCATCAACAGAAAAGGTCAAGGTAGCTCAGGGAAAAGTCTTTCTTGATAAATGACTCCCATTTCCGTGGTGAGAGCTGTGAGGAGAGATATCTCTTATTAGACCAGCTGATACAGCTGAATGAAACAGATAAGCTTCTGGACACATGGACTCTTGCTTTTTCTGTGCCAGCCCTAGATTAAGGCAGCAGCCCAGCTCTTATTAAAAACTTTTGCACTTTGCCAGCTGTAACTGGTTTGTCCCAAGAGGTACGGTACAAGTCCTCCTGATTTACACCGTCCATGCTGGTGGCTGTGGTCTGAACTGCAGCCATTTACGGAATGAAGTTTTGCCACTTGTTCTGTGGGGAAAAAACAGTTCCATGAGACAGCAGGGAAAAGTGCTGTGCCTGAAGATTGACCTCAATTTCTTTGCTTGTGTCCTCTGAAGCCTTTTGGAGTTCTGTTCTCCATTGCAACTCTAACAGCAGCAATAATACAGCTGTGAACCGTTATCTCATTCCATTACCTGAGTGGGAAGCTAAGGAAGAAGCTGGGAATGTTGACTAAATGTATTCGTAGTGTAGAGCAATGGCTCATCAAGGCTAAAACCTTCTGTGGAAAATAATTTTTTAGAAAAGAGTTTTTTGTTGCATGTTCCTCCTGGACCATAGGGACAAACAGCTCCAGCAGAAGAACCCACGGTTTCGCAGGTCACTGGCAGAGTGGGATACCTGAGTCTGTTACTGCTGTTCCTTGCTCGGTATCACATCGTGTTGACACAAAGAACAACAGATCCAACAGAAGAGGCTTGCTGAGAAAGACACTGTCTCACCCCACCGAGGGATGAAAAGGAGTATCTGACATCTCGGCATTTTTCATATTATGGAATTCTTTTCTCCCAACAAGTCCTCTTCAAGGTGATGAAGGGAAATGTTCTCAGCGTGACTGTTCCTTGCTTATGATCTCTGTAGATTTTCTGTTTGATTCTGTAGATTCACATGTATTCCCTTCTTCCTCAAAATCTGGTAATATCTATATACTTATACACGATTATGGTAACTTGCTCTCCTCAGGGTACAAATGATTAAAAACCCTATAATTCTGCAGTCCCCCATAATACATGTAGCCCCTCCTATTAGGTAATGAAACTATTATTCACTAGCAAATTAAAGATGCAAGTCTGTGGAGGTCTTTTATAAACAGATAAGGTGTTATCTGTAAGGGAATAGAGCCTCCAGGCTATCACAGAAGAGCATAATTTACATAAAGTGAAGGATGTTCCTGAGATCCAGGGAAGACACAGTAATAGAAACTATCTTTCTTTTAAACAAGAAGAGTGGCTTCTTAGGGCCGGTTTCTTGAGGTCTCTGTAGAATGTTTTTAGGATAGGTTAGAGACATATCTGTCACGAGTGCCAGAGTTAACTTCCCTTTCTGGATGACCTCCTGAAGACACCTCCAGATCTCTCTCCTATGATTCTGTGGTAGGTTCATGCCTGGGCAAGCACAGGAACCAATGTCAGCCAAAGGAGATGGAAATGTTGGCTAATGTGGGATTACGCTACAAGGATAAACTCGTTGGCTGATTTGTGGCTATGGCTATCCCAGTGGAAGACCATAGAACAGATTGCAGGCAGTTTCTTACCGAAAAAACCACCCTCTTTCTGAGGGGTTTTCTTGTTCTGCCACTCTGCCGTCCCTGCTCCTGGGATCCTTTCTGCACTGAGGCTCCAACTACAAGCAAGAAAGGAAAAGCTTCAGCAATGTAAGTGGCCACACAAAAGATCGGGACTACTTGGTTAGCCCTTTGCACTGCCCGCTGCCGCTGTGATCCCTGTGCTGCAGCACGTGTGAGCCTTTTATCCTTTATAAAGCCTTGTTGACAGGGGACCCAGAAGAGAGACATAGAGGAGCTGTAGTAGGCTGAGAAATGCGGAGCTGCAGTATTGACCTGGGCTTCAAAATGTCTAATTTGACAGGTGTAGTACTCGATGCGGGGATCACGAATAGAGGGGGTGTTGGTCATTTAGCAATGAGAAGTGAAAGCAGCATCTTGTGTGTAGGAAACCTTAGTGATAGGAACGGGAAAAAGAAACCCAGGGACTTCCACAGATACACCGTGTCTCAGTGGGATGGTGGTCTTTTTCATTACTGCATCGTGAAAGAAGCAGCCTCTCCTACTCCAGATGTGTTTTATACTTTCATCAGAAACCTCTTTCTGCGTGAAAAGCAATTCCCTCACAAATGGCCCTTCATTAGCTGTGGGGTCATGTCAGAAACAATCATCAGTGTATTGCTGATGTGGCCAACGCATCTTGTGAACTCTTTGACCCTAGCAGTCAGCAGGATTTCTTTATGTGAAGCACTAATATGAAAAGCATTAGCATTAATGAAAGAGCTCTCGACCTGGTTGCTGTAAGGGGTCAGCAGAAGTTTACAGACACCTTTGCCTAACATTCCTATCATGCCTGGCAGTTTGACTCTCATCTTATTTTTCACAGTCTCTGATTAAGAATATAATTCTCAAATTCTGCTACAGCCTGCCAGTATAGCAGGAAGCCACCCGAACTGCAAGCCATCACCCATTTTGGGATTGGTCTGTCTGCGTGCATTCGCTCATGTATGGTGTTGCATCAACTCACTGCCCTGCTGGAAAACAATAAAGGGGTTAGAGCAGATGAATCACAGCAGTAGGGTTTGGAAGCAACCTCTGGAGATCATCTAGTCCAACCTCCCCACCAAGGCAGGTTCACCTAGAGAAAGTTTTACAGGATCGCATCCAGGTGAGTTTTGAGTATCTCCAGAGAAGGAGACTCCACCTCTCCGAAGACTTTGAACTTTTTTTTTTTTTTTTTTTTTCGAGAAGCCTTACCCTTATGCTTCTCTTGGCCTGGTTAAGAACCTCTTCCGCGGATGGGACAATAGTTTCCGGACATCTCTTGATCCATTACATTTTTCCTAGAGGATGCAAAGATAGATGTTGAAGGTCCCGAACAGTCCTTAGTCATTATAAAGAGTATTTGAAAGGATTCCAACAAATGGTGGGAACAGAAGCTCTTGTGAAGGTAGAAGCCCTTTTTATTAATGTCCTTTTCTTTAAAATTAAGTCACTTTTAAAATAAATGACTGTAAACATCAACCCAATTTTTACTTAAAAATCTAGTTTGCACTTGGATCAAAGAACAAATGAACGTTGCATATAGGGAGACAATAGAGCACCCTGAATCGTTTATAAAGTAATAGTGTATATTAACTGTAGAACTTGAATTGCAGGATGTTTTATTTCAGAGCCCCAGGAACATTCAGGTGCTATCTGAGTGCCCCAGCTCTTCCCAGTGCTCATGGGCATGGCAAAGAGGGGTCTCAGATGCCTGTGGCCGGGAGCTAAAAGTTTGGTGGCCCTTCAGGGATCTCATAACTTACTGAGCAGGGGAGAGGACTAGAAATCCTCTAAGTGAATAGCAAACCAGTTTCACCTGCAGGATGAGCTACCTGAGTCTATAAAGCTGTGGGTAAATGTAAATTGGAGACTTGCATCTCTTTGGGACTCCTGGTTCTTATTTGAAGCAGCATTTGAGCATATGATGTTTCATTTCTGCCACTTGCTTTATTCCAGCTCCAGCTTTGATGCGCAGTTGTGAGTGGAAGAGCTATCTGTGACTGTTTTGTCAGCCTTGCAAGAGAGGTGGGATGCGTACAGGTAGGAACAATGACTGTGGCGGTCCCAAGACAATAGTATCTTTTTGTTTCTAGTCTGGAGTGCTCTCCTAGCTGTCTGGCATCTCACTGAGCTGGTTATGTTTCAGAGAAAAAAATATGCGGATGCTTGGCTGAGCTGTGGGGCTAAAAGTTCATTTCAAAACAAATGGTACTTCAGCTGTCTGACTTCTTGTTTACTTACTGCACGAAGGTGATTGTATCAGCTAGGGTGAATTTTCAGTGTTCTTAGCAGCATGCTTTACTTCGATGGGAATAATTTACTTAATTAGGTCGGTCTGTTAATTTTTCTCGCCGAATTGAACTTTTTCAATCACGTCGTTAGAGTAGCCAAATCCCAGCTCTGTCGAAGACATGGGGCAATAGAGAGAGATGGTGATTCCTGCTCCCAAATCAGTCCTATCATGGGGTCAAGAGGGTCTGTGTCTGGCTTGGAGTCCAGACTCTTCTGTATGATGAGTATGAGACTGATACATGCACCTTCATCATCTCAAAGTCTGTGCTTGCGTTCAGCCCACAGGAGCTGCAGTCCTTCCAGGGTCATGTAGAATAGTTTGGAAAGGTTGAACAACGAATGGTTGAAGGTGGAAATGCAGAAATGGCAGGGAATTCGGCTCTTCGGTCCTTATTATCCAGAGTGTCATTAGATCACACCTTAGAGAAACAGAAGAGGCTGCCTGGAGAGAGGTGCAGAATATTTCATGCTCCAGTTTGGGTAAACATCAGCTTCTGTGGGAGTTGCTTTATTTCTGGAATTGTTATCCTTGGTTTGTCTTGCTGGTTTTAAATATTTGTACAAGTGACTAGAGCTATGCAAACTGCGCCTGAAGGAAACGTGAAACAGAGGATAAGAATTAACTGGAGGTACCAAAATTAGTTAGTATCTGAACTAAAAATATTACAAGGGAAAATGAAGAAATGTGGTAGGAGCACAAGGAAGTAATTACTTTCTTCTGACCAGTGGAAGTGAATGTTCAGGGAATGTATTAGTCTGACAGAGAGGGTTGTGGTGAGAGTCTATGTTTAAACAGGTTTATAATTTACAGTGTCTTTAAAAGCACTCATTTATTTGTGTTTAGACTTACTGGTAGGCAGGGACACTGCTTGTAAAGTTACTGCTCAGACATGTTGGCTTCTGCTGCCATTTTTGTTGTCAATATTTATCTTGATCTTTTTTGGTTTTGTTAAAGATTTATAAAATCTTATAAATTTATGGTACCACTGAAGAGCTCAATAAAGCCTCTGTCCTGTAACCCACCACTTGGGCAGCACCGCAGATGCTCGTTGCCATCACACCAGGCAGTGGAGTTTAACAATCACTTGTATGAGTGGAAAAATTTGGGCAGTGTTGCAGGGATTAGAAATACCTAATCCTGGGACGTGCCACTTTAACAAACACACAGTTTCCTGTCTTATATATCAAATGACAGGATTACATTTACAAGTGTAATAACTCCACGTGAAAACAAGCGGAAATCTTTTAAATGAATTGATTCCTTCCTGTCAGCTGCTGTAGTGGAAGACAGTGTTTATTAAGAAAAATATAATACTGCATGGGAAGTCCTGAAAACCAAAGATCTCTCGATATGCAGAGAATAGTGGTGGTGGTGAATAGCTGCTTAAAATACAAGCACACCAGCGTCTGCCTGTGCTAAAAAAAACGGTTTATAATTGCTGCTGCCTTAACTGCTGTTTAAAAACAACTCAGCTGACAGTATTAATGGCATAAACCCATTAGAGTGAGAGAGAAACGAGGGAATAGGTTTCCTCTAATGGCATTGTTCTGTAGACAAGCACCTGAAAATCATTTTTAGCTTGTTTGCTGAGTAGGGAGGGATGGAGAGACCACTTTGATGTGATGCTAATAAGATTTAGTTGCTGGTTATCATCCTCTGGAAGAAATAGGGGCAATAGCAGAGTACCTATGATTTTTCAGTTTTTATGACAAGACATGAACAATCCAAGACTTCCTACTATGCAACGGAGAGATACTTTTATCATTTTCCTCTGTACTTGGCACTCACTAGAAGCANTTTTTTTTTTTTTTTAAATATAGACAGGAGGTTAACAGTCAATCAGGCATTATTTTGGGCCACCGCAGACATGAAAGTCTCTCTGCTTCTTCTTTAATTCCTTGACCCATCAGTTCTACTATCTATAACTGAATTTTTATATTAATTATGGTTTTGTTTGGTTGGATGTCTCCAGACTTCATTGATTATGTTGAATATAAATGAACTGAAATCTCATTCAGTAATTGGAAATATTTCCTATTTTTTCACAAAAGCTTAAAGGAAATAAAGTTTAAAGTATTCTGCCGGGGGAAGGACAGACTTAACAGCCTGCTGTCCCCTTACAGCAGCATGTGACTCTCTCAACTTCGACAGGAACCTCAATTCATGCATCGAACTCCTCAAGGTATTAACATTTTGGAAAATGCTGCAGACGTTTCTGCGAGCAGCAACAAATTGTAGTTGGCAAAATCAAAGCCTGCTGAAACTTGCTACATATGAAGGCAAGATATTTTCTCTCTCTGCTCTTGCAAAGCAGAATGTCTCCTGCAGCCTCCCTGTCTCCATAAATGAGCTGGGGTTTATACACTCATATACATGCAAATTTTCCTCCTAGGAAAACATGCAGGTTTTGGACGACAGCACCTGACAGAAAGGACTATGTCTTTTGGCTTTTGCTTCCAAACGAATTTGTAAGCATGAGAAAAGAATGCCTTCAGGAGGTTTAAAAATAGTTCTCATAGCTGGAATTTTTCTGCTGTATTTCTACATAACCCTGTCCAATTTTACTCCCCTGTTAAAAACTGCAATGGGAGAAAAATAGCAGAAGCAGCAAGTGTTACCTGAGAACTATTTAATGTGATAGCATTGCTAACAGGATTTGAAAATGGTGTCTGGGAAAAATCTTAATTTTTAAAGCTTCATGTTCTGCCAAACAGTTTGCCAGAGATTAGCGCTGTAGTTATGATTAGAGTACAATCTACATTATTCCACAATTTTCCCTTTCATATAGCACATTATGCTAATCACACTGTATTCCATTTTTCAATAAAAGGTCAACAGTGCACTGTTTGTGCAGAATGTGCAATTTAAACTTCATGTCTGTCATTAGAGATAATCTAGGTTTGCTGTATCAAGTGAGGTTGTCATAGAAACTAGACCTGAGATCTCTGTTTACAGCCTTTGGAGAATAAACACTTTGCATTTATTCCACTGGAAAATAGGCGAACAATTAAATAAGGTTTGAAAACAAAACCATAATGGCCCAGAGAGAGATGTCATTCATCAAAAATCAATATATGTTATGCAGCTGGTAAACTCTAGGCATTCAAGCAGTTGACTGACAGCAATAGCGAAATATTTCCCGGGGGGTGGAGGGGGGTAAGGGAGTAACTGATAGTGTATCATAACGCCTGGAGCGGAATTAATTTAAATTTGCTAATAAGTTTTGTTCCAGGAATTACAACACCGAAGAATATTTGTTTAAATTTTGCTTTATGTCAGGTAAGGCTTTTTTTTATGTTGGCTCTTTGGACATTTTTAATAGCACCAGGAGATAGTTTAGTTTTTATTTTTCTGTAACATTCCATGTCTTCTTATCATAGCTAAACTTTTCTTTGTGGATTATAAAAAGGTTTGCAGGCATCCTAAAAATATCCCTGGTATCTGCAGCTTCATTAGTGAGCAAAAGGGCTGCAGCTTCAAGCTTAACACTGGGGGTTTCAGCTTGCTCTTTCTGTGACGTGTTATTAACTTGTAGAGCTCACCTTTGTCAGGCAATGGTATTTAGTAACGTTTCAGGAAAGGATTAGAGAAATATCTGGACAAAGATGGCTTCTGTTGTTATAGCACAGTAAAATCACCAAGACTATCAATCTTTTTTTCCTCAGGGCGTAATCATATTACCAGCTGGGTGTTTATGTAGGGGTTTTGTCAATGGCATAGCATTACTCTACTGACAACGCGAATTATGAGGATTGTATGCCTTCTGAAGCATCTGAATACTGCCTGATGTCCACACGCACAACGTCTCTTCAAAGTATGAATGGACTGTTTGTCTACCACATCCTTAGACACAAAGGTGTACCCAAAACTGGTGGTCTGCTGGCAGCTTTTAAGAAAGCGAAACACAAAACTTAACAAAATCTTGAAATGAAACAGGAAAACCGGAAACACTCATAGCTAAAGTGAGCTGAACAAAGAGCTTTTGATATTTTGCTTCTGTCTCAAAGTAAGCATTTCTCTCCCAGAGGACAGGGCAACTGAATTCTTCGGGGTGGGAGGTGTTGGTGCTCTGCTTTCCAGGATGTAAAAGAAGACAGTGAAGCCTGTTGTTTTCTGCTGGTGGAAGCTGTGCACAGCTCTGTTTGCTGCAATGCATTTCTCTTCGTTTCTTCCAGCAATGAATGTGATCTGTTAGTCCCTAAGGGTTGTCCCTGATATCTCATTTTCCTGGGAAATAAGGGGACAACTCTAAGGGCTGCCTGCATTGTATTTTGCCACTGGTGAATTTGGTCTTTCAGGTCTCTACAGAGCCCTATGTTCAAACCCTGAAAAAGCAACTGCAATGAATACAGGCTGATATCCCGGTGTATTTGTAAGTCTTCAATTCCTTGTTTTCAGTGGATGTGTTTTCTAACCAATACAAGAAAAGATACTCAGGTAGTTCTGTAAATGTTGTTTCTCTACATTTCCAGAGCAGAAAATCTTCCCATGCCTGATGTGTTTGCTCAGCAGCACGCACTTCCCTTCTAATTATCTGTTCTATTTGCAGTCCTTGACCTCAGCTGCATCAGTAACATGGCAGGTCTGTGAATCAAGTCTTGGCTTGTTGAACTGCCATTTGGACAATTTTTATGATACAATATAAAATAATCCAACATAAGCGGGAAGATAGACCTTGAAAAGCACTTTCTATTATTCCTGTGCTAATGTTGAGACTCCCAGCCCTGCCTTTGGGTGATTGGCATTGCATTGGTTGAAACGCTGAGAAAACCATTAACCATAATAAGTTGTTTATCCTGGTCTTAATCTTCCCTCGGAGCTTTTTCTGCAACTGCGCTGCATTAGTACAGGGGCCCCAAGTCTATAGATACCTTCAAACAGAGAAGCTAAAGCAATGACAGGGGCTCATAGACAGCATCTACACTTGACTGAACAGCCTCAAAGGCTTGGAAAAGCCCGGGGGACATCTGCCAATGTGTCTGCAGGCTCAGAGCTCAGACCACGTCAGTGAGCACTGTGCCTGTATTCCTGGATTTGCGAATGAAAGGGGGTTCCTTTTTTTTGTGTGTCAGGTATTAATGGACTCCGCTTGTAACATTTTAATTTCACCACATCACAGAAGCTTAGGTTGGTGGGCATATTGCAAACCTTTTACATGAGATGGGAATCCTTTGCCCAAAAGGAATTGCCATGTAGATCCAAAGAGGTTCATTTCAGCCTGGCCTCATCTCGCAGCTCATTTTGCAGCTAATCTATCCAGGAGCGAATGTCTGGTCTCTGTTTTTGTTCTTTGTTTTATTGGCCATATTTCTCTGTGCCAGGGCAGCTATGTCAGAATGCAGTGAGGGAAACTGGGTTTCTGGTTCTGCGTGCTGATGGCCGTGACTTGGGCCCAGGAGCGGGAGGATCTCCAGAGTGTAGAGCACAACGTGCCCTGGGTAGCCAGTGCTGTGGAGTTTGGCATTCCTGAGCCCCTTTGGTAAGTACAGCCATGGGTAGAGCTGACAAACACGCAGATAGCTATGGCAGTGTCCAAGAGGAATGCAAGGAGGTAGCCTTGCCTGCTAAAGTGGGAGAAAGCTTTTTCACCTGATGTGATCTGCCTTGTGTTGTTGATCGTGTCTGTACTGATGCCATGTACTTTGAGGCTTGGCAAATGCCTAACTGTTCCTTTCAAATGAGGAGACATTGACACCCTGGTCAGCTCTTTGATCGAAACATGGTGAACTGAAATGCATTTTAAATGCTCTGGGGTGAAGTCTGGATTCTGACGTTGTCTATAACAAAAATACCATTGTTGTTTTTGTTTTTTTTGAAGGAGAGCAGGAATTACTTCTGTATGTGCATTGCCTGATGTGTGGCACTATCCTTCTGGCTCAAGTGAGAACCTTCTGATCAAGTGAGAAGGAGCATTCTCACATTGCTGTCTGCTACTAGATTTCTTTTTTTATGTAGACGGCAAAATAATGTTTGATAAAATGTACTTGGTTTGGCAGTTTGTTGAGAGGTGTGCTTTGCAAAAGTTTACTAGACAGGACTTGCTTAAGGTAGGTCTTTTTGATTAGGTGTGAATCCCTTTTGTAAGAGAAGGAGTGAATATCTGAACAGTCTTCTAGTTAGAGAGGGAATTCTGTTACTGCATTTCCCTGCAAGAATCTCTTCATTTTCTGTTGAGCATCTAGAGTCATGTTCTCCAGGCAAATTATTTTCCTTGTAATTCGCTGCATAGGTAAGAGCTCCATCATGCTCAGCATGGATTTTTCCATTTCCAGTTTCAGACCACTTCTCACTTTTATCCTTGAATTCCTCCTCTCTACTCCTTGGTATTTATAGACTACTGTCACCTCTTTTATTCCCCGGTTTGCAAGCTTCATGCATCCTGTTCTCCATGTTCTCTTCATGGAAAATAGGTGCTGTTGCTGCTTTAGGAGGGAAGCGGATGGAAAGAGCAGTGATTTCTCAGGTTATACTGGTTTTGTTAAATGATGAAGCCAGTGCCTCCTTTCAGGAGACAGCTTTCTCTGCACTTGGCTTGTGCTGGACTGAAGTATGCTAAGTGAATTGTAGCTAAGGCCATAGATTTTGTTGATGTGGCAGTTATGAACTCTGAGGCAGTTTGGTCTGTTATCTGTGGGTTTTTTAACTCTCGGAGCAAGGTTTTTTTCACAGAGTGAATGAAAAATGGAGATCTGTTATAGCTTCTTCCTTTACGCATCTCCTGAGCCTTTTGAACGGGCTCTGCTTGAGGGACTTCTTGGCCTTATCCTCTTGGTGGGAGCATTTTGGTGGGTAGGCCAATGAGAATGGGGACTGCAGCACCCCAAACCTTTGACAGGGACCCTGATGGCCAGCCTGAATCTCAGGTGGTGCTGAGCAGTGCCAGATGTCATGATTTGCTCTGCTGCTGTTTCAGATCATGGGCGTACGTGGAAAGATTGACGGAGCAATTAATCATAGAATAGTTTGGGTTGGAAGGGACCATAAAGATCATAGAGTTACAACCCCCCTGCCCTGGGCAGGGACACCTCCCACCAGACCAGGTTGCTCAAAGCCCCATCCAGCCTGGCCTTGAACCCCTCCAGGGCTGGGGCAGCCACAGCTTCTCTGGGCAACCTCTCCCAGTGTCTCACCACCCTCACAGGAAAGAATTTCTTCCCGATATCTCATCTAAATTGTATCAATGTTTCTTGAAACCTCCTGTTGAAAACATACTGCAACTTTTGTGTTGGGAGATTCTCCCTTTCCCCAGGCTCCCGGGCCAGCCAGCTGATTGCTGGTGGCTTTGCTTTGGTGGCTCTGCCCTGGTGCCCTGCCAAGCGCCTTCTTACATACAATATGGACATGTATAAATGTGTGTGCAAGAGCATCCTCTTTAACGGCAGCGCTTATGCCCTTGTCATTAATGTATCAGTCTTCACTCTTTTGGTACACGAGGAAGAGCAGAGCTGGGCAGTAGCCGATGTGTCTGGAGGTGTGGGGCTGAAGGGTCCCCTCGCCAGAGCATCCTTGTGCACAGGAGGCTCAGCGGTGCCTGCAGCGCTGCCTGTGAAAGTCAAGGCTGTCGCTGTGATAGCCTGATGGCGAAGCTTAATTACCCTCAGCATTTGAATTTTTCCAAAAGGCTGTGATGCCTACAAAAATGGGATGATTATAATGGTTATTCTATGAGGAGCCAAGGTTAATCTATAGAGATCATATGCTCACGTGTGGTGATGTGTTATTTGTCACGTTTGCCGTGCCTGTTTCACCGTGACTTCTCCCTTTGTTTGCCTTTGACTCCTACTGTGTGCACTGGGGAGGGACAGCTTTCTCTGAGTCGATGTGGCACCAGCCCCTGCCTCCACTCCTGGATGCTACAGGAATAATAGAAATAAAAACTCAGTGCCTACTTACTTCTTCCCCCTATTCTTGGGCCTTTCATTCAATTGCTCCAAAGTATAAAAAAAAAAAAAGATGTTTGGATGCAGCTTACAATATTTTTATGAAGGAGCTGACTGCACATGGCATGTGCTGAAGCTGATTTTGAAGGGATCCAAGACATTAAGTAAAATGGCAATTGAAGATTATGACTAGAATCTACTGGAAAATCTATTTCGTTCAGAATTTTTTTTAATGAGAAAAAATGTCTCTAAAAATTCTGTTTTGGAAGGACTGGGATATAATATTACAGTTTACTGCTGCCTGCCTCAAACTTGAAGGTTTTAGTCAGACAAAATAATTCAGAAGGGCAGTCAGTGCTTGGCAAAACTGGCATCTATGAACTGAGGAGACAACAGGGCGTTCGTATGTGACTCCAGAGCTCAGCAGTGAAATGGTTCTGTCTCCAGCTTGGGCCCGCGGATTTTGTACAGTCACTGCAGGGAGAAAGCGATGGGGGAGGAGAGGGCAGAGGCTGGTGCTAATGTTTTTAATTTCTCATTTACTATCAGGCAGCACCATATGGAACAGAATGGAGCATATAGAGGGAAGAGGGATGGATGGCGTTTTTCCCTTGAGCTTCTTGTCGGAAGGCAAGGAAAGTGAATTCTCTGCAGGTAGCTTGAGCCTTGCCAGAAAAGTGGCTTTTATGATTGCTAATGGTAGTGAGGATTTTTTTTTTAATCAAATGTGTAAGCTTTTGGATTTATTTTTTTTCAGTTGTTCTTAACAGGATGAGTGGGATTGACTTATGCAACTCTAATATTTTCATAATGTCAGTGCATTGTTTTCTTACCGCTTTCAGAAGTACGCTAGCACTTGTCACAATCAGATATTATTTATTTGGAGACTCAGTAGGATGCCCTGGCATCTGAATGCCTCTAAAAGAAACACTGCTGCTTTGGCTGATTGTGCAATGGCACTTCTCCTCCCAGCTGCATCTCATAATCTCCGACTGCCAGCAGACCTGTGGTGAACAGAGTCTCTTTCCTCTGCTTGACTGCTTCTCCTCTGACATCTCTTCCTCCCACAGGTTGCATCACCTTTCTTCCAGTGACTGCTCAAAGGTGAAAGCTTTGCAGTTCCTCAAAAGCCAAGGGTTTTGAAGCTGGAGGGAGGGAGAAGAGCCTGCCAGAAAAGCCATCCCCTTGAGGAGGATCTGATGTTTTAACTTCTGTACAGAGGGTGCTCAAGAACTCGTGGGAGCTCTGAGCTCCTCTGTAGCACTAGGAAAGCACAAAAGATGTGGGTACGAGTAGAGGCTTGGGACAAGCTTTTCAATAAAGCGTCTCCTGAGGGCTGCTTTGGAGCTGTGACATCCTGAAACTAAAGCTATGCCTGGTCTGTGTGAACCAAGCTGCCTTGTGTCAGCAGGGAGGCTCCCAGCAGAAAGCCCCTCTAGTCCCTGGGCGATGAGACCAAAAATTGTGTGTGTTTATGTGCATGTTTCGACACGCAGTGCTCATCCAGCTCTCCAGTGCTTCCGCTAGCAGGGCGCCTCTCGAGCCCCAGGGAGCCGATAAATCTATTGGCACAGCTATTTCAGCTCTCCTCCAGCTTCACGCACCCTCGGCTCAGCATGCTGCAAATTTAAATGATTTAAAAACCATTATTTGCCAGCTTCCCTCTTTAATAGGGATTAGTGTATCTTCCATCTATTCCTTGCACTGAGGTCATTGTTTCATAGCTGCAAGGCTATGACCTCATGACTCCATCTCTTAATTGTGTTTTAGGATGACTTTCCTTATCCATAATGGATTTTCAGTGCAGTCAGAAATGAAAAGTGATGTTTGTAAAACATTGGGTTGAGGGTAGCTCAAAAAAACCTGTCAACCCTCTCTCATGAGTCTGACTTACAGCTCCGTTGACTAAAGATATGTGTGCACATATCAAAAATCTTTGTAGGGTTTGAAACGGAGAGGTACTTGATGTCCAACTATTGATCTTTCTTTAGAAGTTTTACCTTCTATAATCCATTCTCAAAAGCCTCACCGTGTTCTTCCCAAAGGTGAATAGATATTTAAAACAGGTCATCATGAGCTGGGGGTCTTGACTGTCCTGTGTATTCAGGTCCTTCGAGCGGCAGCAGATTTTTCAAAAAGCCTTTTAATGGAGAGGGTGGTAAAGTGCTGTGATTGATTTCAAGCTTCTGCTCCCCTGTGCAGTCTCTGTAAGCCCAAAAGAAGTGTCAGTAACCCTCAGTGAGAGACAGGGGAGGAGTGCCTGGTGCTCCCCACAGGTATGGGCTGAGAGAAATTGGTACAAAAAAACCTAGGAAAAAGCCTGGTGCGGGCACAAAGCCCATCCTGGCTGGCCTTGCAATACTTCAGATGAGAGACAGTCCTTCTCCTCCATTGTGTTTTTGGGATTCTCCTATGGAGTCTGGCACCTGCCTTGGTCGTGGCCTTTGAGACTCTTCTGATTCCTTGTGCTGCTGGTGCAGGGAGAGGACATGAGAGCCCACGTCTTGTAGCCCTGATCACGGCTCACTGTCCCAAAGTAGGCAAGAGTTGGTATGCTTGGATATTAAACGTGGAAAGGTGCTGTCAGTCTGTGTATATGTGTATTTCTTACCTCTCCCTGGTGGCTTTCTCTTCATGTTTATGCATTGCATTCTGGATTTGGTATTAAGGAACTCGTGTTCCTTTGTGAAGAGAAGCACGTATTGAGGAAATTTTCTCCTGATCAAAGCAGAAGACTGGGATCTAGGATTTCTGACTTGCCTTCCCTTTGAGTTGACTACTCAGTATCATACTTTTTTTTCATGCCCACACTGTGAAGCAGAAGCAGGGTCTGAGTTAAAGCAGTGTGGTGAGTCGTGGTGCTCCACAGCACTGAGGGACACGCTCGGGTAACACACACCAGGGTACCCGATCTGTATATTTTTGAAGGTGAGAGAGACCTGAGCTGAATCACTGAATATTTGCCAATGCAAATTTGTTAAATCTGCTGGGAAGTGTTTAGTGTACATGCTCAAACTTCCAAATTTGTGCAGAAGAAAGGCTTGTTTGGTCTCATTGCTAATCTCAGAGCGGTGCTCGCTTCCCTTGTCCGGCTGGCAGCCTTCCCAGGCAGCGCATCCAAGTCCTGAGACGGCAGTCACAGATCGTGTCGCCCCGGGGGAGAGGACCTGTGCTGTGCACAACGTTCACGACAGCAAGGGAGGAGATTGGAACAAGGCTTTCAAGGAACTCAAGAGAAAGGAGGTAGGTGACCTTGAACTGCAAAGGTCTTTATCCTATTTCTAATCTGAACCCTGCTGGATCAGGACTGGCTGAAAATGATTCTCTTCTGCTGGTTGCTCAATGGCCTGTGTGAAACATGATTGACAGATTTGGCCATGACGTTGCCAGGTCTTCAGGCTCCCTGTGAGTAACACAGTTCTGGCCCCTGCTGCGTAGAGCCTCTCTTACTGTAACGTGAGGCATTGCTTACTTTCCATGATATTCTGGGGGAGGAAGGCAGTTTTCTGCTGCACACAATGACTCACAGCTGAGAGAAACACAAAGCCACAAGCTCACGGGCTAAGTTTAGTCTGTTGTTTTGTTTGCTGCGTGCGTCTCATGAGACCACTTTCATACAGCTTGTATTAACATTCATCCTTCATTAAAATAGCATTGTAGGTTTTTGCATAATTATGCCAGATGATGTTAGGAGCAGGCTGCAGGAGATAGAATCATCCACCTACTGTAGGTGGGTCCCTTAGGGGCTCAGGTCCTTGCAGTGAGAAAAAAGAGGCATTTTTGCTTTGAGAGGGTGACAGTTTTGGGGTCTGCAGAGGGACATCTGGGTCTCCGTTGTCAATGGGCAGAGAGAAGGGTGAGGAGGCTCCTAACTTAAGCTCCTGGGTGATGAATCTGAAGTTGCACTCAGTGAACTTGAGCT
The DNA here is from genome assembly GCA_013399435.1 of Arenaria interpres. NCBI lineage: Eukaryota > Metazoa > Chordata > Aves > Charadriiformes > Scolopacidae > Arenaria > Arenaria interpres. The sequence continues at coordinate 340,335 of VXAK01027032.1, read as the reverse complement.
GAGATCTCTAATAAAACAGAGGTCCTTCTCTATCACTTCAGCCATGGGATCTCAGAGGGGAAGTCACAGAGGTGGCTGTGCCTCACTGCGTAGCAGGGGACTCGTGCAGAAGTGTGCATCTCTACTGGTACCTCCAAGGTGATTAGGACAGGGTGTTGGCTCCCCTGCTGTCGCTGGCCCAATGTTTGGGGACGGGCTCTTCAGCTCAGCTGGAATCTCTCAGCCTTTTGCATTCTTGAGACCCAGGCTCAGTTCCTGCAGATGATTTGTACGGGCTCGTTGCTGCATCTTGCTGGAGGCCAAACCACAGTCTGTGTCCAGAAGCTGTGAGCAGAAGGGTGACCACTGTCTTTGGTACGTCAGTGTTTGTTTGTGGTGACTCCTGTTACAGACTGGATCACCCAAGGGAAATTTCCCCAGAAGTTATTTCAATAGAAAAAGTTTGACAGTTCTGTGCTTCAGGCTTACAATTTGCTGGTGACTTTTCAAAGTATTTTATGAAGAGAATATAAAGAACTGTGGCATCATCGATGGGGTGCACATATAGCATCCCATCATGGGAGTATGGGGCAGGAAGCCCCAATTCAGCCATGGGATCCCATCGGGTACTATCCCAGGGAAAGTGCAGGATTGAGATAGGACTCTGGATATTGTGCCAGTGCTGGTTTTACTGTGGTGCTTTCCATATTTAATGTGGGTAAATGAGGTTGTCTCTTTAGGAGCGTCTCTGTAGGAAAGATGCTTCCTGTGTACCCAGAAACTGCTCAGCTTGGCTTGGGTAAGATCTGAACAGGTAAATATAGAAAGGAAGCTATTTTTTGAGGCAGCAGGTACTTTCTACAGGGAATTAGGATTTCTCTTAGAAATGGGGCACACCTTAGGCATTGCCAAGGAGCTCTGTAGTATTCAAAGCTGAGTCTCCAGTGTGAGCCTTGACTGTGACAGTTATGTCTAGAAGTTCCCATTCAGTGGATGTTTACTCTAATACAAAGTGATTTTGCATCTCATTTCCAATTCTTTTTCCAGTGCTACTGTCTGTTACTTTCCCCTGAGACATTTACATGACCTTTAAATTGATGTAGTCTCTCTTTTCAGAGATGAGGCCTTGCTGCATTTCACTAGGGATCAAGTAGGGCAGTGCTCTTCCAGGGGTTAAGCTTTTACTGCGGCTAAGATGTGTGGTTTGGTCACAGGTTTTATCCCATGGTGTGAAAATACTGCTTTCCTGCTCCTGCCCCAGTAACGTAGCTTGGGCACTGCTTGCTCCCCGCACTTGGGGCTTCAAGCTGTCAGCAGAAACTGGAAAGAAAAATGCAGGTGGCAAAACCCACTGAAGCAGCAGAAAGAGCAACAGGTAACAAGAGGGGATGCACATTTGCTTTGCAAAGTCTTGGAAGGTCTTTGGAAGCCAGAAGAGATGGCTGAGGAGGGAGAAAGGTCCTGAAGGGCAGAGAGTGATGTCCAGCCCCATGGAGCACCGCAGGCTCTGGGTGAAGCCCTTCATTACCAAACCACCTCCTCATTGACTTCTTCCTCTTCATCTTGCCAAGGCAGCTGACACAAAGCAAGTTGAAGGGACAGCATTTTCCCACAGATGCTGCTATGCTGACTGCTTAATTTAGCAGCCGCTTTGGCAATTCCTCAGTGCCCAAAGCTGTCGAAAGAAGCCTCCGTGCGGTGAGGGGAAAAAATAAACAAGTCAAAGGCTTCATTAGGGAACGAGTCTATCAGTCGTGACTGGGGGTGAAAGATGAAGCCCTGTGCTTTCCTGGGGCTCTGTAGCAGGTTTTCCTGTCTTGTATCCTTTGCATTTGCCTCACCTTGGAGTTGTTGCTGTTGACCCTGGTGTAGCTGCCACACAAGCATAAATTGGATGAGAGCTAATTAACTGTCAAAACCCAGGGCAAAAGACAATAAACCCCTGCTTCACCTCCTGGTGGGTTTTAGTCTTTTCTCTTTGATGTGACAGCTTGTCCTCCATTCCTTTTGCAAACAACTCACCATTGCAGAGGAAACGCAATACAGCAAGGCAATCACTTATCACCAGTGACAGCAAATAAACATGAAAAATGGGCTTTGAAATACTAAAGGACAATGATCAGAAAGGTTTCTTCTTTCATCCTAAATCATGATGTTTAGCACTCAGCTGTAGTATTATAAGTTATTTATAAACGTCTTGGCTTGTTAGGAAATATATGTTTTTATATAAAGATAAATAATGTTTTTAATCAGATGACAAATGTACATGTTCTGCGTGGGGAGGGGGGAATGGGAAAAAACCAACCCAGAGCAATATCCCCATATTTATGGGGAGGCACCTAACCAATGAAAATATTGCAAAGTGACATTGGCACCTAGGCATGTGTAAAACAAATACCTTTATGTTGCAGGAAAGCTAATCAAAATTTCTGATGGAACAATTTTCTGTCAGAAAACATAGTTTCATCAAAATCAAAGTGTTTTACTGAGAGGTGTCAATTGCACAGATATTTTCAACTGAGGAACACTTTTGTTTTGCTTTGGTTAGGTAAAATCCTTGTTTCTGTGTTAGTTTGGATTCTTCACATAAAATGTTGATATACTTTAGCAGGATTTAATTTGTTACATTGCTTTGACATTCTCAAAACAAAATGTTTAAATGTATCAATACAAATGGGTTCAAAACTGGATTTTATGGGATTGCCACTTCATGAGAAATTTTAGATTCTTTTTTTTTGGTTCTGATTCAGTGTAAAAACATGCCAAAGTGTCAGTTTCTCATATGACAGAAATTCTGGTTTTCACTCAACTCCAATTATAGCATTTGAATTTTGAAATTCAAAGAAGCAGAGAGAAACAGGAGGCAGGAACAAGATGTGTTAAAATCACCTTTCTCTTCCCCCCACATAGACACATGAATCAGCTTTGGCAAACTCAGCATTTTCCAATGTTGTTATTGGAACTGGAATATTGGTGTATTATTATTTTCATGCTGTTGTAGGCACGTTCCTACCCGGGCCCTGTGGGGGTGTATTTCTTCGGGGAAAGCTCAGTCCCTACACGTGAACGCTGGATGCAATATCCTCACCCTACCGAAGCAGGGTTTTTTGGTGGATTCTCATGCTGCTTGTGAGGATCTTGGGTCGTTTTGCTGATTGTTTAGAAGTAATGGATGCTGCTGTTCTCTGCAGTCTCTGGAGCATCCTGCTGGCTTGGAGGGAGTGGGGGGTGGAGGGTCTGGGGGCTGCATTATGGAGTTTCAGAGTCCTCTGTACAGTGAAGCAGATGTTCAGAGCTGCTCATGGCAGCTTCAGAACTGGGAGAGCTGTGAAGGCAGCAGAAGGCTGTTATACCTAAAATGAACAACCCCCCCAACCAGCAGTAATGGTGCATCTGCTGTGCTAGTAGCTTTCGTCTAAAAATAATTCCCAAGTCTTCCACATTCTATTTAACAGTGTGAGCATGCTTCTGTGTGATTTGTTTTCTTTACAAGGAAGTTGTAATACACTTTGAAGCGGTCTGTGAACAGCTCTAAGTTCATATATTCAAGGCTTGGCTTATCTCGCTCGAAGGCTCCTAAGTGTAATACTTTTGGAAGGCTTTTTTGAAACACAAAACTTTCCTCTTTTGTAAACGCACAGGCAAAATGGAAATGAAGAAAAAGCCATGTTGGAAACAATATTACAATATTAATATGTTATAATTAATATTAATTGTTGGAGACAATATTACAATATTGTCTCAGTACCGTCTTGCCATCACACACACTTCTGGGTTATTTCAGTTGTTTTGACGTTAGGGCAGCCTGGCTTAGAGAGTGTTTAAGGGGCAATGTAAATTATGCTGGAAATGAGGTTTTTGACAAATGCAGTGAACACAGACTTACCATATAGGATGACTTTTGGTATTTGAAAATAAAATTCTGTGCAACAAAGGCATTCTCTTACTTAATTACAGGATTTTGACAGATTTTACTCCAAGAAGAAAATAATCCCTGTATCATCATCATCAGTGCTGCTGAAGACCATTGCTGGAAAAGCCATCAAGCCCCGCCAACGTACTGGAGGTGGGACCAACGTAACGTCAGGATGGATGCTGTGCAAACTCCTAATGTAAGCGTGTGGTACCATTTCCATCTCTTCAGCAATAGGTTTGTTACTACTAAGTAGCAATCAAGCTGTAGTTAATAATTAGGACTGTTAGGGCTATCAGGCTTGCGTGTGTTTCACTGTAATGAACAAACCTTTAATAGTATGTAGATGTTTGCATACGTGCATAAGCAAGGTGGCTTCTTTTATCACCTTTTGGACTTATTATATGAAGCCTTTGGCCTCCTTGACGTCATGCAACCCACTGCGCTGACCTTCTCCACTTCATAAAAGGTTCCAATTTGTTTTTGGGGTTTGTTTTGCTTTTGAGGAGGCGAGGAAGACAACGTTTCACTGTGGTGCAAGTAGGAGGGGGAAACTGTGCCTACATGGGTGTTCAGATGTGATTTTGCTTGGTTTCTGTGCAGTTTTCAGATGGATGAGGAAAACAAACTTTGGATGGGGCTTTGAGCAACCTGGTCTAGTGGGAGGTGTCCCTGCCCAGGGCAGGGGGGTTGGAACTCGATGATCTTTAAGGTCCCTTCCAACCCAAACCATTCTATGATTGCGAATGTTTCACAGTGGGGTAAACTGGGTTGCTGGAAACCCCTTCTGAAATAAGCCCTCCAACCTGGAACAGCTTAATGGACAATGGGTTCAAGTACAGGGAAATAATCCTGCAGCAGCAAAAAGCTCTGCAACTTTTGCACTGTCTTCTAAGGAGCAGGGTCGCTGTGGTGCTGCGAGAAACTCGGGCACTGATGGTGGGAGGTGTCAGGGTCGGTGGGGTGTGCAGGCTGCTTGATAAGCCTTGAAGGCTGAAGTCCTGTTTCAGGGAACGGCAATTGTTAGAAATCAGACTTGTCCAGATTTTATTGGCTCTGTTGGCTCCTTCAGGGTGACTTTTGGTAGTGCACAGCTATTAAATGCAGAGAGTGAGTCTGACTCCCAAACAGAAGAGAGTGACAAGAAGGCACGGTAACAGACTGCGGGGGCAAAGACGTGCCTTGGTAAAAGATTCCTTTAGCTGAATTGGAGTTGTGTTAAGTTCTTCCCTGAGGGCAAATACTTGATTTTATTTATGGCTCCTGAGCTGGAAGAAAGCCTTCATTTTAGAAAGGTTTCAGAATTACTTCTCTCTCCCACTTGTTTTATTTAACTAGCTGTGGCACTGAGTATCGTTCCACATGATAAAAATGCTCGGTTATAGAAATCAGAAAAGAAATCAACTTCATAACAAACTAAACCATCCTCCCATTTCTTGGTTTCCAAATCAGGTAGCTGTGGAAATGTTTATACCTCAGGCCTTTTAAAATTCCCAGCATTCCAGTGTTTTCCTCCTCTTAGTCCCTATGTTAGACCCAAGCCTTTTTAAACACACTCATTTTCTGAAGATAACCAAAGAGATTTTTGTGCCCAAAACCTTCACACTCCAACACTCTTTACAACTTCAATAACGGGATGACCATGGCAGGTAAAATTCCCCAGTACGACTAACATTGGGAGGGGCTCTGATCTTAAACCAGTCAGGAGAAATGCTGCTGTTTTCCAGTTAATGCTGACAAATGTTGGGCACTCTTCCTTGTCAGGCAGGAGCTGGTGTTTGATGCTGACTGCAGTAGGCTGCAAGTGGTACTTCATGTTTTAATGAGAACTGGAAGCCATCACACTCCTTATCTCCCTCTGCCCAAAAGTCTGTATTGGCGCTACCGGGCTGTGTAAGGACTTGACCTTCCTCTTACTAAAATCAAACCTTGACTAGAGGGTAAAGAGTTCCAAGCCCTACAACCCTTCATTATAGGTGCCTTGTCAGAAATCACAAGGGACTGTCCACAGTGACTTGCAGATGTTGTCCAACTGGAAGGAAAGGGGTTATTTGATTTTTTTTTCAGACAACCAAGGCTCTTTAAGGAACTGTATTGCTGCTGCAGACCTAGCACCCTGTCGTTGCTTTGTGCTCTGCTATGTCTCCTCATGTTGCCATCTTCTTTGGCTACTGAGGGGCTCCTATTTTAAGTGCTGACCTCTGCCTATGTGTGGGCTAATCCAAACTGAGCATGAGGACCAGACAAGATAATGGTGATAAATGACACTGTAAACTGGAAAAATTGAAGTAGCTGTGGTCGCCTGACAAAACTGAGCAGGGGAAGTCTCCTGTTCCTCACAGCTCTTGGGGGCTTGCATCAGGTCTGCTCTTGGCTTTGCTTCAACTCTGGTCCGTACCCCCCTGCCAGGCAGCTCCTGCTTTTGCTCCACATGGGAAGTACAGGTTATTATTATTATTTCTCATGCCACCCTGCCATCCCAGCCCTGTGCTCTTGCATTCAGCTTGGTTGCATGCACATCAAACAGTGTTTGAGCTGCAAACTGATGTTAATCGTTCAGTTGTCCTAGTGCAGCACGTCCCATCCTGGTGAGGCGACCCATGTAACTGTTTCTAGCCCTGCTGAAATGCAGAAAACTTAAATCCACCCCTTTCTTCCCCTGCCAGTTCCCATTTCCCCACTGACCCTCCTGTTGTTTCCTACTGGGAGCAAATAGGTAGGGTAACCATGTCCTTGGTTAATTATATCTGCCCCTGCGTTGCGCAGTGAGAGTCACGTCTGTACTTAGAAATGCAAGCAAAAAGCTTCAAATGGGCAATAATATCCATGGGGGCAGAGCTAGAGAAATCTTGTCCTATGTTCTTCCCTCCCCCCTCACCAGCATCAGTAATACGAGGAGCCCAAGGGAGTGAGCTGCCCGGCAGGTTTTGCTCTTCCTTCTCTCCCTAAAGCAGCTTTTAGAGTCCATGGGAGTATTCTTAACCAGATCCCCACCAATGGCTCCCCTGACCTAAGCCTGCTTTGTCTGTTTGCCATGGGCACAGCCAGACTCCAGGAGGGTTGGTTCACTTTGATAGTGTTCAGCCTGCTTGGCCCCCGTTTTGGACACGTCCCCTTTCTCAGTGCTGCAGGAGATCCCTGCAGTGTGGGGATGGAGGAGGCTGGTGATCCAATATATCATGTGGAGTGGGCTGCAGAGGTGGAATAACAAACTGATGAATATGGTATGGACCAGTGATTTGGTGTCTACGCTGTGCACAAGAACATACCTGTGATGGAGCAGAACACCAGTCTGATGATCCACTGGCTTCCCTAATGACCTGTGTTGAAGGCTCCTTTCACAATTTGGGAAATGATTCTTTTGGTCTCTGTTCAAGCTCGTCTCTGAACCAGCCTTTGTGGCTGTCTAAGGGTTAGCTTTCTGCACCATTTATTTGTTGTCTGTTCCCACTTAAATTGCCAGTCTTGATGCCATATGGCTCACTTAATAGATAAATAAGCCAGTGTATGTGGTGTAAATATTTCCTTACAAGTTAGATCACAAATGAGGAAGTTGTTATTTCATAGGAAAAAATTGAGTTTTTAAAGTACAATTAACAAAAAAAAATAGTCTAGTTGAATACTCCTGTAAAGGACTTCACCTTGAAGCTTTTGAATGCCTGATACATCCCTTTTTTTAATCTTTTTTTTTTTTTTTTTTTAAAATAAGCTGATTAGATTTTTAATTACTGTAGCAATGTTTAAACTTGCCCTTTGGTAAGACTCTCTAAGATCTGGTGGGATGTTATAAATGGCAACAAGACCTAGCTCTTTTTTTCAGGCAGTGGATATAGCATAAAAAATTTCAGGCTTAAGAGTACTAAGATTATGTGATATAAATGTTTATAATGGAAAATTCTAAGCAACTTGCAGTTCATTTACTGCTGTACAACCTAATACCCTCAGTTCAAAGCTTAACAAAGCCACAAAGGCTAAAACAACAACAACCCCTCTCTCCCATGAATGTGCTCTGGGAACAGCATGTAGCTTATTAAATTATTACAGATACTATAAAAGGATGTATCTCAAAGCTCATCTCTCAGCTGTACTTGCCTGTATGTGTACGTTGAGTTAACTTGCTGGCAGGTCTGCCAAGGAATGCATATGGGAAGGAGAGGAACATGCTGATATTTACTGCCTTTAAAACACTTTGAGGATAATGTGGCCCTATCTGTTTCTTGGACCCTGCCCTTTCCACAGGCTGCTTTAACCTGGCTCTGGAAACAGCTGTGAGAACAGAGGAGTTTAGCTGGTGCTAAAGAGCTGTCATGGTTTCAGCTGGGATGGAGTTAACTTTCTCGCTAGCAGCTGGTGTAGCTCTGTGTTTTGGGATGAAAAATACCATTGATAGTGCACTGATGGTTTTGGTTGTGGCTGAGCAGTCAAGGCCTTTTCTGTTCCTCACCGCCCCTCCAGCGAGTAGACTGGGAGTGCACAAGAAGTTGGGAGGAGACACAGTCAGAGCAGCTGACCTCAACTGACCAAATGGATATTCCATAACATGTAACATCATGCTCAGCATAGAAGGCTTGGGGAAGAAGAAGGAAGGGGGGCATTTGTCTTCCCAAGTAACCATTGTGTGTGATGGAGCCCTGCTTTCCTGGAGATGGTTGAACACCTGCCTGCAATGAATTTTTTGTTTTGCTTTGCTTGTATGTGTGGATTTTTCTTTACCTGTTAAACTGTCTTTATCTCAATCCACAAGTTTTTTCTCACTTTTCTGATTCTCTCCCCCGTCTGAATTGGGGGGAGTGGGTGACCACTGTGTGTTCCTAACTGTTGGCTGGGGTTAAACAACAACAGAAGTCAATATATCACTGGGCAGGCAGCGATGGTGAGTAGGGGGTACGTGGCAGTGCCTCCAAGGGGACTGAAATTGCAGGGCTTCCCCCTTAACATGACAATGCCTTGCAGAGAGGGTAGCTGAGGGAAGTAATATTCAGACCAACCAAAGAGAAGATCAAAGTTGAGCTATTTGTGAAACGTGATGTAGCCTTAGGTGAGTTCTTAACATCTCAGTGCATGTAGGTTGCACTTGGAAAAGTTCTAGCTCTTATCTAATGGAAGAAATGGTCTCGAGAATGAGAGGTCTACTGAAGCAGACAAATATGAGGAGCATCTGTTGCGAGTCCAAGTCCTGTGCATTTTGGTGCCCACGAAATTCCAGCTTCTAGTTCAGCTATTGGCTTCTGAAGATAAACCCTCTGGCTAATGCAAGCAGAGACTATTTTCAGGGAGAAGTGGCTGAAAGAGCAGAGCTGTGAGCGGTTTGGTCTGGTCTGCCTTTGAGAAGCCAAATGATGGCTGCCTGGGCTGCTGCAAAAACCCACTTGGAAGTTTGCTCATGGAAGCAACAGTGATTCTCTGTTTGAGGGAGATGCAGCCATGTGCTGCTGGGGTGGACAACTGAGGCATGGTCTTATCTTGTTTGAACGGGACATGCAGCTGTTTCGGATTTCTTGGGATTTAGCCATGCAGGATTTTGCCACTTAATGTGAGCAGTAAGCGCTATGAAATGGGGATCTTGGCAGGTGGCTGTGCCTGTGTTTGCAGCTGAGTTACTGACCTGATACTGTCTTTGCCCTGTCTGGTGTCGGACAGGCTGAAATTAGTGCCAGTTTTATCATCTTTTGTTCCTTCCCCCGGGTGCACACAGCTTCCAAGCACTGCTGGTACAAGTAATGCTGGGTTTTGAAAGCAAATGTCCCAGAGTCTGTGCTTGCTGGCAGGGAGCCGGCTTCGCTGTTGGGGCTGGTGAGCCAGGACTACCTGGCACAGCTCTGCAGTTCCTGCACCAGCTGGGAACGTGCACTCCTGACACCGAATTCCTGGCCTTGTTTCAGCTACATAATTAAAAGTGCAGTGGCGGGGAGGAAGAGTCCACTTCTCAACATGCCGTCGGTCACAAGGGAGAGTTGGGTTCCCAAGAGGATCCCTGTCACCTGGTGGAAAAAACAGCAAGGACATATCTTGTCAGAAATCCCAACATTGTGTTTCTTCCAGGCTGGCTGCTTTTTCTCCTCCCAAAGCCTGACGATGTTTCAGTAACACCCTGGTATGCCGTATCGACTGCAATATTTCCCTGTTGCCGTTGGTGTGGCATGCAAGGCTGGTTGAATACCTTCTCTCTAAACTTCTGTCTCCGTAAAATTTTCTCTTTCTTTAACAATCCAATTTACTTTGCCATCAGTGATTTCCCCATATCACCTTGCAATAATTTTTGACACTAAAAGCAACGTTCTGACCCCCTTAGAGCCCAGTGGTTGTTCCACAGCATCTCCTGTAACTTGGAGCGTTGGTGGAGCTCCCGCTGCAGTGTTTGCAGCTCGGAGAATCTCCAGGTTGGATAAAGAGTGTAAAGAAATGAATACTTTTGTGCTCAGTGTCATATGTTCTTGGAATGATCTGCTGGCAGAAATTTAATTTTGTTTCCAGTAATTTGAGGTTATAGATAGGATTACATCTCCCAGTCAGAGAGAGACATTAATCAAGAAATAGGCCTCTTAATCCTCCTTTCAATTTTAATGAAACACTGTAAAAATGCCTTTCACCGGGGGATGTCAAGTATCAGTTGGGCTTTGATTAACATGCTTTTGTGACAGGTTTACTGTTGTACCATGTACCAAGTTATTCAGCAACCTAATTTAAGCTGTCTGTCAAGAGAAAACAAGTACAAAGGGAGCATTATTTTCTCGTTGGAGTTGCAATAACAGACTTGTGTATATACAAACTTTTTTTTTTTTAAATTCTGGTTACTCTGCACCAGTTGTGACATTTTTAACCTTCAGAATAAATGGGGAAAGGCTGGACGTGACACAAATCACACTGAATGGCAATTAAGAAAGAGATAAGAAATCGGAAATGTTGTTGCAGCTGATATAAGCCAAGCACTTGCCTTTCTCATCGCAAAGTGGAATTTGGACCAACTCTGCTGGAGTATAATGGGTGTAAATCTGGGGCAATTGAGGGAAGAATTGGGCCCTAAATCTCTGATCTTCTCTTCTTTTTTTCCTCTTCCCCTTCTGAAGCCAAAACACACTTTCAATGGAGGCTTTGTGGTTTGAGTTGCATTTGGCTTCTTATCTGCTCAGTTCTTTCTAATGTGGCTTGATTATATTAGATATGAACTTCCTTGTGGCTGGAAGCCAACACCAGACAGACTACTCTCTCTCCTAGTTGCTGAAACCTGACAGGGGAATGCCAAGCCTTTTCACAGGAGTTGGTTTATTTTTAGAGAGGTTTTTTTCATGCCTTTTTAAAAATTGACCTCTTGAAAAATAATGACTCCAAATCATCTCAAAGTAGAATATAGCTGTAATCTGGAGCCTTCCATGTCTCTTCTAGCTAATATGGCACAAAACCTCACAGGGTGCACTCACCAATCTAACACCCACCAAGTTTTAACAGCTCAGTTATCTGAGAAAAGTTTTCTACGTGAGTGGGTGCAATCGTACTCTCCAGTCTCAGAATATGGATTAAAAGCTTCACAGTGCATGATCTTGTATGTTGGCTGCTCTGTGGACACCAGAAATCAATTACAAGATGGTCTTTTCCCTTTGCAAAGTTTGTAAGTGAACTCTCAATCTAATTCTGATGACTAATTGTCCCCAGGAGCCTGTGGCATCGCATGCCTGCCTTGGCTTGCTGGAGGGAAGGGCCAGTGGGGGTTGGAGCGTCTTTAAGCAATGGAGTTGGATGGGCTGGCAGGTCTTGCACGCAAGCTCTGTAGAAGTGACCAGTCTTCTCTGTGGGGAAAAGACATCTTGCTGGGGACACCTGGGTCTCCCTTCAGCAGGGTCCCCTCGGTGCTGGCCGGTGAGGGTTTTGCATGAAGAAAGGCTGGGGCTTGTTCTTGCCTGTCACATTTCCTATGGCACTGTGACCTGCTCGGGTCCCCAACCTCTACCTCCCTCTGCTAATCTGCCAGGGTGCTCTACACATTGTGGTGACCTGAGAGGATGTTCAGGAACCATTTGTAACAACTTAATGACCATATTAACACCTCTAATTGTAAATGACTGGGCAATTAGTCTCAGCGTAGCAGCTTGAACGATTATATTTGCCCTACTAAAGTGACAGAATATTCATTAATGTAATAAGAAAAAAAAAATCATCTCCTTGGGATCTGTCCCTCTGAGGAGAGTGGCCTGGCTGTTTGTCTGCTTTCAGTTTCCTGGAGTATAATGAAGGTTAGGGTGCAACTCTTGCCAGAAATGCTCAGCTGTCAAACCTATTTATTCCATGAAACACGCTTACAGCAAATGCATTCACAGGGAAGAAGTCTAAGAGTGAGAAAGTGACTCAGTCTCTATTTTCTACCAGGCCAAAGAGTCTCGGGGCCCCTTAGCTGAGTCTCAAAATAAGGTGAAGGAACAACCTGAGGTAAACAAGGTGCATATATTCAGGGTCAGAAACTGCACTGGATGTTGTGCCAGGTCCGAAAGCTTCTTAGTAGTTATATGACTCTTGTGCTTGAGGTCTCATCCAAAAGCAGTGTTGTTTTTCTTGAGGAGGCTTTGTTTCAGTACAGTGAATCCCACCTTTGAAGACCTTGCTGTCTTCACCAGTCAGTCAAAACCTGAGGCAGCAGAGAGAATGAGGGGACTGAGACTGGCAGTGTGTTATGTTTCTGGCCCTCTCCACTAGGTTTCCCTGCTATAGGCAAGTAGAAGCACATGCAGATTGATTTTGGCCATGAGACAGCGTTACTCTTTTCAGTGGAAGCTACAGGTCTGCCCTCAGTCACTTGCCAGAATTGGATTTAAAACCCTGAAACTGCTTTCTTTAACATGTTGGTTTGGCTACCTTCTTACCCAGTTGATGTGGAAAAAGCGGTAATTTTCCAGGGGTATCTCACTTGGTGTTTCCATCACACATCTGAAGGACCCCACGGGATCTCTTTGGAGCTGGGATCCTGCTCAAGAAATGGCAGTGGGACTTTGGGTGAAGGGCAGCCCTAACGGCAGCCTCATTTTTCCAACCACCTTTGTGCGGTATTGCTATCAAACTCCTTGCGTGGTGGAGCTAAGGATCTCTTTAAACAGGCTTTTACATGCTTTCTTTTTAATACCTCAACCAAGGAACATCCTGGTACTGGATTTTTTTTGATAAGCACATCTGAAATCCAAGTAGTGAGGTTGTCATTGTTTCAAAAATAGCTCCGGTCCTAAGTGAAAGCTGTCATTGCAGATGTGTTTTAGCTCAGTGGAAACATCAGGACTGTGTTTGGGACTGCAGGATCATGACATCTTTTTAAGCACAGTGGGGGACAGATGGGTGAGCTGCCAACTTGATGCAAAAACAATAAGAACAAATGAGCTTTTTAAAAATAGAACAATTGCATTTGGAAAGAGGGTTGGAAGAAGGGGGGGTGGTGAAGTTGAGAGGGAAATAATTCTCCCATGATCCTATCCTGGTTTTATATTAAACAAAACATGTTGCAACATTGTCTTCATTAGCAATGAAGTGACAAACTGGAGTGGTTCCAAAATGGCTGGCTCCAAACTGCTTTCATATTGACCTGAAATGTCAGCTGCTATTATGTTCTGCTGACCACTGATTGCTTCCAGAGTAGCATTTTCTTCTGCAAAATGAAAGAAGTTTCATCTCAGTGATCTCAGTGTCTCCTGGTGTTTGTGAAGTATGATAGTCATGGGAAATGATAGTGCCTTTATTTCAAACCACTTCTCAGTTCATGTGAACTGAATTGTTAATCTTGAAGTTATTTATACGGTGAGAGTGTATTTTGTGCAAGAACATTGTATTTGCTCATCTAGAAGATCCTCCACTTCACCTTCTTATAGCCAGCAAACCAAGGTGGTAAGTGTCGCTAATTTATTTCACTACCTTTACACACAGGTACAGAGAGCTGGGCTTTGACATACCAACGTTGATATCACGCTCTGCAGGCAAACTTTTAATTGTTTTCTATGGAGCTATGCAAAAAACATTAATATGGAGAAACGGTACTTCTGGTAGCAGTATTCTTATAGATCTCTGATCAGGTCCCTGATGACATAATGGAAAGTGTGTGTGTGGTGGTGGGGCTTGTGGGTTTATTTAATCCTCTTTACAAAACCAGAGAATGTTCAGGTAATATTTTATTTCACACAATACAGGCTTAAAGCTATGTTAGAACTTCTTGGTCTTTAATTGTAAGGGAAATGGACTAAGTGATCTGTAAGGCCTTTTCAGTCTTTCTCTTCTGAAAACCCATGTAATATAATTTATTCATATTGCTATACTCTGTTTTTCTGTAGTTATCACTTGAAAAAGGGCTCTTCCAAGCAGAAGTGAAGGAAGTAGGTCTATCTTTTCGGAAAAGATAAACAGGGCTGTTGTCTGCTAAAGACCGGAATGAAATATGCTGACCAAATAAACTACTGGATCTACTCTTGTAAAGTAACAGCAAGTAAATGATCTGTAAAATGTAGGAAAACTCACAGGGTTGGTTTGTGTTGGGTTTTTTTTTTTGTTTTTTTGTTGGTGGTGTTTGCTGGTGGTTGTTTTTGTTGGACATAATTTGATTGCCTTACTTGGTTTCTGTGATAATTGGGCTCCAAGTGGAAATGTGCCTGAAAACGAGGGAAGTGTGCAACCTTGGTAAAGTATTACTGAGGAAAAGGAGAAACCAGGCCTTACATTTCTACTAATCAGTGCTCCTGGGTTTTTCCCGTGTCTTTTCTGAGAAGTTTTCCTCTAAGGGAGTGACCATTAACTAAATGCAGCCAAGTTAATCTGAGGGCTTTCCCAATATCTAGGTAGTTGTATAGATGGACTCTGAGGAGCTGCCCTGAGGCCACTGCCACTACCTATTCATGTACTATTTTCCTCCTCCTTGTTAAGGTCCTACTCAACACTTGTATTTCCTTTATTTGTGAAAGAACTAGAAACAGTAAGTTTCCTAGGAGGAGGAAGAGAAGTGTAAAGAATGGTCACGTTTTTATAAGAGGCTTTGATTTTACTCCATTTTGTGTATCTTAAGAATTAAAAGATGAAACTGCAGCACTTTGGACACCACTTTGTACCGTGAAGTCTCTGACAGTTTTGTCCATTCAGACCCATTCTCTCTTTTTCTCCTACCTCCCTATTAAAATTAAACTCAACTTATGGAAGGACTAACAGCTTTTATGGACATCAGGCTATCCACTTATTTATTTATTAATAGCGAGCTAGTTCCATTGTATTGAATCAATTATTAAGAAGGAAATACAGTCTGCAACATTTCTATCAGTTTCTAAAGGCACGCTGAAGTATCCCAAATAAAGATAAAACCAGCTTCTTGCTGGAAGAGTAGACAAAGATATTGGCAGGATAAGAAAAAATGTTGTTTCATACTGCTGTGTTTGATATTTCTGAATGAGTGGGGATTAGGTAAATAGTTGAAGGGAACACTTTAAAGATGAAATCTGTAACATGAAGCACAAAAGTAAATAGTCCCTTAGTAGTTGCGACAGTGATCTGTAAAGAGAAAATAAACAATGCCACAATAAACCATGAGGAGATTTCAGCAGGACAGATGTTTAAAGGGTCTTGTGACTGGGGCACCCAAAAGGACTCAGGATGCTTCATTTGCATATGGGCCGTGCATTATACAACTTGATTAATGGCAGTTTCAATGCCTGAAATTGTCACCTTTCCCGAGCACCCAAATGACTGTCATGGTGATACTAAGCGAGGCAGCCGGGACCTGCTCAGACAGCCTGGCTCTCAGGTGGGGTTCAGTGCCATCTGCAGGGGACCCCAGCCCGTGTCCCTGCCTGCCTTCCCCGCCTGACTGCTGTCCCCAGCCACCGCAGAGCTTGAACCTCCCTTTCTCATTCGTGCTGGGAAAGATGCTCTTGGCAGCTGGCTTCCCAGCCCTGAGCGGAGAGGGATCTGGGCCCCATTTCCTAACTGGAAGATCGTGTATCCTTACAAACTATAATGCCCTTTTATTTCCTACATTGTGCATATATTAGTCTGCTAAGCAAATTCTTCCCTCTCCTAAGCTTTCCTACCCCTAGCATTTCCCTATTCAATTTTAGCCATAACCATTGATGAGTGCATTATTCAGGTATGGGAGCCCATCTACACAACGTCCCAGAAGTATGTTCTTCCTAATGAAAACAAACCAAATGATTAACGACTGTTCCTAGTACGAACCAGGCAACTCCCCTGGTCCTGGGGATCTGGTACTTGCAAAGCGAATGGGACTCTCATTATTTGGAACGTTACCTTGGGGGGCCTCCTGTAATACCAGGTACTATAACAGATTGTTTCAGCTTCAAGCTATCTGGGATAGTGAGGGAAAAGATAGAGAATTTTTAGAGGTCGTCTTCGTTTTTTCACTCAATTTTCCCCTGGTAATAGGTTAAAGGTGCACCTGTGTTAGTGCTAATATGCTATGGGTCAGAAGCAGCGTTTGAGATTTTCTTTTAATTTCAGATCATTTTGTTGAAATAAAATGGGTGCAGCATTTCTTGTCACTTGCCAAGCTAGGATGGCAGAGAAAGGCTCGGCTATTTTTTCACCACTCTGCTGTGAAGAAATCTTTTTCAGGCAGCTGCTGCTTTTATTGTAATAATCCATGAAGAGCGCAAACGGAGCTGGGGGCTGGATCCCGTGCGCTGGGTTTGAGAGGATGCCGTGCTCCTGACTGCCAAGGGAGTGTGGAGGAGTAGCTGTGGCATGGCCATGAGCAGTGGCACAACGGGAGAGCACCTCGGTGCGACGCTCCCCAAGATGAAGGGGCTCCTGATGAATGAAGCCACGACTGACTGGTGGCCTTCGGAGAAGGAGACCGGTGCTCGCAAAGGATCCCAGAGTAGCTTTGTTTACAAAACTTGCAAACAATGGAAATATTAGCAGTGCGATTGAGTCATAGAGAGATGAAATGGTTTTGCAGCTGCTGTGATGATTCTTGTGAGTCCACGGGGGGTCTGCCTGTTGGGAATTTAATTCCTAACAGCAGAAATAGCAACTCTTACTACGAGTCAGAGCTCACGCTTGGCAGGAGGCAATTAGGGCGTTGGTAGCTTTAGTAAACGTGAGTCAGTGCAGCAGCAGGAGCAGACCACAGGGCTCCTGCTGCAGCCCAGGTCAGTGCCCAGCAGTGAGCGCACCCGTCTTCCTGAAATCCCACGGAGCCTTGGTTGGAAGCCATCGCCTGTTTTCCTCCATTTTGGTCACTTACAAGTGTGCTCTTGAGATACTTTTTTCCCTTTCAAATGGACTGGACTCCTCCAAAGGACTCCAAAACAAACAGCTCTCCCAAAGCTCCTCCCAGTAGTTGCTCAGCTGCCTTTACTGATGCTCTCCTGAAATGTCTGTCCTATAAACCATGTGTGAAGGGCACCAGGAGGAATGATCCTTATCTTCTGGGAACAAGGGATGTCTGTACATTCAAGCGAGGCTTCACAGATGTATTTCTGCTCCCTCTTTTGTTCAAGATAGTGGCCTTTTTGTTTAAATGCAGTACAGGTGAATAGATTCCCCAGGGTGAGCCTGTCCCATCCTGGGTTTTATCACAGTCTACAAAACCAGCAGGAATTTTGTTGGATCCCCTTGTTAAAATATTAGTTACACTTCACTGAAAAGCCTAATGCTTTAAATTCTGCTATAATGGCCTCCCACCCCCTGCAACTGTAAGGGGAAAAATTCTGGCCAAATAAAGGATCTGTAAAAAGAAACATCTCTTTTTATATGACATTCTGTTAGCCCTAATGACAGTTTTCTCTCTGTAAGTGCAGTAAAGTATGGAAATATTGCTGTGCTCTATGGTGCAATTTTCTGACTGTGATTTTCGTTGATAAAAGCCTACAGAGAGTGCATTTCCCTTCCCACTTATCTGCCATCAAAAGACAGCAAATACATGAAAAATTCAGCTGTCGCTCTAAACAAAATATACAATTACACTGGGTTGATGTTTTAAGCAGAAATAATTTCCATGGCAAAAAACCTGCAGCTACTTTCTAAATGCTGTGATGTTTGCTTCTCGCTTTTTGCATTATGCATGTATCACCTGTTCTAGATATTTAAATGCAAAGGTGAGGTATCATGAGTTAAAACTTAGCACTTGCCAGATTAAATATTTGCTGGGCTGAGCCATAAGTTCATTACTTGACTGCTGTTTTGCACTGGAGAATGAAAAATCTTTTCTAACCTGCCAAAAGCAGGTTATTTTAGGAAGCTGACGAAGAGGGCAGATGTTATTCAAGTGGTTGGATAAGAAAAGGAAATAGTACATGTTAACTCTTCTGGAATAACCAGATAGATGAAAGATAGTGGAAATGTTCCTGAAATGTGCTGATTTGTTTGGACAAATCTAGGCAGAAAAGATAGGATGGAAATTTGATACTTCATCTTACACACCTTGAAATATCAAATTGGGGTTTCTTATGCCTCATGTTGTTTGGAATGAATTTCTTTTGGGGCATCTCTGAACTTTGAAAGCACCCAAAACTGAGAACAATATTCTTTGTGGCTTGCTTCTGTGCCTTTTTTTTTTTTCCATAGAGCTGATATTAGAGATAAAAAAGACTGTAGCCTTAATGTAATTGTATTTAGAAATAGAGATGGAAATTTTTCTCACTTCGTTTCAAGGGCTAAACCTAAAAATAATAGTAAGAAGGAACTTATTGTGGCAAAAGAAATGAAACTATTTCTAGCTCAAACTGAAAGGTCTCTTTTCTTCTATGAGTCGTTTAGGCTTTGTTCCTCTTTCTCCTCCCCAGCTTAAAAAAATATACTTCATCTGTGTCATTCTGAAATGCAAACTCAAATCTCAGTTTAAAACTTCAAAAAGTATTTTAGCACTTCTAAACTAGAATCATTGAGTTTGGAAGAGAAATCTCCTCACACTCAAAGAAGAAACATGACACTTAGAAAACTTAAACAAAAAAAAATTTTTTGGGGTATTTTTAGTGTCACAGAATCACAAAATCGATTAGATTAGAAGGGACCTCTGGAGATCATCTAGTCTGCCCACCCTGCTCAAATGGGGTCAGGTAGAGCAGGTAGCCCGTGTCCAGTTGGGTTTTAACTGTCTCCTCAAATGGAGATGTCTTCTCATTTTTGTTCTGAAAGCATTAGCTAACTTGAATGTTAATGCCCTAATAGTTTCTGCAAATTTATCATTCCTCAAAAAGAATAAGAAAAAAAATATATATCTCCTATCTCATCATGTTACTTGTTTCCCATAAAATACTGCCATTTCCACAAGTTTGGTTTTTGTTTTTGTTGATTACGTATGTAATGTGCTCTGGAGAGCACTACAGCATCTTCTGGTTTCATACAAAGAAGTCTGATTCACTCTCCTTGTGGAAATGTTCATACTATAATTAAACTCGGCTTCAGTCCAGAGTGTCTTTGCAGTGAAGATTCATATGTGCTGGTGAGGTCATGTCACCATTTAAAGTTCCTGCAACAAAAGAAAGTCCGGAACACAGACATGTGGCATTCAGTTAAATTATGTTAATTCAGATTGAGGAAATGAGTATTTAGCATTCTGTGGTGTGTAAAGATATCATTTCATAGTGGCAGAAAAAGTCACTGACTTTCATGCACAGGTGGCAAAGCAAGTTAACCTGACCTGAGCTAGTCCTGCTCTCAAAATGGTCATGGGTCCTCAGCGCTGAACTCTCACTGCTGAAAGGTTCATGGATTTTGGTTCCTCTCAAGCTCGGGTCTAAGCTGTAGCACCTCTTCAGTGTTTGATGACTGTGGCTAGTTATCTCTGTCTATTCCTAGGGATAGACAATTTGCCTGCTCCTCCTCAGGCTGTTGGAGCTAGTTCCAGCCTTACACAAGTCCAGTGCGCAGCAGGACTCAGCCTACAGAAGCAGGATTTTAAGCAGAGGGAAAAAAACAAGCCTCTTGGTGAGACTTAGTCAAGTCAGCTGCTCTCCTGTTCATATTTATTCAGCAGTGGTGCTTAGCTCTACAATTAAGATCATCTGACACCCTTGCATAAAGGTCAGGCAGCAGATGCTGCCACTAGACCTGATAGATTCACTGATAAGCTTCACATCAGGCAAAGCTTAAAAGAAGAAAATGAAGTACCAACGTTTAATATTTCCAACAACATGTGCATGTACACAAGCATACACAGAATCATAGAATGTGTTGGGTTGGATGGGACCTCTAACGGTCATCTGGTCCAACCTCCTTCCAGTAAGCAGGGACATCCTTAACTAAGTCAGATTGCTCAGAGCCTCGTCAGCTGACCTTGAATGTCTCCAGGGACTGGGGCCTCCACCACCTTTCTGAGCAACCTGTTCCAGTATCTCACCAGCCTCATTGTAAAGAACTTCTTCTTAATGTGTAATCTAAACCTACCCTGCTCTAGTTTAAAACCATTGCCCCTTGTTCTATCACTACATGCCCTTGAAAACAGTTTCTCCCCGGCTTTCTTGTAGGCCCCCTTCAGGTACTGGAAGGCTACTATACGGTCGTCCCACAGCCTTCTCTTCTCCAGGCTGAACAATCATAGAATCATAGAGTGGTTTAGGTTGGAAGGGACTTTAAAGACCATCCAGTTCCAAATCCCCTGCCCATGTCCCTGTCCATGGGCAGGGACACCTCCCACTAGAGCAGGTTGCTCAAAGCCCCATCCAGCTTGGCCTTGAACACTTCCAGTTGAGCAACCTCAACTTTCTCAGTCTGTCTTTATAGGAGACCTCGTACAGTATCTTAGCAGTGAGTTTATTCTTAATTTTTTACTAGAAATATGCACTATTAAGGCTCAACCTTTTGAAAACCATGCCACATGCTAAATAAAATGGATATTTAAAATGAGATATGCAGCACAACTGTGACTAGCAATTCTTTAAGTACAGTCAAGTGTTTGTGTAGCTAATGGCAAATGAGATGTGTTCTGAAGAATGAATGGATATTGCACTAATATACAGAATATCTTTGCATAGTAATAATTGAAGAAAAATCAAATTATTCCAGAGTCTGACTAGGCATTGAGTGGAGTTATATGAGAATGTAAATTGGAGAGAGAAGGGGCAATATCTTTGTATTCTCACCAATCCTGTATAGGTAATGAATTGTTTAGGAAATTTAGCTAGGGAAGGCTTTTGAATTGGAGTCTGACAGTCCTTCAGGGTATTCTTAGAGGTTATCTCTGCAAGGCAGGTGGACGAGGAAAGAGACAAGCTTAACCCTATAAAAATAATTATGATATATTATTAGTAACTAATGGCATTCTAATGGAGTCTTTTCAACAAAGACACCACTGGCTTCAATTTCTCTCTGTCATATGCATAAAAAAGCAACTTTTAATGAAACCTACATTCTGATAATTTCTCAAACTCAGTGAAGTTAGCAAGGCACTTTCTGCACTTGAAACTTCACATATTCATTTCAGCATATTTCTATGCTGCTATTCATGGGATCATCCCCCCAGGCAGCATGCAGCAAGGTCCAACACTTAAATCAACATTAGAAATCTGTTGAGACCATGTGATCTAGTAGATCAAGCATGCACCTGGGCATTTTCCTTTCTTACCTAAATCTTTCCTTTCTGAGTTTTATTTTTTACGTGAAACAAACTGTCATGATCTTATGATGGTTTACTTGTCAGAACCTGTTGGATAGCTTTACTTCATGAAGGTATAAAATGTGCTCACAATAATTGTGTCCCTCCAGGCTCTGTGAAGAGCGACAGGTGGGTAGAGGGTGGAGACCCTATACATACCCCCATAAAATCAACAAGGGGGAAAGAAAATCACTGGAAGAATGGTATTTGAGAAACTATGATCAGCAAACACAGCACCTCATGCATGACGTCTCACTCTGCATTCTGTTGTCTAAAAAGACTTAGCTAATGGTTGGAGAAGGGGCAAAGGAGGGGGAGAAGAGGACAAGGACAACATTAGCAAAATCCAGGGCGCATTACGTAGTCACTCAGTAATTGCTGCAATTGGAGCTCATCATCTGCTTAGCACTTAATGTCTTGGCCTTTTCAGAATGAATTTTATTAATACTAATGTCTTAAGAAAAGTGTAGCAGTCATTATCGTTGTTGATTCTTGTGAAGTTTGAAAGTGAAGCTCTTTTCCTCCTGCTGTTGATTACTTGTCTCTACCAAATTCTTCACATTGTCAAGGGCTGTCAGACACTTAAAACATGCCCCTGAGGTCTCTCAGAAGGAGTGTCAGGACTACTGCCCTATAAACCCATACTGACCATGCCTGATCACCTTCTTGTCCTTCAGATGTTTGGAAATGGATCAAAAATGCTAGAAATCGTCACCATCCCAGGGGCTGAGGTGAGGCCAACTAGCCTGTAATTTCCTGGATCCTCCTCCTTGTCCCTCTTGAAGACATGAGTGATATTTGCTTTCTTCTAGTCTGCAGGAACCTCTCCTGATCACCATGCCCAAGACAATCAAGAACGGCCTTGCAATGACAGCAGTAATCTCCCTCAGCTCCTCATGATCAGCTGTCATGGATTTGTGTATGTCCACTTTGTTTATATGTTCTCGAACCTGAATCTAGGTGCCTCTTTCACCAAAGCTGGTCTGCCTTGCTTCAGATTCCTACTGGTCTCAGGGTTCTGGGGCTGCCGATGGTTGGTCTGACCAGCCATGACTGAGCTGAAGAAGGCATTGAGTGTCTTGGCCTTTTCCGTGTCCTTGGGGAGGAACTTTCAGCTACATTTGAGTGATGGTGGCTGCTGGGGTGAACCCCTGGTGCCACCAAAATTGTCCTGGAAGACTTACCAGAGGAAACGTCCCAAACACAGAGGGCTCAAAGGCTCATTGCTTTCAGCATTTCTGATTCTACATTCTGCATTTATTCCGGGTCTCAGGGTGCAGAGCTGCCATTATCTCTGGTCTCAGGGAAGGTTTATTATAACCCATCATCGCTCCAGCAGAGCTCTCCCAGGTGATGCTGTGAATGCCTCACTGGTGAAGGATGGCTTTTACTCATACCCTTTCCTTTAGAAAGCAGAGTGTGAGTTTCTCGTATGAATTCTGCTGATCTTTTGCTTTTATTCCTCTCCTGTTTCTCTGTTGTCTTCCATCAGTTTCCCCAGTTAAGTGTAACAATTTGAGCTGCTCTGGGCCCTTGCAGCAGGAGCAGAAACATTTGCAATCCTGCAGAAAGATGTCTTTTTGTGAATTTCTGCTGAAATTGCTACACAAAAATGATGCTTTAAAAGTGAGGGTAGAGCAAAGACATTAGAATGAGAACACTGCAAAGACCTTATTCTTTGTCTTTTTCAAAACATTGATTTTTTGAGGAAGGGAGATCATCAACAAAAGGAAAAAAACTAAACCAACTCACATGTTGGGGTAGGCCCATTAGAGGAATGCAGGCTCATTAGTCCTGCTAAATATGATACTGCGTGTAAAGTCAAAAAAGCAAAGTGAGGTCTAGAAAACTTGGCAGGAAATCAGCCAAGATCCATTATATTATCTTTCACGTGGCTTGTTAGTAGTGACACTAATTGAAGGCTAGGTCCTCTTTTTCGCTGACTGTCTAACACGGGGCCGTTTTAATTTCACCTGATAACGTTGCCCCATTGTAAGAAGTCTGACAAAAACAAGATTTGTGGAAAATCCTACCAATGAGTCCTTGGCTGCCCAAAGGCTCTCTTGGCAGCTCAAAGGTCTCTGTTAGTATGTGGACTGACCCGTTTTTCATTTCTAAGTATCTCAGATAAATTGGCTACTGTACTGCTGCATTTCAGTTAAACCTGAGCAGGTTTCTGTAGCATATCAATCTGTATTTACTACATGTGTGAAACTTGTTGAAATATTAAAACCACCACAATTCCTACCCGCCCCCATAAGAAAATGACTTTAGCAAGGCTGCCCACCTGAGGGTTGCCCAAGAGTGGGAGTAAATGAAATAAGTGCTGTTGTAGGAAAAGACCATACAATAGTGGAATTGTTTTGGGAGAACTTTTTGCAGCACACTTGAATAAGAACTGTGATTCTTTTGCTGCTTTTACTGACATTATTTATAATTTCCTCTTATAGTTCCCTTGCTCTTTCTCTGCACTTCCCTGAGCAGACGAGCTCAGCTGTATAATAAAGAGCTGAGTTTCACCTCCCTTGTATCAGTGTAAAACTAAAATGACTCTGCAGAAGTCAAAAAGATCTGATGCTTGTTAGGGGTGAAATGGGCACCACTAAAGAGCTTGTTAAAGAGAAAAATTCCCTCTCCAATTGTGGAACAAATTAACTATTAGAAGCAGCCAGTTGGATGCAACTCTCTGGGGTCGATGACCAGAGAGACTTAAAAGTCCATTAAGCTAATGCCTAAATTTATTCTTTGCACATAGCATGCACAGAGGAACTGTCCTCGCAAGCTGGGCTGTGGCAAGGTCCTGGGTTTCCATCGGGGAAGGGATTTACATCAGCAACAAAACATTTGGTGATTATGAGTACCAACTGTGTTAATCATCGGCTTGAATTAAAAGTCACTGACAAGTTGCTTTGGGATTTGTGTGGCTATGCAAGGGAAAAAAGCCAGAACGAGCATTTCTGAGTAAACTAGATGTGCCAGCAAGGGATCATCCTTTCCCTCTGTTGACTGCTGACGCATCAGACAGAAATGGGGCTCCGTTAGAACAGGACAGGCCCTTTACGAGGAAGAATCTGTGTTTTTGCTTCATGAGGCATGAGGTACGACTGGGGAGGAAGCTGGTTTTGTTTGAGGAGGGATTTCGGTGCATGGCGCCACAGGGACCTCGCTGCTGGATGACTGTCCCAAACAGGTCAAAGATGGGTCCTGCCTTCTGCTGCCTGAATGGCTCCTCTATGGCCAAGGGAGGCTGAGTTTGGAGGACCACACTTCCTGGGGACCATCACCAAGCAACCTCTGTGAAGCAGAAGCCGCAGAAGCCTACTAGTCCCTTGAGCCATCTAGTGGTGCCTTCCATGACTATTGAATATAAAGCCTCACTGAAAAACATAAACAGCATCTGATTAATCTGAAAAGAGCGATTAGTGGCAGAAACAGGCCAGCTACAATGAAAATGGGACTCTCAATGTTTTGGTAGATTACCAAAGCAACAAAAATTCTGGCCTGGAAATGGCAAACAAGATAAAGAGGTGGATGCCAATGTAGGATGCTAAAGGCTAAGGAGGTTGGTGTGGTCTGTCTTATGCTTTGTCTTGTTGTTTGCAGCACTTTATGGTTGCTCATTGAACGAAGCTGTGATTTTAAAAGAAAAGCTGAACTTTCCAACCTGAAACCTCAAATCCTTTTCTGATGGGTTTTGTAACTGAAAAGCGGAAATAGAGTCTTCAGTAATTCAAAAAAGATGTAGTGATCAAAGCTGCAATTAAGTGTGGTGAGTCATCTTACAATTGTCCATGTGCTAAGAAGTACAGGCTGTGTGAGAGATCATGCTGTCATGACTGGTTTTGCTCAACAAGGATATAGGAGCTGCTATTACTTCCAGCTACGGAAGCAATCTAAGTTCTGCAGACCTATGTTTATAGAGCAGAAGAAAAGGCAACAGTCCTGGCTCCCCCATTTGTGTATTTTATTTAGTAGTTCTTTCTGCAGCATCTGAATTCATTATGGTGCTTTATTGCTTTTCGCCTTCTTTCAGAGTGTCTGTTCTCAATAGGAATCTTGATATTTTTTCTCAGTTTATACTAACAAATTACCCAGCAAAACAAATACAGAAAAACTGATCTTTAGAGTATGAATATCTTTTTTTTTCTTTCTGCAGCGTGCACTAACAATGAAATATTTAACTGAACATTTCACAGTGTGTGCATTTTCTCAAATTAAAATTGCAAAAGACAAGGAAATGAAGATAAAAATATCCAACCATGCTGTTTCTCAGAAACCGTCACAAGTAATCTAATATTTTGCTTTAAATCCTGTTGTTTTATTCTGCTTGATACAAAAATTGGTGCTAAATACAATTTGGTTTAAGTATAAGAGAAACTCCTTATTCCTAAAAAAGTTGCCATACAGAAAACCAGTTAAAAAGCAGCGGGGGGATTCTACTGGAAAATATAATCAAAGATTTGGATATTCTGCTACAAATCATGTTTTCCCAGTTCCTCAATTCCTTTCCTAGTGGCAGTGAGGTATCTTCATGTTTTATTTTCAAATTCTCATAACAGCTGCAATATTCAAACTCTAACACACCAGAATGTGATGGCCTACTTTACAAAAATCATTGCTGTAGCTCTGCTCTTAAAGATTTATTTGTAAAATAAGCTTTTTTATCTTGCCGTCTTTGACATCCAGAGGCTCAAGTCAATGACAGATAGCTATAAATCAATGCCAGCTTTTACGAGAATCCCAAAAGGAACATCTAATGTAAAATATAATGCAGTCAAATCAATTGGTACTTTTTCCCCAGCTTTATCTGAAAAGAGACCTGCTCTGTATGCTGAGAGACAAATCAGGTTATCTGATCCAGCAAGTCCTGCAAACAAGCAAATTCAAATATCATGGATCAAATCCATTGTGGTCACTTAATTCATTCAGTTGACATAATGCTCCTATAGAAAATGCTCTTAAATTCTTACATTACTTTACAAATGCAGTCATTTAGCAAATGAGTAGTATTGCTATGTCGACATAGGCAGTTTATTAGAATAGCCTTTATCTAGTGCAGTCAAAGAGTTGCCACATTTTAATGGTGAAGTAGAAGAAACGTGTGTTTAGGAAACACGGGTCTTGAACTGAACGATTTTATGGGCTTTTTTTTAGAGGTGGTCCAGGCTAGGACAGATTGTCCTTTAAATTGGGAAGAAGCTGCTCATCTGCAAATCCTAGGAATCAGGCAATGGCTTTAGCATAGCTCAGCCTTGCCTTGCAATGGGGGAATGCTTAGCAGAATGTTGAGAACTTCTCCAGAACTCGGATACAGCTTTCCAGCGGGTTTTGACAAAATCTTTGAAAGTCCTGATGTGGTGTGAAAGAGTTTGAACCTACCAAGGGGGTGAAAGAGCTGCAATTGCCCTGCTGGGTCAGAGCATCCCCTTGGACTTGATAGTAAGAGCCAGAGCAAAACCCTTGGAAAGGAAGTGCCAGGCAGCACCATTATGGAATTCCCACAGGAGAGTTTTCTACCTACTTCTCTCCATTGCTGGTTGGTTTATGCTCTGGCCCAGAAATGCTTTTATTTCTTACAGATCATTTTTTCTCACCAATGCCATGGTGAAATTCTACTATCCATGCTGATAGGGAATCTTTTGAAGGGGGACGATAGGGAACCTCCATATCTCGTAACAATGAATCCCTGAAGTTCATTATATGCTTCATAAAAAATTTTTTTCATTAGTTATGAACTTTTCTCCTTTTGCCCTTTCAAGTTTCACTGTGTACCCTCTGCTCTTCCACTACAAAAGAGAAGGCTATAGCAGTTGACTGATGTTAAAGGAGTTGATGAGAAGATCTGAGGGTCCCCTTTTTGTACCTTTATTTTTCCTGAATCTCTGCCCAGTTCCATGTTGTTGGTCTGTTCTCTAAATTCAGCCACCTCAGACGTTCTAAAATCTTCTCATATATTTCTGTGATAGCTGTGTCTCAGCCACTCATCCATGCAAGTGGGGATGGCCTTGCTACCAGATATAATCATGAGCGGATAACTTTAATGTTGATGAGAACTAAGAGCTTGACAATGAGGAGAAGGACCTTTCAAGGCTCAGACACTGAAAGCAGTGACAAAATTTGGCTCCATTGTATTTGCTTTTTATGTGTGTTCAAAAGAGGAAAAATACGTGCATTTTAATATCAGTCCAGCAATCTAAACTGAGAGGGAAGTAATTATACATGAAAGAAATATAGTCTTTTGTAACAAGGTTTTTAAAGTATCAGTTTCATTCTATCATAATATTTTTATGATTAGATTTACCTTCTAATATTTTAATAACTTTAGAATGAAATAAGGAAGTCCTTTGTAGCTTATCTCAGAAGCCTGTCTAGGACATTGCGCTTAATGAGGTTTATAATTCAATATAACCACATCTGCATCTTTAATAATGCCTAACATTTAATCTTCATTGCACCACTTGAATCAAAAGATCTAAAATTAAACCTACTGCAGCTTAATCTAATAATAAACATGCGTGACATTTTGTGCAAAATGTGTGCCTGATCAGCACGGTGCACTCTTACAATTGTATCAGATGTAGGAAAAACATAGTTTAATCATCCAAAGGTAGATTGTGACATTTACCTCCCACTGATGCATCTACTTTGGGGAAACTGTAAGATCCTGCCTCTGGAAGAAAGGACCAATTGTCAGATCATTAGCAAACTTAGGTCCAAATCCCACCAGTTAGAGCACCATTAACACAGACCCTGACTGGTAAGGAGTGGTCTTCAGGCTCCTTAACTTCAGACAGGTAATTCTGATACCTTCAACATGAGCCTTGACTTTGTATGTGGTCAGTGGTAAGGTACTCCTAATTTCTCTGGTAATTAACTGGAGCAACTAAGTTCCTGAGGCACCTGAGTGTTGTTTGGCTTGTTTTTTCCACCTGGTGTCTCTATGGCCCTTGTAGGCTGTTACAGACCTGCTGAGAGCATGCTACTAGGTTCTCAAGTGGAAAAGGTAAATCAATCTGGATCTGGAGTAGTCTTTCAGCCATGAGAAGCCACAGCCATGATATTTGGTGGATTTTAGGGGGCCCACAGCAGTAGGGTTGAACATCTCACCTGAAGAATGAGGGGACTGCGCATGAGATGTAGACTTTATTTGTGTGCCCAGAAGGACCTTTGCACAAGAAAGTCCCCCTGAATTAAAGGGGCTTTGCACAAGCAGCCAAAGGGGCTAATTCCTGCAGAGCTCTTTGTGGACTCAGGGCTTTATGTGGGACCTGTGGGCTGGTGTTTCTTTTAAAAGATGTAAATATTGCTTTGTAATGAGATGTTATGGTTTGTGGGCTACAACAGTTCTTTCACTGTGACATCAACACTTATGTCTAGTGAAAGTGAGACGAACAAGCAGGACAGAAGACATAACATGGAGAGATAACGTTTCAGAGAACAGGCAGCATTAGAATCATCTGTAAGATGTTCAGGTGAAATGATGAATTTATGAAAGCAGAGCCCAATTATTTAATAAAAAGCTACAACTTCTCATTTATCCTCTCATTTATCCTCAGGCTAGCTACACTCAAAATAACTGTTTTCATTCCTTACAGGTGCAAAAATTAACAAGACAGCGAAAGATTGGAACCTATATTAGACCTTGACCTGAGATGTGTGCTATTCTCCTTGTATTTAAAGAGCTCTGGTCCTTACTGGATTGTAGAGCAGACAGTCTCTTTTCTTTTAAATGTATTTTGGAGTTAGTATGGTTAAAAACAGTGTAGGTTCCTCCATGTGAGATGCCTTTGTGATATTCACAGGAAGTCCCCATCACAAATGAAAGGATGGTTCTTCACCAGGGTCTGATCAGAATAACTTGACATCAGCTGGGTCAGGAGATGGAGCTTTGATCGGAGGAGATGAAAGACTGGTGAAAACTCTGCTGGGCCATAGAGTCCCCTGCTGAAGCTGAAACTGAAACTTCACGTTTCAACTGGGCTCCATCTGACTTTAATTAAATAAGGGAAGATCAAAGTCTACAAATCTCCCTGATCTATATCAGCACGGCAAACTAAAGGTAAAAATCCTCAGTATCTTTCTGTTCCTTTGAAGTCAATAGTGAACTTTGTGCTGTGTGAGGACACGAGTGGGTAGCTGCAGGTTTACAATAATTTTGACGTAATGTTTATGCAAGGAGAGGGAGAAAAGCTGCATCTTGAAACGATGCCTTTGCAGCTGTGGGTCCCCACTCCTCCCCCAGACTGATTTTATCTTTAGGATTTGCTTTGTCTTATGATGGTGCTAGAGGCACAATTACATCTAATAAATCAGGAAAGCCATTGTCTTAGTTTTCCTTCAGCTATAAATCACAAACTATTCCATTTTTTGTACAACCACTTCCCCTCCTGCCTTCCTTGCATACTAGTGAGGTGAGCTGGAGGCTCACTTGATAAAAACATCCTGAACTAAACCAGCTGGAAATAGACAGTATAATAACGCCAGCCCGCCGTCAGCCCTCCTCTATTTTTGTCTGATTGGTATCTGATTGTGATTGAAAGCCTTACTCCCCGAGTTAGTTACCTTGAGGCCAACCTTGAAAACGTGTCACGTTTGGCTACTTGATAGCATCTTAAGCATAAGGTTAGATCCAGGAGTGCACGCGGTGCAAAAAATAGAAAGCTGGCATCGTGCTACGCTGCACAGCAAAGGAAAAGCAAGCAGGAAAGTATCTGACAGACAAGCAAAGAAATGGAAATGCTGCAAGGCAGAGAGAGGAGCCAGTGCACATGCATTAGCAGCTCTGGGCAGGACGAAGCAGTGACTTCCCCAGGGTCCAGGCTGGCTTCATGTTCTAACTGTTATTGCAAAATAGAGTGTCCCCTCTCTTTGGTGAGGATCTATGTGAGGACAGCTTTGCCCGTGTATGGCTCAGGAGGGCTGAAAACAGAGCAGTTCCCAGAGTTAACAGGCTCTTATTTGCTGTGGCTGGGATTGAAGTGATGGAGGGGTCTGTTGGTTTGTGATCCATCTCTGCTAGGGCTGTGTAGGACACTTATATAAGACACATGAGTAGGGAAAATAAAATAAATTTTCATTATGTTGAGTAAAAGACAGTAAAAAGTGACAGTAACAGGTCTGTTACAGGAGATAGCATTGGTTATTTCGATTTCAGTTTCTTTTGTCTGACTGACAGTTGTAAATAATAGCAGTGAGGCCAAAAGATACAGATCTCCAAACCATACCTCCCTGAAAAGCAGGGAGGGGTGCTTTCAGAGGTTGAGTAACTGAGGCTAACAGCAACAAACCATGGCAATGAGCTCCAGATGAGAGAGAATTAGAGATGTCAGTACACCTGCTGAACAGAGTGATGCTCCAGCACGGAGACCAGGAATAGCAACAGAAGAGCTGTGTGTAAATAGCCCCCTCTTTCATTTGCACTGGAAATGCAAATAGAAACTAGACTATATTGCCTTAGGAGTAAGAAGAGTCATTGGTATTACATAAAACGTGGCTTGACTTTGGGTCAATGTACTGTGTTTGATGCTGGCTTGCATTTGAGCTGCTCTCAGAATAGGATGATGAAAAACAAGCAGTATGCTGCCACTTCAGGTATCGCAACAAGATATATCAAAGATGCCTAAACACAGTCCTCGCTAGTAATAAAAGACTTTGTAAAACAGAAGTTGCAATTGATACTTAAATTGCTTGCTTTTTCAGAACGTTTTAGCATCATTCCTACATCAGCTTTTCTAGTGGGTTTCTTACAAAATGCTGAGGTTGGTCTCCTGTGGAATGTAACCCATAACATACCAGTCGCGATTTCTAATGAACTTTTGAATAAGAAGGATTTTCCTTTCAATGGAAAATCCATAGAAAAACATTGTGATCATTGTTGAATACTTTCTGTATGTGTAGCCTTTCTCACTCAGTGTCTGCTTGAGATTTTCTTATTCTTCTTGGGAAGTAAAGCTCCTTTCAGTTTCCTGACTGAAGGAGTGGTTGTGTTTTCACCTGCATGGTTCGTCCACCAAAGCCCTGCTTTGGATGGGAGGTGAGAGACTGCACACAGCTGGGCAGGGCTTTGTGCCTGACCGTGCACATGGGGGAGAGTTCTGCCCCAGGAGATCCATTTTTACCGTCAGACACGCTGGTGTGCTTGCACTGCTGCTGGGGGCGCAGGTGGAGCTGGAGGAAGGAGATCTTTATTAAGCATGTGGATGAGGGTAGGTGTTAGAGGGCAAGCGGGACTTGCCCTTCATCCTGTTTGTCCCCAGAGTTCAATTCTACACTGAAGCAGCTCACACCTCAAACATGACCTTCACTCTTTGGTGCTATGGGCAGCCAGGGAAGTGATGGGAAAGCTGAGTCTGGGAGGGAGCTCTGATGTATTTTTACTTTTACTGTAAAAGGTTAATGTCAATACAAGGCTCTAACAGCAAAGCAGGGTTGTCAGAAGCACTTAGGGCTGGCTTTGCTGGAGAGGCAGAACAAGGCCGCTTCAGATTGCTCCCAAACCCCCACCTCTTTTCCAGGTGAGCATGACAATGAAGCATATTGGTTTCTTGAACTATTTTTTTGTGTTCTGGGTTAAGGAGTATCTATAACCTCGAGCAAATGGCTGTCTGCTAGTGTATGCCCATAACAAATGTCCCACCCCACAAAGCACTGGCTGTTTATTCCCACTAATGCTGTTTGTCATTTTTAGCTAATAGGTGCAGAAAAAGGAACAATGAAGGAAAGGTTCCCAATGGCTGTCAGTAAATTTATTTTGCGGTTAACAGCCTTTGTAATGTGCAGACTAACTTTATCTCATTTCACTGTGGGTGTGCTGGGATAATTGCTGGAGTACTTTGTTAAAAAGAAAAGCTCTCCACATTTCCATTAACTCCCAGCATGGTGTCTGTTTCACTTGACTGCACTAGGTACCATTTACAGTTCAATTTCACAGTCATGATGGACTGAAACATATAAACCTGCTTTCTCTCCACTCCACTAATCGCATGCATTAATAAACAGGGAGATTCATAAGGTCTGTTACTCTTCTTTTTCCTTTGTAAGTCTATTTTTATGAATTAAATCATGAGATTTTTTTCCTGTGAAATCCAAACTGCTAGAGGAATAAATACAGTGCTATCTTATTCAGTAGGGTGTAATAAGCTACTATTTTAGGGAAGCAAGCCAGGCATACAAAAGTTGTTGCAAACTGAAAAGAAAAAAAAGTCCAGCTACAAAGAATAGCATTGTATGATGTCAATCTACAGTATGCATGTGTTTATATAATCACATTGGAATTTACTTTGAACTTTAGCCTGGAAAATTTACTTACTGGGGGGAAGGGGAAAGGATTTGAGTATCTAAGCACCAAAATAGCTAAGACAAAGTAGTAAAACTGTGTGGTTGGTTGTAGAGCAGAACCACGTGAAAATGCAAAGAATCCCTTTTGTAACGGGTAGAGACAAGTAAGCCACTTGATCGTTATGGTATGAGATAAGTATACAAGCCACAGGAAATGCTGTGTTATTCACATTCCTCTCTTATTGATTTTCCAAGGGTGGCTAACTTTTGCCTTTTTAAGGAACTTTTTTGTACATGACTTATTCTTGCTCTGGTTTAATAATATCAGTTCTTGACAAAAAAGGGAAGAACAGTCATAAGTACCATTATATGAGATAAAATACGGGTAAGAGATCAGAACACCAAGGCTGTGTGTTCTGTGGCTCCTGTGGCTGCTTTGGTGAAGCAAGAAGAAAAAAACCCACATATTTGACCTTCCACAGCATTTATTAGCTGTCATTCGTACTGACTGAGGGCTCGGTTAACTGGTCCCAGGTTCAGTGCTGCTACCCACGAAACTCCTACTCTCTGTAGGGACTGCCCCATCTGGCCCTTTGTAAAACTGGATGTAGCAGCCTTTCTCTGTTAAAGGCGTATGAGAGAAGCATTCTGTTCCCTTAACCACATTTTTAAAAGTGCTCAATACCCAGCAACTCCTTTTGGGTTAATTTGGCCAGAATAACAAAAGATCTCAACACCCTGGTTGCTGAGCCATTTAGTAAATTATATTGCTTTTCCTGATGACACGGAAGCAGAGCCTGCTTCAAAACCTCCCACAGAACTGTTTGTTAAAATGGAATGCATAGGTTTGCATCATGCCTTTCTTGTTTTCCTGTCTTATGGCATATTCTGTGACAGTGGTGTGGCCACAACTTTGGTCATATGCGGCCCATTTTTCAGTTGTGCTCAAGGAAAATCTTAGTGTGAACAACACTAATTCAGTCTGCAAAAGTTATCTATAATGGACTGCTGGGTTTTTCATCTCTTTCTGCAAAGCAAAACAGACTTAAATTCTTAGGATTTAATCACTAGTATCAGAAGAGCTTTGCAGTCATCTCTCTCCTTTAGATGTCTCGGTGTATGTTTTTGAGAATGGACAATGGTTGGGATTGCATCTTCTGCTTAGGTAGACATGAAAAACTGTATTTTTCTCTTAGTGAATGCCACCTGTCCTAAAAGGCAATTCAGTGACTTTGTGATAAGCCACCTGCGGTGCATAATTGCAATGTGATTCATCTTCAGACCTAGCTATTGCAATAATAAAACTTTTTCCAGTCAGTAGCTAAGGTAATTTAATTACAGTATTTGAGCTGGAAGACATAAGCATGTAGAAACTTCTTCTAAGTGACTCACATAGCGTTTGGAAATTCACCATAGCAGCAAGCCTTTGCTTTAAAGTTTACTCTTCCCTCCTCTTTCCCACTGTTTTATTTGGTTTTAGCAAGAGCTGTTAGGATGTGTGGGTGCAGGATGGCCCTTTGCATCTTTTTGGGATGGGGACTTAAGAGAAAGACAAAGCAGGATGACATTAGGTCCCTCGTACCCCACCACACGGTGCAGCCTGAAAATATGTGATGGGGTGGAGGGGATGAGGAAACCATGCAGCTCTTGTCTGCTGATTGCTTCCCTAGGAAGCAGATCTCCTGAACCTTTTGAATGCTCGCTGCAAAGACACATGGAGAAGAAGAGGTTGGTCTTAGAAAAACTAAATCCATGCTTCTAGCGGTTGCAGAGGTCTATACTGAATACCTCGGTCTTCTGCTGTCAGAGAAATTCACTGAAATTCTCCTAACCCACTACATAAGATGATCAAATATAAGATAGGAAACGATGAAAAGACCGTGTAAATGCACAGTGGCTGTTTTCCTGGGCAACAGTCTGAATCCATGGATGACTAATGTGGTCAGTTCTCTTGGAACAGCAGATTCTCTGTGCTCTTCTTGGGCCTGAGGTTTGCAGAGACCTGCAGGAGTGCGCTGAGCATTTCTGGCCCCAGGGGACTTTAGCTTGAGCCCATGTTTCTGTGACACTGCATTTTATTTTATACACTGGGAAGCTTAAGCTAGGTGTGGCTTGGCTAGTTTGCTTACCTCTGTGCTCCACAAACCTGGATGTGGAGCATGGCCATTAACTCAACAGCAACAACGGAAATGAAATAAGATATCCTACTGCTCTGTGTTGTTAGACCTTGTTATTCCATGTAATTCAGTACCATTTACCTAAGGTAATTTCTGCAGCCAATGGCTTTTCTTCACTTGCTTCCCTCATTCCAGCCTGCTGAGTTTGTCAGTTATGAATTTTGTAAAAAATAGCTTTAACCTCATAGATCTTGTAATATATTTGATTCATTTGCAGTCAGCAGCAACAGGTATAATCCTTCTCTTTCCAGCATCTTCGCAGTCCCCATTCTGCGCTTGGCATCCTCAGAACCTGCAGGGTTTTGGGATACCTGAACCTACAGCCATATTTTTTGTCCTCTAATAATTCCTAGATTGAGTTTTATGGGCTTCTCATCCACTTTTTCAGTTACTCTCTATAAAGTCCCTGTGATCCATGGCATGAGGTCAGTTTTACTTACGGATCAGCAGCTTTGTCATGCAAGTCCAGTTTTTTCTGTTTCTTCTTTCCAAGCTAAAGCTGTTGTTAGACTAAAGCCTCGTAGTTTCAGCTACCAGTAGAAATAAATCTGGATATAGCGTGCATCCTTGTCTGACTTCTGTAGCCATCCTTAACCATTCCATCATCATCTTGTCCACTGTTGCCACATGCGATGACTTGCTGTAAATGTTTCCTGTCAGCTTGATCAAT
Organism: Arenaria interpres; assembly: GCA_013399435.1. Lineage (NCBI taxonomy): Eukaryota > Metazoa > Chordata > Aves > Charadriiformes > Scolopacidae > Arenaria > Arenaria interpres. The sequence goes on along the minus strand of VXAK01027032.1, from coordinate 304,756 downwards.
CTCTTGAGATGTCATGATTTGGCAGAATTCACCATCTTTTCCTTTCCGTGTGAAGCTGTCAGAGCCTGCTCAAATTATTACAGCAGGTTCTGTTGGGTCCTGCAGACTTTTCTGAGATCTGTCTTAAAATAGTATTCTGGTATGTTTTTCCTGAGTGCTGCCCTAAACCCCGCCGATTTACCTGCAGGTGTTTCTTTCACCTTTTCTCCAATGCCTGCTTTTCTTTTCATTGTTTACTCTGCTTTTATTTACATTTCTCAAGGAACTGGTTTGCACAGCACCTTAGCTGTGGAGTTCCCACCTGCTTGTAGCATGTGATTCCAATACCATTTTTTTTTCTACCTTTTTCTCTTTTGAACTTTTTTCTTAGACCTTGACACGTTGACTCCTTTGTCTGAGAAAAAAACAACCCACTCCAAACCAAAAAACAACAAAGCCCCCTCAAAACTAAACAAAATCCCCAAACTTTGCACCTGCTCTCTCTTATTTGTGCCAGGAAGCTTCTCTAGGGCTCTTTCATCTGCTGTGCTCTGGGTTCTTCAGAACACTCTTCCCACCCTGTATTTTTTGCTTGCTCACCTTGAGCTGTTCTTTACAAACAGCCTCTTCACCTCAACCTCCATACCCCTCTCCCATTCACCTGCATAAATTGATGTTGTGGAGTCCCCCAAATATCAGCCTGACCCGCTAACTGGTCAAAAAACATGTCAGAACAAGTAGAAGTAATTATTAAAAAAAGAAGTTAATGTAGATACTAGAAAGGATTATTAATGGACACAAAGTAAAGTTTGTACCCTTCTGCTAAGAGTTCCTCTGAAGGTATCCAAGGAAAATGACTACTGGATCTCAAATGATTTAATTTTTTTCCCTCCCTCTTTTTTTATCAGACTGCCTGGGTTTTGCTGGCTTCTGCCTTTATGCTGATAAAGATGACTTTTGACAGGAAACAATAGGATCTGTGTGTAACAGCCTGTGTTTCTGGTCCGGATTCCTTGCCAAAATAGCTACACTTAGCACTTGCACCCTTCTTTTCATCTTCAAAGCCTTTCACAGATCCGATGTAAACAGCCGGAGTTCCACTGATTTTAGTGGCAAAGAGCTTAGTAGCCTTCAGAAAAGGATTATGCATTTGCATGGAAAGTAGGAATCTGCTGCTCTGGGAGCTAAAATCTTATAAAGGTATCAAGCTTCTAGCTAGAAAGCAATTATTAGCTGAATGAGGTTAAGTAACTTTCCTTGTGGTCAACATGCATATTCCTGGCTATACTTTCATTGGATGGATCAAGGATTGATTATTGAATCAATCCTTAAATATGTTTACAAGAAATGCAGTTGCTGAGACAAACGGTATTTTTGAGTATAATTGATTTTGATGTTTTATCAAGCCGTGTACCCGTATGTCCTAATATGTATACCCAACGTGTACAGAGATATTTTCTTGGTACATTTTTTCAGCATATTAGTAGCTTTGAGATTTGGTGTCTGTTGTTTCACAGTATTTAACAAATAAGACACTTTATTTCACTAGTATATCCTATGTTGCTATATTTAAGCTTGAAGTGCACTTAGGAGGTCAAGAGCTAGTCCATTCCCCTGCTCCAAGGCAGAAACAGGTCTATCTAGCCTGGGAAGATGTTTATTTAGTCTTTTTATCAATTATTTTCTGTTTTTACCTATTTAGAGACTGATACCATGTCTGCCTTGTAGTCAGGCAACGCCTGATTCTGCTTCTATAGTGAAAATTAACTCAGTTGTTTCAACCTTTCCCTCTAAATCATGTTTGTCTATGCTTCTTATGATTCTTGTGGATCTTCTCTGAACCATCTCCAAATTCTCCACGTTTTTCTTAGTGTGATGCACAAATCTGGTTGCAATATTCCAGCTGGGATCTCTCAACTGTGTGTAGAGCCGAATGTTCATCTCCCATGTCATGCACGTAATGCGTCTGCTAGTGCATCCCAGAGCTTGATCAACCTTGTGCGTACAGCATGATGGTAGCGCTTCAGATTCGGTTGGTCTGTAATAACCTCCATTTCTGCAGTGATTCTGCCAAACCAGTTATCCCTGACTCATGGTTTGGTGTTTGATTTCTCTTTGTGCGTTTACTGAATTTCGTCTTGTTGATGTCAGACCATAACGTGTGAACTGATGCCCATTTGTAATACAGGACCTGAATTTATTAGCAGCAGGCACAGGCTTTCTCTGTTGTTGCAATATGAGTTCCTCTTCAAAACCTGTTTGGGAAGGGATGGTTGAGGAGGGGTGAAACTGTTTTAGTGGCTTGAACTGCTTTTCCAACTCGGCACACTATCAGGTATTCTGAAACCAAAAGCTTTGGCTTAATCAGAAAGGTTTTTGTGGTGTTGCCATTGAGATGAAAAATAAGTAATTCCTGTAGCACCAAGTCTGACCCACTCCAATAGGGCTGCTTCTTTCTACAACCATCCTTTTCTTGGCTTTCTGTTAATCTGGACATCAGATTTTTGAGCCTGTGATATCCAGTCTTCTCCCAGAGCCCTGAAATGTAAATGTAGATGTGCGAGTGTTTTATTTTTGCACGTGAAAAATGAAGGACGGAGTGAACTGAGTTATATTCACTGCCCTCAGAAAACCATGCAGCAAAGCCAGGATTTGAAACAGCTATTTTAGTGTCATGAGCTGGTGCTTCAGCACAAGCCTGTTCCTGTCATCTGGAGAGAAATAACCTCTGGAATATGAAAGATGGTGAATTAAACCAAATGCTCATCTCCTCCAGTGACTCATCTGCTTTTTAGTTTCAGCTGGTGGACAATTTTATCCTTTCTCTTTGAAGAAGCATTTTAGAGTCATTCCGTTTTTTTGTCACCAGTGTGTTCTGCCAGGTCCCTAACCAAAGCCTCTTCTTCAGAGGCCAGTTCAGCCAACCTGTCCCAGCCCCGGTGGCCCCAGTGCGAGTCTGGGGAGCACTGTCATTGCTTCTGCTGTGCCTTATCTGGAGGTTGCTGGAGCAGAGCTGGGTGAGAGAGCAATAAAATTGTTTTCAGCTGTCTCTATAGGCAAGCTTTCCTGCTGCTTGGAAAAGGAGGTTGCCAGCCAGCATCAAAGGGAGATGTCCTGAAAAATGCCACTGTAAACACAAGCCTGTTAGCATCTTGCTTGTGAGCCGTATTGTTTACAGTCAAGTATTTCACTGCCACCTTAAAAATGCAGATTGCAGAAGGATTCAGAATTAATCTCATCCCCTCCTCTGCGGTGCAGGTTCACCTACTTTCAGCTGTATTTCCCCTTTCTGAATTAGCACGTGAGGACTTTTTTCCTTTTGCACCCGTCAGGAATCTTCTTCAATCCATCAGTCTCTGCTCTTAAATATTTGACAGTGGCTTCCTCTGGGCTTGCTCTTTTCTCCTTCAGTGCTTCCTTCATAAAACCAGATTCCTGTCTCCCAAACCTTTAGTGAGGTTTTTGATTATTTCCTGCCCCCCACCCAGTACTTTCTCTTCCCATCATTTCTTTATTGCTTTCTGGTATCCATTCTCTATGCAGGCCGATAGCTCTTACCTGAATCCTTAGATAGTTTTGTGAATATCATTTTTCCTCTCTTTCATGTTCATTTAAATGTGGTTTTTTTTTCCCCCAAATAGCTCCAAACTGCCGAAACAATTATTTCCTAGTGAGACTGAAGGAGATGCTTGTAGATATTTTAAAATCACTGCATTCATCATTCCTAGCTCTCCATATTACCTCCCTTCTCTGATTATCATGGGCAGCCAGCAAGATGAACAGGCGCTGTGGATAACCCTGCTTTCTGCCCTGAACACTTCTCTGAAGTAAAATCCTCCCTCTTCTCTCAGCTTTAATCTTCACACGGTGCATTTGCTGCTATACTTCCCTCCAGGACGCTGCCAAAATAAGTTCTAACTCTATTTTACAGCAACTATTCTGATGGGTGTGTTGTTTTCCTGTACCCTAACGTAGTATGTGATCCTGCAGACACGGGTGTCACTGCTGTCCTCGGGCACGTCTCTCACAGCATCCCACCAGCTGGACCCCTCCTGCCCTCCCTGCCCAGGGCTCTGCTGTGTCCCGTGGGGCAGCGGGCTCTGCAGGTGGCTCTTGCAGGCTGTGTGTCACCAAACCCAGCACATTCATGCCCATCCTCTGTGATTGCCTGTTGCCTTTCCAGCTGCCACAGACATTTCCTTGGGTTGCCAGCGAATCTGTCCTAGCAACAGGGAAAGCTGCTGCTGTGAAAAGGCTAATCAGAGAGACAAGTATGAAAATATGGTAATGGTATTTAAACCTGCAGTACTTCTAGCTCAGAACTCTATAGCTTTGCCGGTTCTGCGAAGCTCTACCTTTGTACAGTGGGGAAACCTGGTGTGAACTAATCCTGTAATCTACGGTTAATGCTTATCTGTAAAATACAAACCTGATAAAAATAGCAGCCCTTCAGACTCTGCTTGATGTATAAAGAAATGTGCGGTGGTATATTTAGGATTAAATCCTTTAATAGCAGTAATTCTTCCATTACAGCAGAAAGCATTTTATTTTATATTGGAATAAATCCAGAAAGACTGTTTAGTAGAATTGATTAAAGACCTGAATAATAGTTTAAATATTTAGATTACCATCCAGCATCCCAGACCCAAGCTCATGAGGGAACAAAGGGAAAGAAGTTTTTTCCATATCCAGAGGACTAGGAGATTGAGTGCAGGACTCCAGCTGCACAGAAATAATGCAATACACCAGAAATATGTCAGATGCTGTATCAGCTGGGTAATTTTTTATTGCTATTTTGAAAATGCATCTGTTTTGATGCAGATGTTGCTTTCCAATACAAGACCAAAATGAATAATTTCTTTGTGCCTCCTGGTAATAATATCTAAATAATGTAGATGATTTTTTTTTAAAGCATATTATCTTTCGTTCTGTCTGGATCGGTATTATTTTGTGAATCTGTCATTGATAGCGATGTGCTAGGAGGAAGGGTGAGCATAATCATTTAGTTATGAGACACTGAATAAAATAAATGATCTTTTCATAGATTCATAGTATTTAAGTCAAGAAGGGATTGTTGCATTTAGCTTGACCTCCTTTATATCACATCTTTATAAAGCAGGAGCTGTCTCTCATGCACTAATCATTTCTTGAGGCCCATGTCGCATACAATTATCAGTCTCCTGGATAAATACCAGCTGTTGGGATCCTTCCAGCCATGCCTTTTCCTGAAGAGGCTTCTGTATAATAGAAGGGGACTGATGATGCTCTTTTTGAAATACAGTTGTGCTACAGGAGCCAGGAATGTAGGAAGGAGCTTCAGGTCCAGGGATAATGAGGGTTTCTGGCACAGCTCTGAACCTACTAAGAGCGAGTGTTGAAATGAAAGGATTCCCCAGCCTGGCAGCCAATTTCTTTCATTTCATAGTGGAAGAATCCTGGGGAGAAAAGACAGCAGTGCCCCAGAACAGGAGCCTTCTCCTTCAGATTGCAGGAGCCATGGGTAGTGTCCAAGAGGAAGGATGCTGTATGTAAAGAAGAAGCAACATTTATCCCTATAACAGTAAAAGGACCCATATTTATTTTTTCCTTTCTTGTGTGTGTTTTCTCAATAACGAGCAGATTGCCCGTAACCACAGCGATCAGCAAGGTTGTGACGGGTTTCTAATGGGCTAATCACAAAGGGTTGTAAACGTCCTGCCGTGAAATTGTTTTTGTAGGGCTTCTACCTATTTGTGCCACTAATCGTTAGTCCTGTCAGCGGCTGTGCTGGAGTGACTGGGAGTGCGTGCGCACGCAGGGAGGGGAGGCAGTACGCTGATTGCAGTGAGGAATTATATTTTGGTTATATTGAGTTTTAGTAGTTGACAGACAGCTACTATAGCTCTCCAAATGCTCGCGGCAGTGCGTTTTTGACACCTGCCTGTGTAGATCCAATTACGCTGGCACATCCATAGCAGACCATTAGACACTATCAGTCAATACTGGTTATGGCCGCAGTTCCAAAAGTGGGGTGGAAATAGGATGGGAATAGAGAGGGAATAGGAACCTCTCTTTTTACACTGTACAGAGCATGAACTGTGTCGGGGATTAGACCGGAGCCATCTCTCATTTCTGAAGGCTCTGTTTTCCTAGAAAAAAATGAGCATGAAGTGATCTTTACCCCGTTCTCTTCGTATGTGCGTTGTCCTCGCGAGGCTGTAACAAGCTTTCTTAAGAAGATTGCCTCTCTCCCTTCCTTTCATAAGTGATTCAACATGTACCAGATGGAAGCCCCAGGTGTGGAGCCTGAACAAGCTGCCCCACCTTCTTTCAGGACAGTGATTGGGAGTTCTGCTGGTTTCTCTCCTCCAGTCTGGGTCTTGTTTTTATAATGAATGCGGCATTTGGTTGGGGCTCTCATCTCTTCTGAGTGAAATGCTTTCAACATAATCTTGAATTTCGCTCTGTCAAAAAGATACTTGGGTGAAAAAATATCTTCCTTCTCATTTTGACACAGCCTTCTATATAGCCTGAATGTCAGGAAAGCCATTTATAGAGCATGTACAGTAATTGCATGCTTAATATTTCATCAGCTGCATTAACAGTAATGTCACTAAAACCAGGTATAGATTTAAAAGGATCTTTTTTGATTAAAAGTGGCTTTAGAGTTTCTTGTGTATAATAATAGCAGCAGTATGTATTATGATAGATGTTGCTATGGGTTTCTGAATTTAATAATTCAAGACATTTATACACACGTAGAGATTTGCATTGCGATCTTGGACAAAGCATATGCTTTGTCGCTTGGCAGCGATCCTCTAATTACACCAAGATTAGGCTGGTGTGAAGTAGATTGCTTCAGCTTGAGCCACACTCTTCTTTCACAGCCAAGAGATTGCAATATTTTAGGATTGTGCAAAATCCCATGCTTTCATTAACCGTGCTACAGTTAGCAGCTGTAGGAAGAAGCGGTTAGAAAAACTGACTGGTTTTCTACCAGACGTATGTTAGCCTCTTGTGGTACAATGTCATGCAATGTTTGGACATCAAGCAGAGATGTTTATTTTGAAACACTGCTTCAATTCACTTGAATTCTACTGCGTAGTAGTAGTAGTAACTGAGAACAAAGACATGCTGCCAACTCTCAATGGGGCTAAAACCGTGTGAGCATGCTTGAATGGAAAACAAAAGAAGGAATTTATTGGCTGTGTCTTAATAATAAATCCCTTGGACTTCATTCTTGTCATAGAAATGAGAAATAAACTTTGCAAGAGGATTTGTGTTAAATGGTAATGAGGAATCCATCAACAGCAAGGGCCAGTTGGCTTCTTCAGAAACACACTTGTTGGTTATAATTACCTTTTATTATTGAACTAATACTTTTGCTAAACTTCAGTAATGGACCTATTTGGTTTTTTGGTCAGCAATGAGTAAAAAAGGGGTTTTTAATGCCTGTGCTTCTCTTGTGGTAAATTTCACCCCCTTTTTTTTTTTCCCCCAAGTTATAATTACCAGAACAGATCTCATAGATGCCCTCTTCCAGTTTGAGCACATGCTGATCTTGAGGCGTGCAGCCTGAATTTCCATCAGCAACCATTACTCATCTCTGTAGACAGAGCTCGAGGCATGCTGAGGTGCTGGAACTTGTACGGTGTACCGAAACGTGAAGGTGTTTTAAGAAATTTGGATGGTGCTATCAAACGGTGAAGAACACCTATCACAGGAACACAAATGCTCCTTTTTTTTTTTTTTTTTCCACCATTGTAACTAAGGCAATCTGTGCTCTACATTAAATATGTATATACATATGTATATTAAAAAAATATGTGGTTCTTCCATGGTTAGGAATGGAGAAATTATTGCTCAACTTTGCATGGATAATATACTGCCTTCAAAATGTGTATACAAATTATGGCAAACCACCATTCATTTTCCGGCTGGATCAACAACTTTGAGTGATAGCGTCAGCTGTGTACAGCCACTGTACATCTGCTCTAAGTTGTATAGGTGAGGAAAATTTATATATCCAAGTAAAACAAAACTCAGCTTCAGTGCTTACTTATAATTCAAAATGTAATTGGCTGTTTTATAAATGTAGTGCTCCACGTAAGAGTAGTAGAGGGAAAAATATATCACTCTGATACTTCTGGTCATGCTATTTTCTATTCCGTTGCGGTGAGAGAAAGTATATTTCAAGTTTCTTTCTATCTTATGTTTTTTTCTTCACACTGCTTGTGGGACAGTAATTTCATGGGTGGCATCCACACAGCAGCATCAGTGAGATACGGCAGAAGTTAATTCTCAGGTTCCAGTAAGGTGACAGTTATGTTTCTGGATGTAGAATTACCTTAAACCTGCCCTCTGCTTTCCTGTAGGAATCAAAGCTCCTCCCCATCCCCTTATACTATGTCAGTAATCTCTTCCTTTTCAGCTGGGCAGGACTGTCATTTTCTTTTGTTGTTTGCCTTGTTCCAGACTAACATCTTCAGTTGCCTATGCTATCCCTTTCTACCAGGTGTTACACACAAATGCCAAGATTTGAGGTTTTTGGCTTTTGTGTCAGATAGTTGAAAACTCCATATTTTTTGAATTAATGCCTGCTTTCATGACATCTTAATATAATGGATAAAAATGGAGAGATGTATGTATATAGTTAGAATTAAGTGAAAGTTGGGTCTTACAATGTTGGCTGTATAACTGTTGAGGTTTGTCATTTGAAGAAAACTTTGAAAGAGCAGTTAAAAAGAGACAAACAGTCATGGCTAAATCCATTCTTAAGGAATATTTATTTAATGAAGAAGCTGTTACAGGAATTCTAGTTTTCAGTTCGATAGTAGGCATACTTTGAAGCCAAATCATCATCATAATATTAACTGAGGTAATTACTTAACTCACTCTAATGCTGTATTTACATTTTAAACCACCAAGATTAATTCTTGGTGCTATGATAGAGTTTAATGAACACGAGTCAATTGCTATTACTGCTCATCTGGAGACTACAGTTAAACAACTGATAACTAAAAGGTCAGAAATGCTTACTGTTGGAAAAAAACAATCTCCGTTTAGTGCTAAAATGCTGATGACAAATTTTAATACCCATATTTAAAAAAGAAATAAATCATAAGAACCCTCAATAATTAATGGCTTTGCCTTTTTTTTTCTGTGTAGAAATAGTGTGGTAGCTCCATCCTAGTCTTTCCTGGAATTTCAGCAAATGCTCCGTTTAATGAGGGGATGAGTTTTTGTTTAAATGCTCTGAAGGATTTGGCTTCCAGTCCTGGGAGTTTTCCAAGCTGTAAACTGTTGATCGCCCTTTCAGGCTCTGCTTGAGGTATTGGCTCCTCAAATCTAATTACATCTCTTTGTGATAGAACTGCCTGATGTACTCATTTAAATAGTTTGCATCTGCTCTGTAGGACTAGCATATTTCTCCATGCCTAATTTGGTGAAGAAATCCTGGAAAGTGGATTTAGTGGATCTAGAATCGCTTTTGGTTCTTCTTTCCTTTGAATAAACTGCTTTCTGATAAGCTTTGTAAACGGGTGTGCCGGTGCTTTATCTGCCTTACTTCCTTTTTCATAAAGGATTGTTTCAACTAATTTTCTTGTTTCTGCTTCAGTAGTATATTAGTTTTCCCTCTAATATTCCCTAGACTCCTTCTGCCTTCCTGAATTCATGAGAGGATCCCCCCATCCTTGTACTATTGAACAGAGATCTCTTTTTCCCCTTTTTTTTCCTGCCATGCCTTGCAGCTTTCCTTGCCAGGCTACATTTGTCACTCCCCATAGGATGACACCGCTTTCAGTTCTTGCCTTCTTTGGTATCTACCTTCAGTCACCCCTTTGATTTTTATTTTTATTTTTTTTTTTCCTGAGAGTATCCTGAAGCTCTGTAAACTGCCTCAGGAAAACTCAGCAAACCCGAATACGGCTGCTGTCTAGATGCTCCCATTGTGTTGAATGCTGATGTGCTTTGCCATGCGGGATTAGGCTCAGCCACATCCTCAGCGTTGCTGTGAATGGGGTAAGAGGGATGTTTCAGGGATTCTCAGGAGAGTACTTGATGCGTAAGGGAAAAGAATAACCTAAATCCTGCTCCCACAGTGCCAGACTCGGAACTGGCACTAATTAGAGGTTAGGAAAGAGCCAAAGCTGATGGCTTTTTGAAATCATGAGATCCGTGTGGAGTGGCAGCCGCAGAATCCAACACCATGCTGGGTGTCCTCAGCACCCAGAGGAAAGCATCAGGAATTGTATACTGCTGAGGAAGTTATGATCGATGTTAGTAAAATCACAAATCAGGTGAATGCAGAACTGTTTCTCACCAAATCCTGCACTGCTGGGTGGAGGAACTCACTGAAACTGGTAGGAGATGAGTGTAAGGCAGGTGAAAGAACTTACTGTTTCTCATAGCAGGCAGAGAACTTCTGGGATGTGTTGTCTGGGGAGGCTGTGGGGTCTCATTGTGTCAGCAGGTTCAAACCAGAGCTATACACGTTTAATTTCAGATAGTGGGCCCAAAGTAGATATAAAAAAACTCGCGTAAAGCAGTGGTCTCTCCATCCCTATCGCAGTGATTACAGGTGCTGGAGGAGCACAGGGCCAGCTCACGTGCTCTCCCTAAACAGCATCTCCCACTGCTGTGGTCCAAGGCAGCGGGATTTCTGGGCCAGACAGACCACAGATCCAGCCTTTGAGACTGTTTCTTGTTCATCTGGGCTACATCACTCCCGTTGCTAGTGTTTAAGCACTAGCCCGATGCTGTACCAGGGAAGCCGCCCTCCCTTGACTGCTGCTTGCTTGTTGAAGTTAAAGCTCTGAGAAGCAAGGATAGCTCCCTTTCCCTTGCATATTTTTCCCATGTCTTGTACAATGCAGCCCATATTTTGGCTTGGGTCCTTAGGTGCCACTGTGATTAATACTACTAAAAAGGTTTATGCTCTACACAAATAAATTTACGTACATAATGCAAATTAGTGCATTGCTGTTACGTTGTCATTGAAATATCTGGGCTCAGGTGACTCATTTGAGGTAAGCAATGAAATTCATGTCTTTCAATTATTAAAAGGGGGGGAAAAAACCCCAAGCAAAATGCCTTTCTGCTTACTTATGTCAGCCCTCTTCCCTTTTGGCATTTTCCTGTCGTGGTGTCATTAATATTTCCACCCCCTCTGTATCCTTAATGATCTACTTGGTTGACCTGCATCATTTAAAATATTTTTTCATTATAGTGATTTTCTCATTTAGGTCCCCAGGAGATCCCAATATGTAATCAGTTTTCTCTAACAAATGACCTCCTTTAACTTCATTAGTTCAGAATTAATTTACTAGCATCCAAGATATTGAATGACTCCGATTAGTAAAATACAGTAAAAAAAATTAAAGTTCTCTTTCATTTATGGTCAAGGCAAACATTAATTAAAACCCATATTTCTTTGTTAATTTTGTTCAAAGTTGAATTTAATAACGAGGGAGCGTCTGATGGGCTGTCACTTGACATTAACTGGGGGTAGGGATGGGATTATGGGCTTTCTGTGCCTGTAACATCTTCAAGCGGCTGCATTTTGCCAAGTGCTTTGCTTCTCTCGCCGCTTCCTTCACCTTTTAGGGAACTTTTTTAAATGAGCAAGCCAGGAAGAGCCACTGCCTTCAGTGAGTGGTGGAGAAGGAGCGCACGGAGGGTTTCATGGAGGACGTGCTTTCTGCTGGGTGATGCTTCTTCTCCACGCACCCCCTGCTGCTCATGCACTCAGCCTCAGCTCCCGGGTTGTCTGTCTTATCTCGCTATCTCTCCTGAGAGACGTGCCTCCCTTCCCAGGCGTGCGAGTTATTTACAGAATTAGCCACGCTGACAGCCCCTTACCCTTTATGGCTTCGCAGGTTCCCAGTTTGCAAATCTGCTGCAGCCGGTATGGGCCTGGCGATGGCATTTTTCCTCCTGTCACTTGACGGTGAACACAAAGTGCTGGCACTTTGCACGGCACGCGGGATGGCTGAGGAGGCCGCATGGAATGCGTGCAGCAAATGGCAATAAGGCTGTGCTTAGGGAACGATTGTTATTCCTGGAAAAATCCAACCGTGTAAAGCAGGGTACCCCCCTTGAGCTGATTAGTCACCCTCGTGGCTCCCCATGCTATAGTTTTAGTTTCTGAAAGGCAGAACCAAAAGGTACAGACAGTTTCCAGCATGGTAAAAAGGAAAAGAAAAAAGCAACATATTATTGGCCAGTTAAAGACTTTATGTTAGCCTCTGTCACGTGTTTTGAAACTGCATTGACAGAAGCTTTGTGCTTGCTCTGGTTTTGATACAAATAAGTAATTTTGGTAAGGCTCCAGCCATGGCTTGGATCCCCACTGAATCCAGAAGAAAGCCTGATCCCACACCCAAAAAACACTCCTTGCAACAAACTTCTGGTCTCAGTAACCTTAGCTGTGGAGGAAAGTTTCTGACTGCACATGACTGAAAGCCTTTTGGATAGAGACCAGGGATTTTCACAGAGGTTTGTTCCTCCATATGTATGTGTCGATGTGGAAGTAGGAGAATGGCCAGGCCAGATGGATGTCCTGGGAAGCCATGCCACCCAGCAGTGAAGTCTCCTGAGCACGAAGGTGCCTGGCAACTTGTGGTGGTGGCAAGCAGCGTGTCTATGGGAGGGTGTCACCACCGATGCTGTGTCCCTGTCGCTTACTGTGACCAGAGCCTACCATGAATAACAAGTAACATAGATGAGATGGCCTTGGGCACCCACGCTGCACCCGTTCTCCTCCCCGCTGTGCTTTGGGTTCTGCCTCAATCAGACAGCCCAGCTCGCTTCTGGGTGTGTTTCTGAGGACCTGACTTTGTGGCATTTTAGACTATGGGTTGTGCTGACCTGGGGAAACTGAGGCAGGAGTGCAGGACAGGCCCTGTGCTGTTACCAGTGTGCTGGTGGTGGTCACCTCCTGTAGAGGAACATTGCAGGTCTCCTGTGAGAGCACCTCAAAGCACTGCGGCAAGGTTTGCCGGAGACTGCCTCTCCTGAGGCTGGAGCCTGAAGTGGTCGTGCTCTTGGCCTAAGCCCAAGCCTTCCCTTTGCTAAACTGTCCAGTTTGCAACATCTGGCTTTTTAATTGGTCAAGTGACTTTATGCCAGTTCTGCAGCTGACTTGCCCCTCAGCCGGCCAGGAAGCTTGAAAACCAATCTATTTAGTTTATACACAAGTGATGTTTTAGCCCAAGGACTGCTTTTCAGGCACATCCCAAAAGTGTCCCTGAGGAGTGTCTGTTATCCCTTGGTTCTTTTGGGTCTGGCTGTATATTTTCCATACCACTGAGCTGAAAGGTACAACAGACCCTGTGCCCGTCCCTCCCACCCAGGCTGGGGGGCAGCACTGATGTGGGGCTACGGGGGCTGCTGCCGCTCTGCTGCCTTGCTGGACATGAAGTGTGGTAGTGGTGGCCTCAGAAAGGGGACCCGGAGCTAAAGGGGATTAGACAGTGCCAATGGCCTTGTAAATTATTCTCCCCTATTCATAAGAATAAAGTTTGTCGAGGGATTCAGGGAATCAATTTACATCTCTTGAAGGAAAAGAAATTGAAAACACTAAAGCAATTTATTGCCTTTTAAATTTGGGGATGAGGGGGAATGTAAGTAGCGCTTAAATTTAACTACCTGAAAAAACAAAGAAAGAAAACTGTAATATTTCACATAGCCGTAATCCACTATACTATAAATGCATTTTCAATTTCATGGTGGAAAATATAAGTTACTACTGCTTTCTGCCTAAGAACTTGCCCATAAAGCAACATCCAATTGGTGGATTCAGTAATGTTTCTGGTATGATTTTTTTCTTCTTAGTTTCTTACAATTTGCATAAAATACTTAGACAGGATTTTTTTCCCTTTGTCTCATATTGCAGTATATTCCAAGTTTTCATCACAATAAGTGTTTTGCCTGCAAGGCCTATATCTAATATTAGTTCATTTTGAATGGCTTTTCCCACTTAAATGTCAGTCCAGGGAACCAAAATGATTGTAATCAAATGCATATACTCAATATATAGCTTATATGACTACAGGCTGGGTTTCTTGGTCTAATTCAAATGCTCTTAGAAAACAGGAGAGTTGATTCAGGAGCTGCTCTAAGAAGAGTCTTGCTTCTGGCAATATTTACTGTTAGGTAGATTAGAAAAAATAAGAGCTGGCATCTGAGGAAAAGCATGAAAACCAAACTGGGCTAACAGCTGCTCGTTACGTGAGGGCAAAGCCACTGACACCGATGCAGCAGAAAGCTGTATTTGCCCCCCTCTGCCAGTGAGAGCATTTCAGAAGAGCCCTGGAGAAGTTCATTGTATGAAGGGAGTATAGGAGATATAACTTGAGCCTCAGCCAGGCCACAAACCCGGACTGTTCATTTTTCCCTCCAGGAAGAGTCATTCTCATTCTGCGAGATGAATCATTGATGGCTTGTTTGTGTGGGCAGGCTGATTGCCCGGGCTATTCTGGGACAGCTACAGCTCTACAGGTATTCTGGAGTATTTCTTGTGTTCAGATAAAGCTAACTTCTGAGATTAAGCTAACTTCTTCCTGGCATAATTACTTAGAGAATGGTTTTGCTTTTATCTTAGAGCAGGTTCCCCGAAGCAGCTTTTGGGACAGCAGCCCCTTTTCCTCTGCTTGGAGTGTTGAGGGCTTGTCCATGTGAAAAATTGCTATCAGCCACAGCTAGGCTGGCCAGCCACAGGATCATAGAAACCAAAATACCTTGAAGGGACTTGTGGGTCATAGAATAGTTTGGGTTGGAAGAGGCCTTAAAGATCGTCAAGTTCCAACTCCCTGCCCTGGGCACAGACACCTCCCACCAGACCAGGTTGCTCAAAGCCCTGTCCAATGTGGTCTTGAACACTTCCAGGGATGGGGCATCCACAGCTTCTCTGGGCAACCTGTTCTAGTGCTCGCTACCCTCACAGGAAAGAATTTCTTCCTAATATCTAATCTAAATCTCCCTTCTTTCAGTTTAAAACCATTTCCCCCGGGTCCTATCACTCCACTCCCTGATCAAGAGTCCCTCCCCATCTCTTCTGTAGCCCCTTCAGGTACTGGAAGGCTGTTCTAAGGCCTCCCCGGAGCCTTCTCTTCTCCAGGCTGAACAACCCCAACTCTTTCAACTGTCCTCATAGGAGAGGTGCTCCAGCTCTCTGATCATATTAGTGGCCCATCCCATATGGCTCTGTGAGCGGAGCTGGACAGTGGGCTTCCCCTACCAACACCAACAGCATAATGTACGTACCCTCTGCTGAGAACCTGCGTTGGCTTTCTGCCCTCCCAGCCTGTCCTAGGTGGGATCTCAATGCCTCTGCTGATCCTCACCCACCTACCAGAACACATTCTGAGATTCCTTGCCATGGCTTAATCACGGCTAAATGAGAAAGCTTTGTAGCAGTTTAGGTTTATTTAACAATCTTCATATCTTTTTGTTCCTCTTTCACACACTTACAAGTTTCTTAATTTATTAGCTATTTATAAATACCTGGGTAAGTTATGCGGATAAGAGAGATTATGATGTCTCTTGGGGCACCACTGGTATTCTAGACACTTTATGCTGGACATATTGAGTCAGCACAGGGAGGAATCAGAGGTATCTTTCCTTTTAGAAATGCTAGAGCTGCTCTCTCTAATTGTCAATCTAAATTTAAGCAGAGGTATTGCACTGACCCTATTATATCTGCAGGAGTTTTGAAGGCATGTTCACGATACAGTTCTATGCGTAGGGTTTTTAGCTCCAGGGCTGTACAAAGGATAATTTAGAGAGGATGGAGTTTTTCCCTCATATTAATTCACTCGTATTCACTTCAAAGGCTGAAGGGAGCTCAGAACTGAGGTGTGCTGCGTGCAGACTGTCTTCATAGGGGTGAGTTTCACTCACCGTGACAGTATTTTCATAGCCTTGCTCAGATGATAACAGAAAATGACTATGCGGAGGACCGGGTTTCTCCAGAGATGCACTAAATGCCTGCTGCTCCAAGGACATGCGAATCCTTTTAGCCCATTGCAGGATAAAA
Organism: Arenaria interpres; assembly: GCA_013399435.1. NCBI lineage: Eukaryota > Metazoa > Chordata > Aves > Charadriiformes > Scolopacidae > Arenaria > Arenaria interpres. The sequence continues at coordinate 288,759 of VXAK01027032.1, read as the reverse complement.
CCTTCAATATTTAAGACCCACTCTGGTGCTGCAAACTCTTAAATGTAATGGGTTCTGCTAGTGTAAAATGATGGAGTTCCACTGGCATCAATCCTTTCCCTGGGGCTGGAACCCAAGGGAACGGAAATGCTGATTTACATGAGAATCTGGCTGTATGTAATTACAAACCAGGCTTTTGTGATCTCTTATAAACATGCCTAGTTAGGACACAGTTAAACCTGAAATCAAACCTATGTTTAGAAATACTGCAACTACAGCTCTTGGGCTGCTTTGTTTTGCTGCAGCCCTTTAGAGCATTGTGGCTGACTAGTGACATAAAAAGCAGATTTACTGTTATTAGCTATAAAGATCATAGCTCAACAGAAAAAAAAGCAAACCCAAAATATTCACTTGTGCCATAACATAAAACATGTACACAAGTCATGGCGATTGCAATACTTTGTTATTCTGTGGTATATTTAATTTTAAAATGCCCAAACTGTTGGACAAAATACTATCAGCACACGTACTGTGGCTGTGTTGCTACAATAGCTGTCTTCTGCTCTAAGAAGCAGCACCTTCTCCTCTCCCCAGAGTCAGCCTAGGATGCTCGGCATGAACGAACCTCTTGTCTACACACAGACTTGGGAAAGGAAAGGTCTACCTGAAGTAAAGTATCAGCAAAAATTTTTTGCTGTAGATCTAGACTAATGATCCAGCCAGTCCCAAATCCCACCCAAGGACCTGCCTTCTGAAGACCACAGCAGCACCTCTCTTGCGTGCCAAAACTGGTCCCAGAGTTGAAGCAAGCACCATCCTCTTTCTTGGCTGCCAGGAGGGATTCCTGAGCACTGAAGTGGGGAGAAATCAGAGTTGATGATGCTGTCTTGAGATAAATCACTTGAGATGAGTGTTGCTGTGATCAGACTGTGATGCTGTCTTGAGATAAATGACTACAGGTAGTATTGGTTTGCAAATTTTGTCTTTCCAATCACAAAATATCTTTTTTTTTTTTTCAGTACTAAATCTTAATCTTTTTGAAACGTTTTTTTCAGAAACCTTTCCTAACCATTCCCTCTTCTTTCTTGAAATATTAGAGCATTTTGTAAAGATGTTATTTTTCAAATTATAAATTTTGAAAATAACTCTATTTCTAGCCCATTTATTTATTACAAGTTTATTTAGAATAAATTTACTTATTATTAAATTGTTCCCTAGCTGTGATGAGCTGGAAGAGTGTAGTGATACGTTACATAGTATGGTTATGCACTGTCTGGAGCTTAATAGAAGATTTGATTCCTGGATTACAGATCTTGTTGCAGCTTTGAAAGAGAGTCCAGCCTGAGCAGTGGTTTCCTCTGGCTTTTGAGAACTTCATTAGCTGGGACTGAAGTCAATGCAGATTTCTGACACTGATGAAGGGCTGTAAAGTTTGAAAGATTTCCTGTAGGCTGGAAGACTGTCTAGCCTGTGGGCTTGGATTAGGTGCAGCCTTACTCCACTAAGAATTTATTGGATATAATATTTAGACCAGCTGAGGAAGGTCTGGTCCAGTTCAAAAATACTGTTTTAGCCTCGGCAAAAGGCAGAATAATACAGGAGGAGGGAAGGAAGGAATTTATTTTTTTTTCCAATCTGAGAATTGTATTAGCACCAAGTCACCTGCGAATCTTTGTTAAACTAGTCTAGTTTATGGACCTAGTTCTATGGACCTTATTCTCTCTGTATTTCATCAATGTCCAAGGTGTCTCCTTTTCTCTCTCTACCCAATGATATTTGAGTCTGCAGCAGTTCTGTGTGCTTTTGTTCCAGGCCCTCGTACATGGTATGCGGTGGGGTCTGATGTCCAGCCAACTGCTTTCTCTCATTACAGGAGCCTGGTTCCTGGGACCTCCCAGTCATCCTCTGGGCCTGGCCTGCAACCCCAAAATTGCTGGGCGGGAGATTACTGTGTTGAGTGGGTTTGAAGACGGCTTTAAAAATATAGGGGCCTCTCTCTTGGAGAGGTGACTGGTATAGGAACCACCCAGGACCCCTGGTGAGATCAGGAAAATGTATCAGGCGGGAGGACAACACCCTTTAGCTGGAAGGGTTAACAGCAGATTCCTGCTTCTCCCCTTTGCCTTTACTGTTATCATGATTTATATATTTGAAAGTAGGGATGATTAATAACCCACAAACCTTCAGCCTGGAAGGAGAGCTAAGGCACTTAGCATACCAGAGGGTACTATGATGCAAACAGTAAGAAATGATTAACAGGACTAACATTTCCCCTCCTCCCCAAATAACTCAAGACCAGCATCAGTGGTCCCTTGCATTCATGGCTCCCAGCAGTTAGGTGAGGGCTACCAAATGGCTTCTGTATCAAAAGGCTGTAGCTAAAAGTCTGTGCACTGCAGGTACCATGGTGATGAGTCTGGCACAATCGCCTGGAAAGATAAATATAGTTAGCATGCTGTTCCTGGAGCTGGAAATAAATGTCTCCATTCCATATGTGCACTGTTACTCTCAAGATAAGGAAAAAACTGGCCTATAAAGTCCTTATTGACCTAAGAAGTCAATTAAAGTACAGAAGGAGCCGCTGAGTACAGTGGTGGAATTCATCTGCTGTTTATCAGCTTGGACCTCGACGCTTTCCCTGCTCAGCACTGGGTTAAGTGTAGAGGGAGGACAATGCGGCCACAGAAGAGAGAAACAAAACCAGGAAAGTAAATTGGAGGGAATTCGTCTCTGGGGTAATGGCACACTGAATGCCGAGCTGCATCAGTTCCCAATCTCTCTTCAGTTCATAAAGACCGATCACTACCAGCTTTGTTCTGTGGTTTCTAGTGAAAGAGAAAGGATCCACTTAATTCAGAAAATACTTTGGAGGTCAGAAAGTGTTTTTCTTTCCCCTTGGGTTTTCAGGGCCAGCAGGGGGGCAGATTCGGTTTCTTAAATACAAAGAGGCAACCTAATAAGGTCCTGTCTCTGTGTTGATATGAAAGGGATGAGGGAAAGTCCTAGTAACCCAGCAAAAAACGTACAGAAGAAAATCAAATGGAGATGTGGGAAGCTCAGCTGTCCCTTTTTCATGTGATGGAATTAAACATGAGAAGGTAATTTGCATCATCCTTATGTGAGAAAAGACTAAGGTTACTTTTTTTTGGTGTACTAATCCACACCAGTAGCAAAGTAGGTAGACGGGAACTGGTAAGGGTTACCTGTGACCTACTTCTTTCTTTCATAATGGTAGAAACAACTCTTTTAAACAAAATACAATGGCAAAGCAGGACCTCAGAGGAGATTCTGAATCCCCTCCATTCCCACCAGGGTCAACATGAACTGAAGGTCTTCAGCATCTTGCCAGGTATCACTGCAGTGTTAATGGTGGCAGCATGTTCCATCCACCTATGGGTTTCTTGTGGTGGAGGGCAAAGGACAGCAGCATCCACGTGCAGTGATGCAGCTCCTGCAGCAACACCCATGTGCAGGGATGAGGTTACTATGCAGTAAGTGTGAGTGGGGCCCTAAGCAATATCATCTTTGATTTTAATCAAATGTGCACTGTACCCAAGCACAGGCAGGTTTTGGTCTGGCATATTCTTTCATGATCCTTAAGAGGGAAGTGGGATTTAATTTTTAAAGTGAGAATTCTTTAGCAAAAAAGAAAAGTTCCCATCAAGCTTATGCTGGTAGATGCCACAGTTTGCAGAGCTGCTCCTCTTTCCTGGCAGCAGTTCCTCCCAAGACACTGCCCCTGAGCCTGTAGATGAAAGTGCCCTCCAGCATGCTCAGCTGGGAGCCTGAAGAAACTTGTTAGATTTGGCTGAAAGTGTCCTCTGACACTGTTTTAAACAACAAACTGGACTTTCAGTGAAGTTAAGCTTTTTTGAGCTTAAAAGTCCCTACGTTGTCCTTTACTTTCCCTCCCTTAAGTCAGGTAACTGAGAATAATATTTTATTTAGAAATATTGACAGCATGTCTTATGGGAATTTTATTTCCCAGATGGACTGCCTGTTCCCTCATGCACCATAAACAGCTGTCTCCTCACCCTGGAGAATATTCTGTACTGTGTGATGGGGATATAATATGACAGGGCACGTGGCTTCTGGAGAAATTTGGAGTATAGGAGCATTACTCCAAGGAGGTTCCATGGTAATACTTCAGTAGCGAGATATAAGTTTTCACTTTCTTTCTTTTCAGCAACAAGCTTCAAGGTTTTTTTTTCACTGTAAAGCGGTCTAGTCTTATGTCAAATGGGCTGTATGCGTATTTGCTGTGGCATGCCAGCAAAGCTGAGCAGAGAAGGCGATTAGCTACTGTACAACCATTGAGCTACACCACAGTTTTGGGAGAGTAGACTCTACAGTGGAGGTGGAGCCAGAGAGGCGTTATAAACAAGGAAGGTGTGCGTCACCCCAATTTTGTTCCTTAGGGTGGTTTCTCTGAGCTCCCTGCCTCTGAACACGGTCCTTCCTACAGTTCTTTTAGCTGCGTTTTTGCACTTTTCCAGTAGACCAGAGGGACAACGTCATTTCTGCATTCTATATAGGTTATACTGAAAACACTGTTACTGAGACTAATCATAGACAGAGGCCAACAGAAAGGTTTTCTTTGGCTCTGCAATTACATTTAGTACCATGTGATGGTCTAGTCCTTACATAAAGGTATTAATGAATAGGCAGGACCAAGCCATGGCCAACACTGGACTAAATGTCTCTTAGGAGGACGATTGGTAGAGGACAGAATGACCTGCTGTCTCTCAAAACCCTCCTCCTACTCTTCCTAGAAAGCACAGGGAGTTGAAATTCTTGTCAAGATAATCAGCAAAATGTAAAGAGCTGAAAATGTTCTGCTGGAGAGTAACAGTGTTCAAGGATGGGGCAAGGTCCTCCAAAGAATGGCTGAATGATTTAAGAACATGCTTCTGTGTTCTGCAAGATGAAGGAAAGACAACACTGCTCACCCTCTGCAGGATAAAGGGAATGGCACAAACAAAAAGTGGCAGCATGTCAAGGTTTTGGACAACTTCATCATCCGAGAAATTTCATCACAGTGGACAACTGATTGCTTTGAAGAGGTTGTAAAGAGAATATGTCTGGTGCATGAAGCTCTTCTGTCTTGAACTGAATGAGGAGAGACAACGGAGTCTCCTGAGGTTCAGCAGGAGAGTTGCTTGAGAAATGCTTGTTCTTGATCCTGCTTTCTGCAGCAAATGCGGTATCAGCTCACAAAACCTGCTGGTCCTTGAAATGAAATGCCACAGATGGGATTTTACAGTTACCCAGTGAAGCGCTTCAGAAAATGAGATGGTCAGAAAAAAGATTAGTGTAAAGGAGATGCTGGTGAAGAATGAGGGAGCTCCAGTTGTTTGGACACATCCACATTGCTCGCTAAAAGCCTTGGCCTCTGGTCGGGTAGAGGAATGCTGTTCAGAGGGCAGACTGCTCGGGGTACAGCCAGACAAGGTGGCTCAGTGGCGCAGCAGAGACCTCCTCCGCTGCATTGCAAGGTGTAGCACGATGAGGAGTTAGCACCTCGGGCTGCCAGACTTCATGACTGAGGGAGGAAGGAACCGTAACAAAAGTATAACAAAATCTAGTCTCTTAATCTCTCTGCTCTCTTCCTGTGGCACAATACACTGTGTCCTAGACTTGAACCAAGTCATTGGGACGCTTTTGGTGGCATGGCACATCCAAACTCTGGAGCCCCTCCTGCCAGATGCTTCTAGCGTAACATTGCTCACAGTAGAGGCAATCTGGCAGCGTGCTAGGTCCTTTTTGTCCCGTGTTCTGTCCCTAAAAACAATCAGGGAAGGGTCAGCACTGCTCTTCTAGGGTCAGAAAAGCTTCCTGTGGAGGAGCTGGCGACAGGATCTGGTGCATGCTTGGAAAGAACAGAGTTGGGTTAGTGGCTCAGGTCAGCAAGGTAAATCTTCTGAAACCCCAGTGTTATGTGGTGCAAGAGAGAGTAGTGTTTGGCCAGCAAATCCATAGAAAGGAAATATTTCAATTAATCAGCTCTGTTTGCTTATTCCCCTTCCCTGTTTCACTTCTACTTTTCCTGCTCCTCTTTATTCTCTGCCATCTCCTCTCAGACCTGACTGCTTTCATTATAAGGTTGAAGGGCAGTGGTGAGTGAGTGCATTAATCTCATACATTTTCATGAATATCAATTACAACTTGGATACCAGAAGATTTTTCTTACTTTCAGCAGAGTCGAGACCTAATTCTTTATACAGACTCTGTCTCGGGTAAAACCTGGGGGCTTTTTTCCAAAGTGAAGCCTGCCATCTCTTCTTCCCACTCCTTCCCACCATGCTGATAGCCCTTTGCTTTTTTCCTGTAGCATCTATATATGCAATGGTTATCAGGAAAAGCCATTCCCCTTTCTGCCCTTGAAAGGCAATATCCACACAAGCTCTTGGGCAGAATTTGGAGTGTAGAATCTCTGCTGTTCAATTACCATGGAGCTTAGCTCTTTCATGTGTGACTAGATATTGTATTTTTTTTTTCCCCAGCAAGGCTGAAGCTTAAATGGACAGAAAAATTTCTAGTATTTGAGATGGAGGAAAACGTTTGGTGTTGAAACGAGTGGAGTTTATGGGCTACTGGGAAACAGGACTATTTCTGAGGTAATAAATGTTTCTCTTATTTCGTAGTCTCTGTTGCGCCGTTGGTTAGCAGATTCAGATCATCATGACAACTGAAAAGTCAAAAGCATATAGCAAACTTTATATCCGTTCTTTTTGTACACATGAAGCCATCTTATGTTTCTCATGGAGTCCATTTTACTCGCAGTGAAATAAGCTCTGACTGTATGGCAGGAAAAGTAAGGCCAGAGGGAGCTGGCAGTAAGTCTAAGGTATTCTTTATTTGAATTACAAAAATGCCAGTGAACTTTACTTATGGGTTAGCATTCCACTCTGCTGGCTGCTCTGCAGAAATCAAGCAAAAAAGGCAAATCTACCCAAAAGGGATTTCGGTTTAAGCCGGCGGTTCCTGCCCTTAGTTTTCTCAGGTCCCACTGCTGAAGGAGGACCCTGGTGACCAAAGGCAGCAGCTCCCCATGCCACCTCCAGCGCTGCAGCTGGTCTCCTGGGAGGACACCAAGCAGTCAAGTCTTCCCCGGCAAACAGGGAGCAAACCAGCAGTGCTGGTGTATTCCCCGCTGCGGGAGCGTGTGTGCTCCTTGCTGGTGAGACCCCGGTCTGAGTGCTTGATACCAGTGATGATCACAGCTGTGTCTCCCAGAAACAGTGATCTTACCCTTTTGCAGATCTTTCAGATACACTCCTAAAATGGCTGAGAGCTGGAGAGCGTCTATTAGACACACACAGGCCAGGCAACTGAAAAAAGGGGAATTACATGATCTAAGATACATCTATTAATTTTGGGTCAAGATGTGCCAGCCTACCATGAAGTTTTATAGCTATAGATAGTAACAGGAGCAGTGACCTTTAATTATAGCAAGATAATGGGCACTGCTCTAATAGAGAAACAGCTAAAAATAAAACCCAGTATAAAAATACGAAGTATCTCAGAATGTGATCACATTTTCCACTAATGGAAAACATAGCTCAACTCTGCATTACTGAAAAATGTTTTCTTTTACAGATACTAAGGTTACATTCAGCTGCTGAGTTGGTACGGCTTAATTCTTGGTATCATATTAGACTGGTAAGTTTAGAGTAACCAGAAAACTCTGTGGATATTTTCACTTTGTTTAAGCTGGAATTATTAAATTTTGGTTGAGTTTGATTTGATTTGGTTCAAATTTGGAGTAAACGAAAGCCCCTGGTGTAAAATTAAATTTACTCCCTGTAAACTTAAACAAGAGAGATTCTTTAATGCATTTACTTTAGCTAGTAATCTGGTGCTGTAGATGTGGAGGATGAAATGGTGCTGAGAACCTGATGTCCATACTGGTGTGTTTCTGGGGGGTTATTTCAGATTAATTCAGTCCTGTGGACTGAGAGCCTGTTAAGGACCAAGGTGTTATTGCAGCTCATCTGGTGGTTTAGTTTCATCCAAGAGGAATCCAAAGTGTGTGCTCCCAGACTGCTCCGTGGACATCACTGAAAGCAAAGTGGGAATGGTCAGGACAGTTGCTTTGAGAGCACGTTTCTGACCTGGACTAAGATGCAGGTAGAATCATAGAATAGCTTGGGTGGGAAGGGACCTTTAAAGGTCACCTAGTCCAACCCCCCTGCAATGAGCAGGGACATCTTCTGAGCAATGATCAGGTTGCTCAGAGCCCCGTCCTGGCTAACTAAATAGTCTTTAATAAGTTGGTGCACATTTGTGTGTCAGAAGGGCCCATGAGAGCTCCCAACACCTCACTTGGACACCATTCTGTCAAATGCCTGGTATCAGGGCTCCTGGGTGAGCAGGCGCTGAAACGCCTGGGACTTCCCAGAGCAGCCCTTTCAATTCCTTTGGCTGAGGAGAAACTTTTCAAAGTTTCTGGTATTTCTTCTGTAGATTGAAAATACTTTTCTTTGCTTTCCAAATATTAAATTTATCAACCTGTAGCTGAAGCCGCATGGAACTTATGTTCATTTTTCTCTCAAAGAAAGTTAAACTGCCCTGCTGGAATTAAACCGGTGACCCAAGATAGGAAAGGAGTGCTTACAACTCAAAATGTCTCAAAATAATACAGCCTGTAAAAGCAGACAGGGTTCTCAACTTTGAAATGTACTTTTCACTTTTACAGAAATATGGGTATCTAGGTTTTTGTTATCTGTTGGAAGCAAGGAAAAATTCCCACTTTCCAGGTTTTGCTGACAAACTTTTCTGCACCTATTCAGATAAAGTGATTTGTGAACTGTCTTGAAATGCACCAACAACTGCAAACCGTGAATAGCAGCTCTATTAATATGCCAGTCAGGACAACCATTACGGTACAAATTATAGACCGAGCTGAGAAAAAGTTTGAAGAGCCGACTTCTGAGCACTGAGAAGCAATCAACCTCCACCCCTGCCCCGGCACACATCCTTCCACAATAGGATCTTCCCCATATCTGTTGACAAACTTTGGCTAATGTTTCTGCTTGCTAAAAGGTTTTCTGCCAATACAGCAACATATTGCAGATAAAACCTAATGAGCTGAGTTTAACAAAAAAATGCCATGTGGCTTCCTTACAGTGATGCCCATCTGTCGGCTTAGCGAAGCAGCAGTGCGCTGCAGCTGTACTCCTTTGCTTTTTATCAAATCAAAATAAAGCTGTGCACCCCAGAGTCAGGTATGATAAACAGGCCAGCAAATTGCCTTACATGGGTATCACACAGCTCCTTATCTGTCTCACTTTTCAGAGCAGCGTAACCAGATGGCTCCTAACGGTGGGTGAAATTTTCTCCGTTATGTTTTTGGCATTGAGCTAGGGGGACGTAGTCCAGAAGTCCACCACCAGAACAACAGATATTTAAATTGGACTGGGACTGAGATTACAGCCTGCAAACAGAACTTTTGAAATTGAAGCAGATTTCATTAATAGCAAAGGAAATGCCTATTTAGAGTGGGTCTGGTGGAACAAAAAGGACACAAAACAATAAAAAAAGAAGGCTTTGTGAGCAGCCTCACAGAACAATGAGGAGGCTGGCCTTCCTCCAACCTCCCGTCCGGCTGGCGCAAAGCAACTGGCCTTTTCACACCTCTGTAATTTATCACAGGGGCAGTGGGAATAGGGAAAACTTCCCTGGCCGCTGGGTGGTGGCTGGAGGCATCATTTCCTACCAGTCCTCTCTGCGGCCAAGGGTGCAGAGGAGAAAAGCATTTCTGCTGCAATGGGAAGTAGGGACATTAGGAGGGCTTGGGGATACGGAGCATCTGTCCGTGAGAGAAATCCCCGCTGAGAGCAGGATGTCACAGGCTAAAGGCTTCAGTTTCTCCTGGCTCGTCTTTTTCCTGGTTCATTTGTCAGACCAATCTGAAGTTTAAAATGTAAAAGGAGTTTGCTCTTCCTTTAATTGGCTACTAAACAAATATTAGTGCTTTTGTCTTATCTGTGGTTTTGGCATCAGTTCCAGATTTGGGGAACAATCAAAAAGGGTCTAGATTGAGGGCAGAGGAAGTTCTTGCTTAGTAGATTGGGAAAGGAGACTTTGTTAATGTGCGTGCCATGCTTTTGTTGGTGGGTTTTAAGTTCAGTTGATTCTAGGTCTCAAAGGTGAATGTGAAATTCAGCGTTTGCTGCCAACATGTATGCAAGCCCCTTGTATTGCAGGGGACGCGCAGCAGATTTGCATGAGCTTTTGCTGTCACCAGGAGAAATACATGAAATAGAGCAGATTGAAAGTGTTTAAAAATGTGATTGCTGATGAACTTTCTTGGCACATGATGCTTCTGCGAATTTAGACTTCTCTGAACATGTGTGTTGTAAGCACGTGTGTGTGCTGGTGTCTGCTTTGAGGGCTGTCACCCGCACCGTTGTACTAACATTTCAAAGGCTGGAACCTGGAGCTTCTCAGCTGTTTGTGCTCAGGCAAAACAGAAAATAAAAATGTCATATATAAAAAACTGACTGAATAGAGGCAGGAATGGCAACTTTTGTCCCTAGGTCATTAAGAATTATCTGAATCTACCATTCTTCTGAAGACCAGACTATTTATATTCATGTGCCTTTGCTTGTAGGTAGGAGCTTCGTTTTAGGCACAGGTATCTGGAAAAGCTGTGTGCTTTTCCCTCAGTGCAAACTCTATATGCCTCAGGAAAATATGCCTCTACTGAAGATGAACAAAGCAGTATTAAATAAACTGTAGAGATGTTGAAGACTGGTACTGAATCAAACCCCAAAGATACCTAATTCTTGTGCATAAGACATTTCAGGACTGTCAATACTGTGGTCATTCCTTGCTGTGTGGATGAGATGGTGAAGAGTGAATACGTATCATATAGCTGAGGCAGGGTAACCTTATCAATGTCAGAATCAGGCAGCCCTAATTCACATTCTTCCTCTTCATTGGGTTGTGGCTTCATCCCGTGGATATAACAAAACGAGAAGCACTTGTCTTGAAAATGGTGTCAGAACTAACATGGAAAAGAATGAGTTATGTACAGTGTGGTGGCATCTAAATGGAGACAAATGGAGTTTTGCTGTGTTGAACTGTTTCGCTTGAGCAAGACTGTACAGTGGTGGCCAAAGTTTGCTGGAAAATATTCTGTAAAATATATACCCTGGGAACTACATTTGCCCATTGCATGTGCTGTCACCTGGTTTGCAGAAGGAAGCCCTTAACTTAGGTCAGAGGCAGCTCCCTGTGACCAGAGTAATTTTATTGCTATCTGACCATTGTTTCAAATTCTACCCCATTTGTTATGTTCTTAAGGTTGCATCTTTTTAACTCTTGCATTTTACCTCCAAGCAGTAAGCTGTATGGAAATCCTCCCTAAACAGAATGAAGAACATTGTAGAAATCCATCCCCTTCCCAGATGCTGCAATTTGCCTAAAAGCATGTTGAGCAATTTGACTTTCTTCCTGGTATTTTATTCATGACAGCAATTTCTTCCTTTTAGCCAAGCTGTAGACGAGAGGAAGAATGAACAAGATGGCTGAGTTAAATATAGCACTGGGGTTGAAGCGTAACAGACTGTCCAGGGCTCCAGTCATAAAAGAAGAAAGAAATTACTTCAGAGAGGATTAAGCACTCTCTCGCTATAGAAGTTCTATATGATGTCAAAGAGTGGAGAGTATCGAACAGCAGGCCAGGAAGAGGAAAATCCTGGGATGCTGACCCAGAAAATTAACACACTGCTCAGTGGCTGGCTCAAAATGGAAGAGGAGTTTCACAACTCTTTTTCCTGAACTAGTGGCAGCTGTGACAAAACTGTATCATGGAGTTACAACTTCAGCTTCATCCTGAGCGTGTGTGTGCCTGCGGGTACACAGTCATGTCTCTGTACAGCTACAGCGATGCCCTAGAGCGAGCGAGCCACGGGGTGAACGCACTGTGGGCTGTACTAAGGCAAGGAATACTGCCAGTTTCCTCCCACCCCATAAATCTCTGCTCAACTTCCAGGAGTAATTTTCTCATTCCAGGCTCTGAACATCCAAATATTAGGAGGTATGAGAAAATTACTCCTAGAAGTATATATGAAACCCTTGAATGGAGGGAGTGTGATTGGATGCTGTCCCTGAGCCTTTGCGGAGGCAGAGGTCTGAAGACCTGCTATGGAAAACCTGTGTTGTAGTGTCAGGATCTGCATTGCTTGTTGATCCATGTGTGTGGCTCCGAGACCTGGCGAGCAGCTCCCTACCCGTGCTGGCAATATTGAATTATATGAATCTGAAGAAGAGAGCTGGGCTGCACCCAGACAAGGAGCTTCTGTCAGGGCAAAGGAGGGCAGAGCTGGGTTTGAGAGCAGGTGGTTGGAGCCACAGGGGCTGTGTCTGTTGATGCTACATCTCCATCCCCTGAGCATCCCCTCACCTGCCAAGGTGGCAGGCACGCAACCTTTAGGACTTTGGCACAGGACATGGGACCACTGCAGCTCTGCAAAAAAACTGTTGTTGTGGGGGTTCTTTGTCTCCTGAAATTGTGAGGTGCATGGTTTGTGTGAGTAGAAAAATATATGAAGCAGCGACTGCATTGCTTGTGCTGGGAGCTGTGCGGCTGGGAGGGAGATGGTGTGGTGGGGGCAGGAGATGCTCGGGATTGCTGGGTTAGCTGTGCTGGAGGAGATCTTCCACTGCCAGTCACCAACTGCAAGAAAACATTGGAAATAGTTTTCAAACCCTGGCAAGTGAAGCAAGCCCTGGGTGTTGAAGAGGTGAGAGGGACTCGGTCACCTTGTTTGGTCGAACAAAGAATGCCTACAGGGAGTGAGTTCTCTTTTCCTACACGGTGAAAGCTTTACTTTGTTTTTAGTATCACTATTAGATTGTGCTGCGAAGGATGCAAGAGAGTCCCTGTGGTGTAAATCAAGCGGTCCCCACCATGCTGATAGGCACTGGGTAAAGACCTAGAATTTTTTATTGCAGAGCTATGCTGGAAATTGAGTAGCTACAGAGAAGAAAATGTTAGATCAGCAAGGGACCTGCTCACTCCACTGCCTTCCCCTCTCTCTGCATGAATGTAAATACCCCTTCTGTGAAGAGAGGAATGAAAGAAAATTGGACATTGAGAGCAAGACCATTCATCTGCTATAATCTATTTATTAAACTAACCTCATAATAGTGATGATTAGCAAAATGTTTCATTGAAATATGTCCAATACCTTTCTCTGTACAGAAACCACTACAGTAAAATGCTACTTATGCTGAATGAATAGCAAAATCATCACAAAACCTATTGAACAATGCAACCCACACATCCACTAGCTCCTAGAAAACCATTCCCCTTCAATACCCATCTTTTGTGGACAAAAGGGGATGCTGGACACCAGTTTCATTTAAATTTGTATGTCTCCAGATCTACACGAAAGCCATTTGCCCCGTGAGTTTCATGCCTTTTATTAGGAATGACTTACTGGAAAAGAATGTGTTTCACATTTAGTGACCCTGAGCATTAGAAACGGGTGAAGAATTGATTTTTTGGTTTGCTGACTGAACTAAGAATGTGTGAGGAAAATGCTTGTGGGTTGATTCCACCCCCCCAACATTTTTCATCTTCCCGCAGAAATGTAAAATAAAAAAGCTGAAAAGGATTGTGTTGGCTCAAGCACTTCTTTGACACAGAACAGAATATGTTGTGCTGAAAATGTGAAAATGAATGGCCTAGCATGCTTTTACCAGAAAAACCCAGTATGTTTTCCAGTGAAAAACCGCAGTTTGTGAACTGTTTCAGTTAACCAAGTCTGCAGTGTATAAATATTCTCCCTTGCGTGCTCACCCCCAACAAACGTAGACAATTCTGCTAGGTGCCCTGGTAGGCCAAGCACGAATGACTGTACCTATTATCCCTGCTGGAATCTGCACTGAAGCTGGTTTTGACTGTGCTGAGGGCTGTATCACCATCACCCTGCTTAGTTGTGGTGTTCTTCATATTATTTCATTACCAGGATGTGATCTCCTGCATATTATTTCATTACCAGGATGTGATCTCCTGCATCTCCATCTGCTCCTACTTGCTCTGTCATTCCTAAGCATCAAAGACGCCTCCACAAGGCATCTCAGCTCCTGTTTCCTTGAATGTGTAAGGTCCAATCCTCAACTCCAGTGGGTCATCAGTAGAGCCAGCTCGTGGTGGAGCAGGAGCAGGAGCAGGAGCAGTGCCTAGTTCTGCTGGGCTCACAGAGCATTGATATCTCCTTGTCCTCAGTTGGGAGGAAAGCTGTCACTGCTGCCTTGCCCCTCTTCACTTCACTCCTGAACCTCTTGTGTTGGTGTAAACCAGCAGTACCTTCAGACGAAACAAGAGACTACTGTATACTGCAGTAAAGAGACCATAAATTGCTTCTGCTTGTCTTTAGTGATTATACCTGACTTTGCTGGCACTAGTGCTTATTCATAAGCAACAAAACTACTTTGCTCGAATTTTCAGAGGAAAAACTTTAACAGGAATGGAAATTGCACCCAAAATACCATTTTTTGCAGATTGTTTCTAAGCTTTTATTTAAGAAAATATGTGGAAAAGAATGTTTTCCAGCAACTAAAACCTAAGCTTTTGTGATTTTAAATGAAGAAAATATAAATTTTTGAGTTTTTTTCAGTGTAACTTCAAAAATCCTCAAACTTTTTTAAAAATAGAAAGGAAAATGGTTTTACTTCTTCATAAGAATTTCTCTGAAACCAAGTTACATCTCTGTAGATACTTAATGCACTGTGGCCAGAGCCCTTAGCTTCTTGTGGTTTTGTACTGATGGAACTCATCACCAGGCTTTTATTCGCTTTCAGCTTAGATACAACTGTACATGAAGCTTTTGTGCTTGCTCTCAGATGAGCTGGAACATTTTATAACATTTTATAATCTATTTTCCAGTCCTGTATGAAGTAAATAAACTCTTTGATGTTACCAGCAGAAAGCCTAATCATTCCTATAACAATTCTTTGTTAAGTTACCTCTTTGCTTGCTGCCTGTGAAGATGTTTTCCATTGCCCGAGTTCGAGATGTTCTCTCCGAAAGGCTGTTACGTGATAAATTTTAGGAGCTTTTCCATAAAAGACTTTGGAAACTTGGAATCTTGGTTATTGAAGGATGATGTGTTGCAAACATGTGTCTTGAAAGCCAAGAAAGGTAACTTTGAGAGCTTCACTTCGCTTGGAATTGGGGTTGCTATTAATTGGAGAGAAGGGAGAGGCATGAATAAATAATGACCTTCTATCAGGCAAGAGCAAATTGTTGAAAGGAGGAAGCTTTGTTTGCTGCAGGGCCGTGCTCTCTTACGAACCCCAGCATGTTTCTGGCTGACTCCAACCCAGGCACCACCTAGCTCCTGAACCTTGATCCTTCTTCCACAGAATCAAATGACCTAAAATATAGCTCTTGCTTGCTATGAGGTAAGACATGAACTCTTCATGTTCATCTTCCCTCTGCAGAGCAGAGGAAGCATAGCTTCCACAACTATTTACAAGGACTGTCTGGTGACTTATACCATGTTATTCCAATGACAGTAAATTTGCCTTCTCGGCTCTTTCCACCAATTGAGTTTCTTTTTCTCAAATCTTCTTTCTTGCCCAAAGCCAGTTCTCCAGCTGTGTTTGCTTAGCCCCGTTAATACAGCTCTAACACAGAAGTGGCCATTGTATGGGATTATTAATGCTGCTCCATTTGCGTGTGGCATGGAGAATCTTGTTTAATTTCAAGCTCATAGGTATAATTTTCTAGTCCCTCTTTGTTTATTTATTATGTAGAAAACTGCAAGATTCAGCTGGGGGCTATTCCCTACGTTTTGCCTCATCCCTTCATAATTGTTTAAAGCTGTATGATTCTTCCTGCTGCTCTGAATGTGTTCTCCTGTGTTTGCACTTCCTTTTGTTAGTGTTGGAGCGTGAAGGAACACAATGAATTGGTAAATAATATGAGGTCAAGGAGTCAGGCAATGGAATTGATAGGAGGTAAACAGAGAAATTGAGTATAAACCAGCTGCAAAATGAACAGAGGCTGGAAACTGGCAGAGAGCTTTTAGGCACTGGGGGAGTACGGCCTTGCAACAGATGCCTCAGACTTAATTAGTTCAAGGAGAGAGTTTGATCAATTGATGTGCAATTTTACATGGAAGAGCTATTTGTGATAGCAGGAGTGAGTCTTAGCGACTTAGGTGGTCTCTTCCAGAACTGGTGTGTTGCTCTTACAGTCAGATACACATACAGTATTTGCTGCCATGTACAGTTTTTCTGTAGGGAAGAAATATCAAGTTTTCTGTCTGACCTACACCTGCTTGCTAATTTTTCCTTGCCCCAATGGATTAGAAACATCTACTTCCATGCTGTGGGAGAAGGGGGTCAGCGGGATGGATGGACATGTCCCTCTTTGTGGCTGCATGTTTGGGGCAGGGGGAGGTGACTTTTTGGTAGTGTGGTCTACAGAGCTGCTTGAGATATCAAGGGATTCCTACTCTGGTGGCATCTGCCAGAAAGGACCGGTTACTCTGGAAAAGTCTTTGAAACAGGAGACTGAGTGGGCAGGTTGGGTTACATCTTTTAGCTTTAGGATCTGCGTTGAACAATGGACTGGGCTGCTAATGAAAAGAAGCCATTCCCTACAGGTTAGCCTTTGCAAGCAAACATCCACGCTGCCAGTGATTTGTTAACAGCACGTAGTGCCTAAGAGAGTGCAGAGCAGCATAGTTCTCTAAAGGGAACAGAGAACAGGCTGGAGTACAGCAGATTTATCATCTAGGTTAGATGCAAAGCATCATGAGTGAAAAGGGAATAAATGCCAAGGGGTTAGTAAATCCTGTGTAGGTGGTCCCTGGGCTGTCTTAGCTGCCTGAGGTGCATCAAATAAAAGCCTGACAGCACTTGCTCCTTCTGAATACAGCAGCTCCTCTGGCTGTTGGGAGAGCTGAGCCAATTCCTCGTGGTTGCCACAAGGGTTGTGCCTTTTCCCCGTCTTCCGGCATCCTTGCTTGCATTCTTGTCCCTTGGCTTTGTACTGGCTGTGGCATAGGAACCTTCACTTGGCTTTATCCCCCAGATTGGATATCATAGAATCAATCACAGAATGGCTTGGCTTGGAAGGAACCTTAAAGGTCATCTACTTCCACCTCCCTGCCCTGGGCAGGGACACCTCCCACCAGACCAGGTTGCTCAAAGCCCCATCCAGCCTGGCCTTAAACCCCTCCAGGGATGGGGCAGCCACAACTTCTCTGGGCCAACTCTTATCTGCTGATATCTGCCTGCTCAGTGCATAGAATCAGCTTGATGGGGATGTGGGGGTCAATATGAGAGCCAAGTGGGGGGGTCAATATGGAGCCAGCACCAAGCAAGGGGGCAGGAATGTACAGACTTAACCTGGGGGGAGAGGTGGGAGGGACAAGCAGGGCTACCTGGTTTTGCCAGCAGCCAGTGGCTGGATCAGCTCAGCCCGTCTTGTTCTGTGTCCTCAGCCTGTTTGCAATAATTGCACCGCGGGTTAGTGGGGAGCGTGCTGGGGAGGGAGCTGGTGGGGGATGCCAGATGACCCTGGCACAGACAAGCCATACCTTTTGTTATGAGAGCAAAAAGCCCTTCAGCTGAAGAAGAAAAAGGAACTGGTGAAGCAAGACAAAGGTACAATAATCCGTTGTGAAAGAAAAACCCTGCCATCCCATAGAAAAAATGTCGCATCACATGCTCTGGCAGAGACTTCAGGTTGGCCTAATTTAATCAAATATTCATGTTGTGGTTTTCCTTCCTCCTGCTGTGATGGCAGCTGACATCGATCACTGAAAGCCTTTGACAGAGATAATTGTCCTTGTTGAGTCTTGCTTCTATTTCAACATCCCCCTTAGCAGCATCTTTTCACACCTTTACAGATCTGCACATTTACTCCCATTTCTTGATTTTAGGAGCCTTCACCTTGTGAAGTTCTGGTGTCTCTCCATAAGGCTGTGCACTCACGTGTTGATTTGAACACAGGGCACATCCCCAAGGAGCCAGCAGCCTCCTCTGAAAATTTTGATATGACGTGTATTAACATGTCGTGGCACCTTTTGTACAGCTGACAAGTGTGGCACTTTTTTAAGAGCTAAAAAAAAGGCACTCATGAAATCCTGCATCTTTTATTGGCTCTCCGCTATCTTATCGGTATTGTTCCCCCTCCTCATGCAGGACCAAATTGTGTGCCTGTGGAATTTGATAAACTGTAGCACTTCACACATCTGCAACGGACTAACTTGATTACAGTAGTTTAATTCTGCTTGATATCAATCAGCTCTGTACACAGTAAGATTAATTATTGCTGTCACTCTGTCAGCTCTGTAATAAGAAAGCATAGATGCTGACTGGCAGATGGGAATTTGCTGGGAGAGAGAAGAGGGAGTTTTCCTCCCCTGCTCCCTGGGGAGGCAGAAAACCTGCAAAAGGTGAGCTGACCCGGGGAGGGATGTGCAGGCTGGAGCTGGGATTGTCACCTGCTCCGTGCCGCAGGTGGGTGCTTGTTAGTATCTAAATAGGTCCCTCTCTTCTGTCAACACGCCAGAGCATCGCACGATTACATTTGCCCGGGCAGACTAATTTTATTTGCAGGTATGTGATGGTGAGCATGGAAACTAGCTGCTGATAAACGTTTGTCTTAAGGAGACTGTGCTATATATTTGCCTCTCTTTAGGTACCTCTTTAGAGTCTCCCCATCCAGAGTGGGTGTAAAATGCCACCAGATCAGAACAGCAATGACTTCCACCTGCTCTGTGCTGCTATAAATGGCTACGCAGGAAACTTGGACTGAAAAGCTGCCTGCTGTTGCAAAGGTGGCAGACAGTTGTTATTTTTGCTTTGCTATTGTGCACTGGCATTCTAGTGCAAAAACCATGTTGAGTCGTAGATTAGCATTTAATTCTCCTCATTCTCTACTGGCATGAGGTCCTTCAGCTATCTTACAAGAAGGGAGGGAGTTAGAGCATCCACAAGCTGCTCCAACCTGTGCAGGGTATGGAAGGGAGTAGTGGAAAACTCTTTACTCTTCCAGCTTCATCCCTGGAATAAGGAATGGAGCAGAGCTTGGAGCAGAGAAGAGAAGTGCACGTTCTGCTGGGTGCCTCGGTAAAGTTTGCATTTAGGTAGCACATCTGGGAAAGGAACAGGCTGTTATTTCATGACACATAGTGTGGCCTTTTAAGCACTTCTTGTCTTTCTGGATTTGTCTCTTCTCATTTGCTGGGTGTGTTGCACCTGCATGGAGTGGTGCAAGATCCTCTCACTCTCCACCTGTGAGTCAGGGAGGATTTCTGCTCTGCTGGTGTTTTACCCCCAAGCTTGTAGGTTGAACAGCATTAGCACCCAAACCAGAAGGCCTCAGGCTTTGCTATTTTTTTTCTTGGGGAGCTGGTGAGTACATGTAATCTTTAAATGTGTAAAGGAACGTAGCAGTCTTCTGGTAATCCAAACCTTGCACACCAGCTTTGCCTTAGAGGTACACGTGCTGTGGCCGGGTTTCCAGGCTGCTTGGGCTAAGCGGGTGAGTAGGATTCTGAAGAGAGACGGGTGTAATAAACATTGCATGACAAGCGGAGATGAACTGAAATCCACTGTTCTCTCCCTTCTGCTAGAAGCACTATAGATTTTGAGTTAGAGTATTGAATAAAGCACAGCTAACATTTTCATCAGGAGAAAGGATGGAGCAGGCTACGAACCGTCTCCAAATCCTGCAGCTCACGCTCACCTTCTCCCAAAAGGGAGTGACCTGGAGAGGACAGTGTAAGCTGCAGCACACACTTGGTCATCTGCCAGGGAAGTCAAACGTCTCCTTTGCCTGGCATGGAGACTCCATAGTCCCCAGGTGTGTCTGCACAAAGCCGTCAGGGGGACTGAGCTGTCAGCCTGTCCTCGGATAAAATTCTCACCCCTCAGCATGAAGACTTGCCTGGATGAGCCTTCAGCGTCCAGCCTGCGTCTGCACCTTGCTCATCTGGTTTCCTCTGTGCTTAGAAATGCTGTGCTTTCCAGGTACAGCCTTTGAAACCAGCTGGGGTGGTTCATTTAATAGCATTGCTCAGTGCCGTTGAGGTGATGAACCACTATATTGGGTAATGACTTTGATTCCTGATTATCTGCTAAGGTGTTTGCAGCCAAAATAGGCAACGAGATGGGGTTTTCTAATAAAGAAGCCGAGGTGGAGGGAGCAGTCCCAAGCCTTCCCCGGGGAACGGTCATGGCATAGGGTGTGTTTTGCTCAGAGGGATGCGCAGCTTCCCATGCCCTCCCGCAGCGTGGCTACTTCACTCCTCTGGAGCCAAAAATCAAAACACCTCCCTTTCTCTTTTTGCAGACAGTGAGCTGAGTTACAGGTTCCTGTACTGGCTAATGATCAATATGGCCTTGTTTCACTCCCATAAAACCAGTATATTAGGACAGTAAACATGTCCTGAGAAAAGATACAGTTTAAATGCCTCTTTGGGGAGTTCTTTTGCTTATTTGCAAATAGAATTGATATGTAAAATTACACAGGATAAAACATTTCTGTCTGTGAGAGAGTGTTCACAGGCTAGTTTTAAGTTTCTCGCTTCTCTCTGTTGGGTACGTAAGGAGCTGAAGTGCTGTGAATGGTCCCCTGGAGAAGCTGAAGTCGCCTTTGCTGACTGTCAAAGGAAACTTGAAATCTAACTTGGCTGCCCAAGATCTTAGAGCACCTTGTAATTTGCAGGAAGAGTTTCCGTTGCAAAACAACCCATAGGCCCCCAACTGAAATCTATGATTAAAAGCGTGTAATTCTGTCAGCCTGTGGATGGCTAAGAGCTGGGGCTGCACACGCTGTGCTCCTCCCTTTCACTGACCCATGGGGTGAACTTGAATCTTCATTTTCCCCCAATGGGAAATTCCCCCTTTATTTACAAATCACACCCCCATTCATATCAATAAAGAACTAAGAATCCTCTTTTGTCCCAAAGAAACAGGCTGCTGCAGTCTTCCCTGCCCAACGATGCTCGCAAGAGAAATGACGCACCGTGCATAATTCCCGTTTCATTTCCTTAATATACAGTGCATATATCACCGCGGTGGCAGGTGGGCCATTATGGGCTGCCCGAGAGCTGCCTCCAATATATCACTTTCATGAGAGGATGATATTATGAGGACTTTAATGTCATATGATGATCCCCTGGCATTGTTTGTCAGACTCCTGCTTTGAATTGGTTTGATGTTAAAGCCTGCTGCTGCTGATTATATCTGCCACACCGCGTCATTCACACTGTCCTTCTCCTCAACGCTTACTACTGGATGTCATGCATTTAGGGGAAGTGAACGATGACAAACTACAGTAATATATATTTAACCTTAACTGTTATTAAATGATTGCTCTTCTCGCTGTTTCGGCTGTCAGTGGTCAAATAGATACTTGCTAATGACTTCTCCTTTTAAAGCATGTGTTGAAACTCCTGAAATTCATCAGGGGATGTTTTTCATGCAGCCATAGTGATATTTTTATAGCAGTTATAAAGGACAATAAGGGCAGGAGAGGGGGGAATATGCACTTGCAGATCATTTAGGAGAAGAGCACCAACTCACTAAAACTCCCACATTCCTCCCCAGGAACCGTGCTATGGGCTGTGAACCCTGGATCTTCAGAAGGGGCTTATTCCTGTGCCTTCACCTGGAGCAGGAAGGGCTGCCTTCTCACCACATCGGGGCCAGCTGGGGTGACCAGTCACACAGGCTGAGGTCAGCACAAGCAATTCCTTAGTTTCTAAGGCTTTTTTTCGCTTCCTGTACCTATGAAGTCATTGAGCAGTGCCCGCAGGGTACAGGGACTCGATCAGCAATGTCTCTTTGCTGCCTCCACTTAGAAGATGAACTGTCTTGTCTGGAGGACAGGACTTGAACTGGCAGCACTGCTCAGCTTCAAGAAACCAAGGCATTAGCCATGGTGAGGGCATTCCTCAAATGCTTACCTTGATTTAGGCATTAGGCTCCGAAGAGGTGGCACTGGTGACTCTGATACAACCCTGTTTGTCTGCAAGCACCTAAGAAGGTTGTACTTCCCTGGAGGTGGCTGGGATAGGAAAGCAGGAGATGGCACTTCTGCTGGTGGCTGATAGTCCTGTCCAGTTGAGACCATCACCACAAGGTTTCAAAGGCCCACAGCCCTCGGACACTGCCTGGGCTGTGTTGCCTTCCTCTCATCCACTCACAAACCAGCAGCTAACAAAACCCATTTACACATCTTTTCTGTGCTTTTACGGTTAGTTGCCAAAAATGTTCTTCTGGTAGTAGTGTTTATTCCAAAAAATGAGCACCATAATTTTTTTTACAAATATTTTGATTGAATTGGGCAACCTGCAACCTTGCATTGTGCTTTGCTAAAACTGACAGTGACAGTTTCTGTGACGGGGCTGTCTGTCAAACGTAACCCCAGTAGAGAAACATCTCATCTCATTTTCCAAAGCTACAGAAGACTCATTTTCACTTTTGATTTAGGTTGGACTGAATAGGTGACCCATCTGAATGGGAAGGACTTCTCCAGTTTCTTCAGTTACTCACTTTATAGTGATTTTGATCTTGCTTCCTTTGATGTATTTCTACTGCTAATCTTTTGTTAATGACACTTAATTCAGTATTTTTCTCAAAAAACTTGCCTTTACTGAGAAGCACCTTGATACAAATCAGCCATTGTTGCATTAGGGAGATGTTCAATGCCTGATACCGCAGGGCAAGCTGATGGCTCGAAACCAGAATCACTAAGAAGTGTAGGTATCACTTTTTTTCTTTTATCTTTTTTATTTTTCCCCCCTCCCTGCTTAAAAAATCACAGAAAGTGTATTCTCAATAGTCAAGAGAACAGGAAGGAGAGGAGGTATTTATCACAGCAGCTTGAGTGCTGGAAAGGGACCATTTGAAAAGGACAGGGGATAAAAAGCCATGAATCAATATTTCTATGCGCCTTCTGCTGCTGTTTATTTGAATCCATTTGTTTTGCTGACATATTTCCCATGTGGCTGGAAATGCTATTTCCTTTGATAACATCAGCAATTGATGTGTTGCATTTGCTGTACAGCTCGGTGCATTCTAGGCAAAGGGATGTCACTCCGACTCTCTAACTCTGCTTTTAAAAAACAAAAAAGTGCATGTCCCCGTGTGATGGGCTCTGGGTTCTGCCGCCGGGAGATGCCGCCTTCCCTGGGAACGAACTGACGGACAGTGAACAAATTGCTGGTGACCAAGGGCACACCATTATTTTTGTTGCACGAGGGCTCCGGGGTTTCATGTGATATAAGGTCTCTTGGAGTGAATGCCATCAAGGTCTAGCAGGTCTGCTGCTGGTACTCCATACCAGAGAGTTTAGGGGGCACGACATGGTGACTTGAGAGAACTTCTAGAAGTTTTTAAAGCTAGAAAGGGCCACTGCATCGGGAACCAGAACGCATCACCCATTTACCGGTGATGACGCTTGTAACAGAGAGTCTGCTGCTTCCTTCACTGGCCTCAACTCCTAATTACTTACCTTGACTATTGAAAACATGTCCTGTAAGCCAAATATATATTTCTATTTGTTGATTACAGTTGTGGAACAAATGGTGTGCATATTTAGTCCAATATTTTTAAATCTATACACTTAGAATACAAAGAATGATAAAAGATACAATATTTCACTATTTGTTCGTGGTTGGAATAATGGGGAAGTAATTTTATAATATTGTATGTACATACATAAATGTACATACCAGCTTTGGGCTGGTATTTTAACAAACCCACAAGTCCTGTGAGAACATAAACGACAGGTTTTGTTAAGCTACAAACTAGACTTTGATGTGTTGTGTAAAAGTAAGAGGAGACAATTTCTATTTATCTGACTTCCTTTCAATACATATTCTGAGATGTCACTTCTGCTAGAAACTCCTCAACTCAGGCAGTAGTAACTTTAATGAATGACATGTTGCTTTATGTAAAAAATGTATCTTGGTCTCTCTCATCATTACCAGTGCATGGAAAAAGCAATTATATATTCTTTCAAGATTCAACAAGGAAAGAACAGCTTTCCAAAGAATCACAGAAGTATTTATGTTTTGGGGGGAGCAGAGAGGAGAGTGAAGAGCAAATAGAAAACATTTCCTGTGTTTTGCCTGCTTTCGGTGACCTAGAAAAACGTTTTTTTAGCTTCTCCATAGTTACCAGAATATCAATTTTTCTTTTTTTTTGTTTTGTTTTGTTCTCAAAGCCTGGCACCCGCAGGAGGTGATTTCTGTGCTCTTTGAGCATTGGATCAGTAAATGGAGAAAAGCACATCCTTTCTTTGTAAAAATGTGCAGTCTCCTATAGTTTTTCCTATTCAGGAGCTGCTCAAAAGAACATACCTTTCACATATAATTCTTGCTATTCAGGAGGTGGTGCTGAACAAAGCTGAGGCTGGATACCAACCTCTTAAAGGGAATTCTTCCCTTTTCAACATGAAGCTGGTTCCATTCCAGTTCAGACCGGCTGCTGCTTCTGTTTTTTGAAAGATGAAGAAGCAGATACTGCCATAAAGGGATACGAACTGCCACGTGCCAATTGCCATTTACTTGAATCTTACTGCGTCCGTTCATACCAGCAGTGTGAGTCTGTGGCTTCAGAGCAGTGAGGGTGTGGAAGCAGATACATAACCTGGTGTGGTGAGGTTCAGCTTCAGGAGACTTCTCCCATCCTCTGGATTGTGCTTTTTACCCTGCCCAACATCTGCTCAGTGAATTGTGCAGAGCAGAGATTTGTTGCTAGATTACTCTCTTGCCTAGTGGCAGGAACAACAGGGACCCGGGCCTGGGAGTGTGTTTCCAGGTAGACTCCTACCACAGATAATAAATGGCAAAAGCATTGTGGTCCCTTCCACCAGTGTTGTTCTGACTGGACCAGGCTAAATTTCATTTGGGTAATGTGAAAAGCCAGAGAGACTTCCTGGCAAGTTGCAGAGAAGGAAGAACTTACGCAGAGCAGCCTGGGTGCACTAGGATCTTTAATCAGCTTTTATAAAAGGAAAGAGACTAAATCTATGCTGAGTGGCAAGTGTGATCCTACTCCTGATAGCCCAGAACAGGCACCTGCCCAAAGTGCATTCGCTTTTCACCAAAGCACCCAAGTTTTCCTCCCAGTTAAAGCCAAGCATCAAGGTCAAGATGGAGAGGGAGAAGGGGTTGTCATGTCTGAGTCTTATCTTCATAGAGCCAGCCAGGGGATTCCCATCCTGGCATCTAGGAACTGAGAAAGGCTCCAGGAACTCATTTGAGGTAAGTGGATCGGACTGGTCACAGTACAGGGTGACTGGAAAAAGCATGGAAAGCTTCACCATTTTTTGGGTGGAATTTTGGAATGTCTGGGTCCAAAGCAACTTTTAATTTTATAAATTTAAAAACTACCGGCCAACTTGTCTCTGGCATCCAACCCATAGATTAGCAGCATTAGTTCATCTCAATGTGTTGAAGGTTGATGGAGCTCTGTAAGGTTTTCAAGACAGTCCACGAAGACACTGAATTATGAGCGCGGGCGTAGTCTTGTGGATGTAGCATTTCTTAGCATTAGCTGAAGCGTGTTCTCTTAAACCATATTTGACAGGTGAATGCAAGAGAGAAAATATGGTTCCAGTGTGTATATTGAAAGCAGATGCAGTAAACCGAGTTCAGTGGCTCAGAAGGGGCAGCTGTTGCAAAACTTGACATCGAAGATGAATTATGAGGTGCTATTTCTGGCCTCTGGCAGAAAGAAAGGTGGGTGATGGAAGATTGACTTGAAAACAATCACTTTAAATGATTTTGGAATTGTCTGAGCTCGAGATGTGCAGCATTTACACTGATGGATGAGTCCAGAAGCTGACCTAATTCCCCTTATTTTTGTCATGTGGGCTTTTCTTTACCTATTCCACTTATGGAAAAAACATTTAAAGAGAACTCAGAGAAATTTCCTGTCTCTGTGAAGGTAACACACATGACAGGCTGCTTGCTGCCTTTTTAATTTATTTTTATTTAAGTAACAGATTACTAAGTATTTCATTTGTTTTGTGTAATTCAACCAGTTCCTCCATAGTGATTTATTTATTTGTGGGTTTTTTTTGCATAGAAGTTAACTTCTTCTATAAAGCAGCATGTAAAAGCTCACCTACAATATATTAATTCTCACTGCACCCCAACAGAGGATGCTTGAAGAAAGCTAGATGAAGGGGGGTTAGATTCAGCTGTAACAGTAAGCAGTCCCCGTGCTTTTCTTAATTATGCATTGCAGCAGTGAGTTTTGTAGTAAAATTGCCACATGCTTAAGCCACACTAATGAATACACATAAAGAGAAGAGATTTGTTTGTTATTGTCCCACATCCTTTTTATTCACTGTAAATAAAGTTTATGTTGGTTATATTTGCTCCCACATTGTTTTCCATTCACGTTGTTGTATTGCAGCATCTCCATTATGATTTTATCCTGGGTGACGTTTTCAGCTGATATATATCAAAGAAAATTCCACCAATGAATTAAGCCATTTAAAAGCAAAGTCCCTGTGTTCTAGATTAGGCATATGTCAGACTGGCAGTGTTTATGGTGTAAAGCATCAGGAATGCTATGGCTCTGCTGCTGCTACAGTCCTGCCAGCAAAACTTGCCCTAGAAAAGATTTATAGCTTAGAAATTGTTGTCTAACAGGAAAACAAAATGTTTTGGACCATAGGAATATGAAAGTGTATTTTCTTTGAATTCTACTTTGACTCCAAGAGAGACCTCTATAAAGCCAGGTGCATAGGTCTCTGATTTAGGAATAAAATCTGCCCTGGGGAATCAGTCTTGAAGCAGGGAAGGAGCAGCTTGCAAGAAGCAGTGGCAAGAGCAGAGAAAGTATTTGTCCTGAAGCATAATCTGTTCATGTAACTTATTACCATGGAACAACAACAAAACAGGATGGGATTTGATATTTTTTGCAATGTTGGAAGATGACATTTAAGGGCTGGTAGAGTTCTGGAATCCTTTAGAATTTATAAAATTAAAAGCCTCCTTCTCTTCTCATTTCCTGATAAGGGCTAACAGTGGTTAGATACAAATACCTGACAGAAGCAAAGGGGTGAATTTAAGATATTCCTCCCAGGAATGTTTTTGCATGTTTTTATGCGCATGCTCATGCGCTGTCAGGAAGCTCCATATTTACTTTTTCTTTCATTCTGATAAGAAGGCAGAATTAGCCTTCAATAACGTTCATCAATGTTTTTGCTTGTTCATTGTTTCCTTTTATGATGCAATATTTAATGTGTCATTTGTACCTAAATTCCCACAGTGCCTGGTGAACATGGGACAAGTATTCCACCAACTCGACAAAAGTTTGAAGCATAATTTTGATGGGAAAAGATTATAGATTAATTTACTCCCCTACTGTTATAATACAGCAGCTGGTTGGGGATTGAGATCCTGTTGTGGTGGGGGCTGTGAAAGTCAATGTCTGTCCTTCAAAGCCCAAGATGCCACTATCAGACAAGAACCAATGAATGGATATAGACAGGGAGGGAGGCAGAAGGAAATATGAGCCACTGTTATTCAGAGGGTTCCAGCACACCGGCAGCCTAACACTTAAGGATTTTATTGACGTGTTGTCAAAGGGGAATTTTAAGGATAATGAGAATAGTTTCACAGATACTTTTAGCTGCCTGGGAAAAAAAGCACAAAGGTGCCTGAGCAAGTGTTTTAACAAGTGGGAGATAAGGGCTTTCATCCTGAATGGACTAGAGGACAGAGGAGCTGGTTTCCTGATACTTAATGAAAGACAAGAACTGGATCATAAAGAACCTTGAAAGGGAAGTTTCTGTTTGATGTGATGGAGAAGGGGGTCCAGAAACTCAAGAGGGGTCTGAGATGGCTTGGTAACATGGTCGGTTTGATGGATAAGGAGGGGACCATGACTGCATTTGGTGAGGATGTAAAAAACTGTCACTGTGACTGAGGAAAGAGGAGAGAATCTGCTCAGGAGACTTGCACATTTGAGTGGGTAGGAGGGGGCATTTGCCAAAATGTTACTTGCACCAATTTCCAAGAATGGCAGGATGTGGGACACGAAGGCCCAAGCCAGGCCAGCACCAGGAGGGATATGGGACTGTGCCCAAGAGAAGAGGTAAGAGAAGGAGATAAGGCAGTGAGTCTGGAGGGGAATTAAAAGCTCTCTTTGAAGTTGAGCTTACAGTTTTTGATATGTTGAGATTGTATTACTGCCAGCAAGGAAGGGAGGAGGAGAGGAAGTTAAGCCAGGGACACAAACACGGCCTGGGTGGGGGAAGAGAGGCTGAAGGGAAGAAATAACTGAAGAAGTGGGAAGAAAATGAGAGAGCACTGAGCAAAGAAGCCAGCCAAGACAAGATTGTGAGTGGTGAATGATGCCAAAGCTCTGGGCAGACTGAGGAGGTTGAGGCTGGAGCGCTAATTGTGCAGTTTGATTAAGATAAGGCCACTTGCCGTACTGGTAAGAACAGTAATCATGAGGGCTAGAGGCTGGCGTCTGCGTGTCTTTGCTCCTTGACTAAGAACACTTAAAAATCTCTTGCATTTGTTATTTCTGTGTTTAAGCCCGTCTGTAAAACCTCTTGCATTTGTGCAATTCCTTTCACCCCGAAGTATTTTACAAAGTGGACGTTACTTTGACCAGCTGAGATTTTGGAGCAGATCAGAGCAAGTGTCAACTTTTGAACCTGGAGAATGCAGAACGGAAAGCGGGAAGCGGCACCAGATTCCACAGAATCCATGGGTGGGCCTTCCTTTAAGTACCAAATGGAAAGCAGAGCAAGAAACCAGGCGATAGCTGTGATAACCACACAGAGACTGTCAATAAAGCCTTCCCCACCGTTGGCACCTTATTGACATGACAAGTTTTAACGGACCAGTATTTCCTCTCTTATAATTACAGAAAGATAGCGTCCCAGTTTAAAACGTAGACATGGTGAACTCAGGCACTATCTCCCAGCAGGAGGAACTATGGATGCTATTTTTCCATTTTCTGAGAAACTGCCAAGAATGAGGAAGTTGATATCCAGTATCTAACGCAAAACAAAGCCTGGGCGCCAGTTCTTCTGTTACTGCAAGCTGGTGGTTCACGCCAGCCAGATAGGTGGTGCGCAAATTGCTTTCCAGAACGTCTCAGATGTGAAAGCAAATGAAAGATGTGATGGAGAAAGCTTTCCTACTCTCTGATTAAACTGTCCTAGAAAGCCCTATTTTTGGAGCAGCAGAAGCACTGCCTAATGCCTAAAAGCACTGGGCAAGACAGTAATCATTAGCAGGGCTCTACGTGGCAGGGCAGCAAAGCATTACTCTATAAGGGAGGTGCTACTTGTTCCCTTCCTGTTTATATATTGGTTTTGCTTGTGCAATTGTTCTTCCCTCCCCCAGTCTCCGCAGATTTTCCCCTCAAAAATTCTCTTGTGGCTGTCACACACATATTCTAAACCTTCCAGTAATCTGCTGCTCGCTGCTGGTGAGGATGTATCACACACATATAGCCATTATCCAAGCGAATACACGACTGACTTCTCTTTTCCTCAGTCTTCCTGCATTATTGCTCAGAAAATGTCATTCCTCTGTGTTCAGCCCTGCAGATGACTGGCTCCACCTCTAGGCGAACGATAGCTAGCTTTACAGGGTGATCTGCACATCATTGTTTATACCGTTTCTTTTTAATTTTCATTTTAGAAAAACCAGACCAGAATGTTTGGTGACATGGATGGCTCTCAGTAGCCAGCACAATGCTGCTGCTACACTTACCTGTGGAAAGTTTAGGAGCAATGAAAGTTTTCACTCTGTCTCCTCTATTATGAAAAACTCCCAGATATTTCCTAAATTTTATAGCAAATGTGTTGGTAAGGTCCCTTTAGAAAAAGTTCCTTACTGCTGGGAAAATACTATTGGCATTAGTTGCTATCAAAATAATTTTCACTTTTCCTTTCTTTTTTTTTTTCCACATTGTTGTGGAATTGTTGTGCTTTTATACCCAACACATCTTTGCATTTGCATTCCCAGCTACAGAAGAGGAAAGGGGAACCTGGATCGAAGATTAAAGCACAAAAGCTTTGGTAATTTCTCCGAAAATGTTACTTAATGTATTCTATTATTTATCCTTCTTTTACTGGAACCGAAGTTATCACGGACTCAGGCATATTCTCTGAATACATCGTGAAAAAGAAATGAAATACTTAGCGATACAACAAACAAAATCTGCTCGGAGAAGTCTAGAGTTTCCTTTTTGCTTTTAGTCAAGAAGCACTTGTGTGATAAATGGGGTGCTTTTAGCGAGCTTACAATAGCCTGCACACCCCAGCGGAGGCAGAGGCTCGGCAGAAGATTACCAGGAGATAATGGAGCAAGTCAAATGAGAAAACATGATGAAGCAGCAGAAAATTTACATGCTGTTTTGCTTCTTCCTTTTGCATTAATAAAACTGAAGCTTTTTGTGTTTCTTGCCAAACGCTACCCTGTAAGTGCGTGTCACTGGATGTGCCTGTGTGGCTGAGGACCTGCCCAGCCCCACGGTCCCAGGGGAATGGGCTGACATCTAATGATGGGCTGTAAAAACAGCGTTGGTGGAACAGCCTCCGCAGCTCTTTACTGCATTAAATGCATCGGGACTCTCCTGAGGAACCTGAATCCATCCGGAAGCCAGAATGAGACCCAGTGCGACCACTCCGGTGCTGGGCACGGGTGGCGCAGGGCCAGAGTCAGTCTTGGTGTGGACCCTCGTTGGAGAACCTGCGTGAGCAACACCCAACGTAAGGGCTGACAGCCACGAATTTGAAGAAAGCTGCATAAAAGTGGCATCACGTCCCCGGTGAGGACCATGTAGTGCCAGGAGGCCCTGCCAGGAGTGGCATGGCTGGACATGGGCCTATGGCAGTGGCTCAGCCTGGCTGGTGGGAGCATCGCCTGTGGTGGCATCATGCAACAGTAAACACGGGTGATCTTCTGGCATGGTGCTAGCTGCCATGGGTAGCTCAGATGCCACCAAAACCTTGTGTTTTGTCTAACTGCACACAGGACATGGTGCACGCTCCAGGCAAGAGCCGTGGCCATGTGCCTGCGTGCATCCTGGGCTTTCAGATGCTTGAAGCATTCCCTTGTGGTAGGGAATTGTCTTCAATTGTCTTCATATTTTGTGGTGCATAAATACTGATAGATTGCACTCCAGATTCTTTATGTGTGCTGGTTGGTTTTGTAAAGTGCTGAACACAGTTTCAGAGACTCCTTTCTATTGCTCGCACTGACCAGTGTTATCCAGGCATATTAGACTGGCTCACAAAAGGCCCAAGAGACAACCAAAATGAGATTACTAATGAATCCCAGCCAATACATTTTATTATTTAAACACGAGTTCCTTTTGATATTGACTTACGGGACAGAATAGTCTGGTCATGCCCATAGTTAGAAGGATTAACCCATATCACATGCCACAAAAATGCATGTAGTGTAGTTATGCTAAAAGAATTGTGCTTTGTATTGGTGCTGTAAAACCAAAGCCAAACCCATATGGGCAAAATATACGTGCTGTAAAATTACAGGACCCACACGCCACCCACCCTGCTATCCTTGGGGCTCGGGTTGAGGCGTTGCTTTACGTGCCTGACTGACAGAACAGAGCATCCAGCCTATGCTCAGCCGAGGCTCTGGCCCAGGGAACGCGGCTGCGCAGGGCTGTCTCCTCTGCCTGGTCACATGGACCAAATACTGAGTCCTCCTCATATCCAGGAGCTGAGTAACAGAGACAATAATCCTGTTTAATAAATTATAAGGGAGAGAGTAACACTCAAGGACCTGATAGAGCAAAGTAACAGGACATGCACAACATAGGACAGGCATAGAACCTCAAGCTCTGAGTTTAAATGGAGCTCCTGGATGAAAGGGCAGAAGGTTTGCAGCTGGGGGTCCTAGGTGAAGCTGGTATATATCAATATATATCAATTATAGCCAATTAGTGCACTGAGGGCTTCACATCAGGCACAGATGATGCAGGGAATGTGACCACTAGTGGGGAAGTTGGAAAATTTCAGTGGATATACTACTACTGTACTCATCGTGCTCTTAATATCTTGCTGCTGATGGCATTCAGTCAGGGAAAAGGAAGCTAGTTGGAAAATATATTTTCATTATCAACAGCTTCACACAGTTCTGGGTCCTGTTCTCTTTGTAAGGCTGGAGAGGAGGAACACAGCCTTACTTGCTAAAGGACAGAAGCAGGTAAGCACTTGAACCTAATGTAAAAGTTTCCCATTTACCCTAAATGCAAATTATTCAGCTGAGTTTTTGCATACGCAGCCAGGGGTAACAGCGAGCAGATCGTGGTGTGTCTCCTGCGGCTCTTTTGTTAGTTTCAGCAGAATATGATCGATTTGACTCTCTTTTTATTGTGCCCTCCACAGCAGGAGCGTACCTATTTGTCCGGTACAGTACAGGAGAAAGGACAGACATTTCTGGGAGCTTGTGTTTGGTTTTGATCAGCACTTTACATCTACTGTTCCCTGCCTGTGTGGCGAGCGCGTGCTTCCAAAGGCTCCACCAAAGGCACCGTGCGGGCACCAGGCTGTACATAGTTGGTGTTCACAAACCGTATACAGTCAAGAAATGCGAAGTGTGGTCTCTCTGTACTGTAACCGGCACATTTTCATGAAAACTCTACACTGATCAGCTTGCCCTAAGTGGAAGTTGCTGTTGGAGGGGGTATGCCACAGATTGCCAGGCTGCAGAGGGACTATTGGTTCTCGGAGCTCGAGCAAGTCGTCTCTTAGAGATTGTCAAAATACGTCTCAGAAATAACTTGGTTTTTCTGCTCTCAGTATTCAGCAAGGGGCTGCCTTATTTGCCATTGAAAGAGCTACGTTTCATGCTCCTCCTGATAGAGCACTATTTAAGGCTCTGCTTAGCATTCATACTTCTTTCTTGTCAGAATTATTTTCTTTTTTATTTGGTTTTTAGAACCAGAGCTATAAATCTGGGGAGCGTTTCACGTGGTGTGTTAGGGTTTGATTGAAATCCCACTGAAATCAATGAAAGCTTTCCTATTAACTTCAGTGGACCAGGTGCTTGGGAAAGAAGGAAAAATGGTCTGTTTTGAAATAAAAAGAACTGTATCCATGTCATAATGTTTATTACAAATAGCAGGAAATAAAACAAAACATCTTATGCCTGTTGTTTCCCAACAGGTCTCATATATCATTTAGCTGCTACCTACGTACACCCAGCTGTGACATGGAGTGCAGCAACAGCTCTTCTGGGGCACCTAATAATTCTGTTTTATAAACACAAATATCTGAGGAAAAAGAAAATACCCTTATCTGATTGATACTAATATTCACATAAAATTGATATTACACAAAATAAGCAAGTGTCACAGACTGCTTCTGTGAGCCCAGTGGGAAAAGCTGCCCTGTAGCCTCATTTCTACAAATATTTCTTTAAATATTTCTTCACACTTTCCGTGGGTTCGGAAACCTCCATCTTCCCTTGCAGCTGTGATCTGGTTATCAAAAGTGCTGAGCCAAAAAAAAAAAAAAGTAAATATTATGAAGATGTATCAAATGCTTCTGATACTCATCTAAGTATTTAAATACGGATTCAGGAGTCTAAAATCAAAGTGTGACATCTGCATGTTGCTTTGTTGGCTAAAGTACCAGAGTCTACTTGTGAGCTAGTTACTATAGAGACAAGTCTCAAGTCTCCAGGGATTTTACGGAGACGTGGGGATACTCAAGTCTTGTCAGAATTGCATTTGCACGCTGTATTCTCAACTCACATTGAAATAATTACAGCTGTGGTGTTGCAAAATGCAATTTTGCCAAGACACTACTTAAAGCCTGAATCAAACTTTCACACGCTGACGAGGAAAAAAGGAAACAATGCGGAGAAGTCTCTGAAGTGCATGCAAAAACAAGCGCAGCTTTAATGATGAAGTATTTGATAGTGCCTTTATCAGCATGCAGTCATGTGTTTAAAGAGCATGAGCCACGGATGACTGTTGCAGCTTGTCATTCGCCTTATGGGAGGCAAGAAAGAGCTTCTTGTTTGATCCGTGAGATGAGCTGGCTTGTTGCACAAGGCAACAGAGGAGACTCTGTAGAAAACTCCACGGTGAAGTATTTCCTAAGCTGTTTTGGGCTCCTGCCACAAGGAAGTGCAGTGAGTGTAGGCACAGTGCAAGGAACATTGTGAAAGGGATTAGAAAGAAAGCATACCTTTAAAGATCATAGCAAAAAAAACCCCAAAACAACAAACCCAAAAGAGAGTAAATTACAGAGATGGTAACAGTATTATGTGTGTGCAGTAAGACTATGAAACAGAAAATAAGAAGTGCTAGAACTGAAAAACGCTGGGTTTGTCTTACTTTTCCACTGCTCTTAAATGTTAACATCAGCACTTACAAAATTATTAAGACAAAGATAAAGCTCTATGCTGATAAGGATAAGCTCCCGATTTCTCCTCAGGTCACAGTGTTTTAAATACTGGCAAACAATCAGAGACCCGCTCCCGATACCCATGGAAGCGGATGAGTAGGAGGGTAGGACGGAGCTGCTCTGCAGGTTGAGAACACAAACATGTCTTTCTTGAAGCAGTGAAGATACACAAATTTCATATACATTTCTTTGTGATTACCAGAAAATTGCAACATTACCTAAGCTAAAAATGCTCTGTTGCTTTAGATGTCCTGGCTTAATACCCATTATGAGTGACGCTACTGATATCTACATTGTATCACAAACCCCACTTAGTAAATGCAAAGATGCAGCAGAATCACAGAATTGACCAGGTTGGAAGGAACCTTTAAGATCATCTAGTCCAACCATCAACCTAACTCTGATAAAAACCATCCCTAAACCACGTCACTAAGCACTATGCCAACCCGTCTTTTAAATCCCTCCAGGGGTGGTGCCTCAACCACTTCCCTGGGCAGCCCATTCCAATGTGCAATAACCCTTTCAGTGTAAAAATTCTTCCTAATATCCAATCTGAACCTCCCCTGGAGCAACTTGAGGCCATTTCCTCTTGCCCTGGCGCCTGTGACTTGGGAGAAGAGACCGACCCCCCAGTGAACAAAAATGTCCTTTCTGTCCTTTTCCCAGCGGTTGTTAAGATGTAGACAGAAATAAAACAAGAGCCAAAAGAGGCATGTGAATATGCTGAATCCATAATGGAAGCGTGATGCACCAAATCAGCTTTCGGGTCTCTGAGACAAACCATGACTCGCTGGTGTCTGCCCAGACAGAACACGGAGGGGACTGCAGAACTGGTTCCAACAAGCCGTTGGTGTTCCGGGTTTGATCGTTACAGCCAAGACAAACACCGTTAGTTCAAATGTGTAAGAACAAAATGCAATAGGAACAAGGTCTTTTCATCGCTTGCCTTTATCAAAGCAACTCAAAACAGACCCATTCCACCGTGAGGTGACATCAGCAGCACCTTCTGCCTTTATAAAATAGGATGATTTTGTCTCATGCTAAAATAGGAATTGGTGTTTCTGTTTGGAAAACAGATGATGTGCTTTTCACTTCTCATGAAGTATTTTGGAAAGAAGGACAGACACATATGCTTTTATCTACGTTTCTGTGTTTTCCAAGCAAGAGCAAAACCCACAGCTGAAACTTATTTTCAGTAAAAACCCACTGTTCATTCTTCCACTGCAATGTTGCAAATGGAAATAAAACCTAAAGTAAGTACACTTGAAGGCAACTAAAAACTTGTTTTTAACTGTTACATTGCCCAGTAACAAGATAAATGGCTTTATGGACTATTTTTACAAGCTTTTCCTCCATTTAGAGGAGAAACACTGTACAGCAGCAGCGTTGTTCAGGCACTTCGTACAACGAGCGAGCAGGAATGGCGCTACAGCATACACGGCCGTGTTTAAGTATTTTTCTAAGGGGGATTTTGCCTTAACACCGTCCCCTTCCCGGGCTGTGGAGGCTTATCCCGCTAGAGGGGGACACAGCTACAGGGCCCGGCACCGAGCCCAGGGCCCAGCCTCGGGGTGGGGGCGGTCCCCGGGCTCTCCCCTCAGCGGGAAACGGAAGCCTCACGCGGGACCTCCTAGAGCCTCCCCTCGCAAGCTAACGTTAATCAATTAATTAATTAGTTAGTTAGTTCATTAGTTTAACCCCATCCCCGCCTCGCGCAGGCCGCGCCTTCGGCCCCCTCACAGCGGCGGGCCGTCCCACAATGCAGAGCGGCCGGCCGGCTCCGCCTTCTTCCGCCCTCCAGCCAATAGCAGCTCCTCCACGCTGGACTACACTCCCCAGCATGCCCCGCGGCAAGAGGGGGTGTGTGCGCCCGGCTCGCCCGCCGTCTTCCGCCTGTCGCAAAGTGTCGCGCCGCGCGGCCGGGGGCTGGGCTGGCGGCGGCGGGCCCTGCCCGGAGCCGTGCCGCGG
>VXAK01027032.1:228973-252335 GCA_013399435.1 Arenaria interpres | reverse complement strand
CTGCGGGGCTGCGAGCCGGGCAAGGGGGGAGCCGGAGCCATCGCCGCCGCCATCAACATCAACGCCTCGACCTCCAAGTTCCGTGAGTGACCGCCTCGCCCTCCGCCCCCCGGGCCTCGGGGGGTGTCGCCTGCTCCCTCCCCAGCCTGCCATCCCCCCCCGAGCCCCCTTCGCTGCGCCTGCGGCCAGGCTCGGGTCTGTCCTCTGGCAGGTCCCTTAGGTGGGTCTTGGCCCGAGAGGCTTCTAGAAGCGAAACTGAACGGGTTAAGGCGCTTTGGAAGGAGAAAATAGCGTCCTTCTTGAGTGCACCCCGACTTTTGCTGCAGCTCCCCTGTCACGGCACAGTGACGTGGTGTATCTGGCTCTAGAACCGGGAGAGCAAGTGTGGGCAGGGTTTTGGGCTGTACACTGTGCCTTTTCCTGAAGCTTTTAGCCCAGGTTGTGTTTTCCTAAAGAGTTTTGTTTTTTTTTTCTTTCTGCCTGAAAAACCCAAAGCAGCTGGGTCTGAAATCTGTGACTCCTGAGGGCGGGTGGCCTTAGATGTGTGCAGAGCCCCTGGAGGGGTGTGTGCTCCTGCAAGGGGTGTATGTCATGTCCGCCAAGGCCCAATGAGAATCACTGAAGACAAATTTACTCCCCCCCAAAATAGTTCCGAAACACCTTTTGTGTGTAACTTCTAACAGAAATGGCAAATTTTTCTGTTGTGTTCTTGAGTTGGGGTCGAGAGAAGGGAAGATCTTTCTGCTGTTCGCTTCAATTCTACCTTTATTCCCAGAAGTCATGCCTCTTGGGAAAACATACCCTTTTCTTTAATGGTTGTAGGAAAACTTGGATTTGAATAGTTAAAGGTATTCCTGCAAATGTAACCATGTAACTGCCATGATGAAATTTACATGGAAAATGCACTTTTTTCTTTGTTTTTCCCCCCTTTTCCCCAGTGTTAGCTCACCTGCCCAGCTCCTCAGCAGCTCAGCTCTGGAGCTGATCAGAAGCTTGAAGTTCAGGCTTCTGGATCCCTGGTTCTCTGGTAGCCTGGGTTTCGTGGCTCTAGGCCCTTTGCCAAGGGTGGCTGCTTTGAAGTTAAGGCTCCCAGACTCCATGAGCTCTCTGGCTCTCTGCTTGCCTTGCTTGTCAGGGCTCCAGGTACCTTGGGGTGACTCGTAAACGCTTGAGTCAGTTGAAATGAGACGTCGTTTGGCCTTGCTAAACTAAGCTTTTGAATTCCCAATCCATAAATTTAGAGTCTTAGTTTTTCCTTCTATTTCGGAACGAAAATGGGTTTCGAGCTGTATCTTCACCAAGTGGGAAGATGACTTTCCAGCTCATCCACAGTTTATGTCTGAGGGGGAGAAGTGGCCGTGAGTGGTTTTGCTGAGGGTGTGGTTTTTGGGTTCTTGTTTTCACTTCTCCGGTGTTGGTATCCCAACACAGTGTCTGCCTTGCTGATATTAAGTATTGTTTTAAATAAAACTAAAATTCCTGTAAAATGAAAAATTCTGAGTTAAGTTCATTAGAGCTTTTCTGCACCTTGGTATGGTGGATAATTTTCACGATACATGTGTATGAACAGAACAAGTCCAGTGAAGCAGTATGGACTGAGAAAGCACAGGAGCTGAGTTGGGATCCTGCCTGTTCTAATCCTGGCTCTGGCAGAGGATCCCTTAATCCCCTCTCTTTAATTATCATGTATAGAAAAAGGGAGAAAGGTCGCTTTTGATATAAATTGGCGGTGAAAAGGGAGACAGTGTGTGCTAGATGCCCTCCTGCCTGCTCTGCCTTGGCAGTGGCAGGACATATGTAGAGCAGCTGATTGTCAGTCCTAGACTTTGATAGGAAGGTTGTCTGAAGAAGCTCTTCAGACTTCGTGAAGAACCTCTTGCAGTGGAATGAGCAAGGGCTCATGTCTTGCTTTGTGATGCAGCAGCTTGGTCTTAGACAGGTTTTGTACAGGTGACCTTCAAAACTGTGGGTGATGTACAGCTTCCAGCAATGCTGTGGTGAACTGGAGCACCTCTGACATCCAGATGGGTCTCTTCCTCCTGATCCTTTCCTCTAAAAAAGAAAATTCAATGCTTGTATTCCATAACATTATTACTTGCAGCGTGTTGGTTTTGTTCATGTTCATGGTTGCAGACTAAAGCTGCCTGGTGGGCCTTTTTTGGTCTAATTCAGCTGGCAGAATAATGGAGGAAGAAGGTTAGATGGAAACCCTTTAAAATTTTTTAAGGGTCCAAATTGAGGAATTCTTCTTTGAGATTTTTGTGAGACTCAGAACTAAAATCGGATACTGAGTAGTGCATTTGATAGCTTTTCTTCTAGTTAAAGCACCTTAAGAAAATTTTTCATGCTTCGGTAAACTTATAACCAAACCTCTATTTACAGTTGATCAGCTTCAGTTACGGATTTATAAAACAGTAGTGTTGTGAAAGGTATTTTTTAAAGGCCATAAGGCGAAAAATAAGAGTTTAATACTTCAAGCAAAACTCTTCTGTACTATGAATTGCAGTGTATCTGAATTGCGAAAAAAATGAAGAGTTTTCCTTCTTGGGTTTTTTTCATCCTTTTCAGGCAAGGATGGTTATAAATGTATTTAACCCCAGTCCCATTTAGGATGGGCACGTGTGGCTGGGAATGTTGGCACGTCCATTAAATCTGTTGACTACCCTGTTGTGTAACGTATTTCAGCGCGGTGAATGTGCTTTCCTGTGTAGGCAAATTGTCTGATGGAAAAAAAAAAAGTTACTTTTACTAACCAGCCTTAGTGCAGGCTGAGAAACATGTAATAAAAAGAGAATAGAGTTAAAAGTAACTAAAGGGCAGACAGAAACTCGCTAATGTATGCTGGGACGTGTCAGGCAGGGGATACAGCAAAATCTAGTCTGTAAACATGCACGTGATGGCTGAGAAAAAGGAAAGCGTTAGAGCCTGTAGATTACTCTCAGACATCTGCTTGAAGAGTTTGTATGCTGTGAGAAAATATTTTAGAATTGTAGGGTGCATTGCTAATTAAGCAGTAAAGCTTCGTGTATGTCACTGTGAGATGAAATAAAGCTTCTGAGAGATGCTTTGATTTTTTTTTTTTATTGTCAGAATAAATGACAGATAATTGTCAGACCAATGTCTGCTTACTTGACAGTAGGTTGGGTTACCCGTCCTGCTATTTTAGCTATAGTTTTAAATGAAGGGTGTTTTTTTATATGTGAACATAGTAAGGGTTTTGAGTAGCCTTTCAGGGTAAGTTGTCTAAATAACAAAGCCAACAGTATCAATGATTTTTCTTTTAAAATCATTATTGTGTTCTTTGCATCCGGTACCTATTACTCTGCCAGTGTCTCTTTTGAGCTCTGTGTGTTTCTAAGTTTTTTCTAGTCAATTTCACGGGGGATATATGCCTATTCTTGGACTTTTTTTTTTAAAAGTAAAAATCTTAGTGTTTTTTACCATTCTTCTGATTGAAGTTGATATCAAAGAATTTGGTAGCTTGGAGCGGGCTGTGCTTCAGTTATGGCTATGGTACTGAGATATCTAGGTTATGATATGAAGCTCATGCATATTCTTTTTCACTTAAACAGTTTCACTGCTGCATTTGACTTGAACAGTTTTTCTTTTGAACTTTTCTGTATGTAGAAAAGCAGCAGTTGCTTCTCAAGCTTTACTTGTGAAGTCTTACAATTTCCTGGAAAATACTGGCTTCCTTTTCATTCAATCAGACTGATTTCTTGCCCTGCCCCACCCCAAAGTTGCTGTATTTGGATAAAATCATGCATTCTAGTATGCTTTGTTACAAAATGTCTGTGTCATTTTCCAGAAACTTAATAAATCTCAATGAAATGAAAGTCATCTTTTACTGTCACCCTTTCTTTCCGATCTGGAAATGGAGGTTGTTGAGCAAAACCTTTTAAACCTTCAATACTTAATGTAGGGATAAACATTTAAGAATGACATCCAGAAAAGATGGAAAAGTAAAAATCTGAAGAAGTTTGTAAAAGGGCAATCTGTCTCTTCTTTCTAAGGATTTGTGTGATTCTTTTCCTTCTTGGTCTTGAGGTTGTTTTTGCAGAGTTTGTAATTGGAGTGTGCTTCTTTAAGTCATCCCTATGCTTTTTAGGTCTCCGTGTGTGTGTAAGCACTGCCAGAAAAAAAGGATGTTACTAACTTGTGACAATTATTAACATTTTAAAGCAATTTGTTTTCTGGATTAGAAGAATAAAAATAGTGATTGTTCAGTGTGTAGTCTTTGGACTCTTAACTATATAAATATTATGGTTGGCCTAGTTTCAGAACTGAAGTGTGGAAATCAAATGAAATAATACTCCTAAGAGTCTTTTGAATAAAAATGAAGCTTTTCTAGAATGTTGCTTTGAACTCAGTGCTTTCTAGGCAAGTCTCCCGGGGCTGTTCGTAAAAGCATTTTTTTTTCCTTTACCTGTGCAGCATTTCTAATGGGCAGGCCTTACTCTCTGCTACTTCTTTTTCCATATTGTAAAATAAATAAATATATTAGAAAAGAAAATAAAAAAAAAAGACATCTCAACAACCTGTTAAAAATTATTTTGCGGTGTTCTCAATTCTTAACTCTTTTCTTTCAAATGAATAGAGCTCATTTAATACGTTAAACCACACGTGGGTGTGATTATACATTGAAATCTTAAGACCCGGTCTGATGTTTATGCTGACTTCAGTTTAATGTTTTCTGTAGAACAGAGAGCTTCTGTGGAGACACAGCTTCTTTGGGGTAACGAAGTGAAAAACAAATGCTCAGATTTTCCTGCTGAGTGTAAGCATGAATAGTAAAGCTACTACGTGGAAGCTGCTCCTGAGAACATCTGCCCGGAGGCTGGGCTCTGCAAGGGACCAGAACTCACTCAAGTCATTGCGGGACAGATGAATGGGGGTGAATTTACTGTCAGGCGGGTGCTGTGTCGTTCCTGACCTCGTGGATGCTTTTACATCGTGGAGCTGACTTGCTGGACGTGTTAACTTACGTCCTGGTAGTTGTGTACCCACGACCCCACGTGTAACCCTTATCAGCCTGCTAGCAAATGGTGTGGTCCTTCCAGATTATGGGCTGAGGTGTCGTGACAGCTTCCTGCAGCACTTGGCAGCCGTGACCTGTTCACTGCTCAGGCACTTAGTAGGTTGACAACATCTCTTTCTGTAACAGAGATGGAGCAAGAGTGAACTGATGGCTAGTTGGCTAGAAGATGGGGCTAGGAGTACGGCACTAACATTCTTCACTAAGCAAGGTTTCTGGCTGAAATGTCCTAAAAAGAGACACATCAGGAATCTATAATACCTGCTCTTATAGATATTGTTCAAACACCTTCTTGTCTCATGCCTCTCTATTCTACATCCTCTTTTTACTCTTTTTTTCTCATGATACTGTTTTGTCTGTATTTCCCTAAAATTGTTCTTCATAACGCTGCCAAAAATGACTGACCCAGCTTCTTTCAACCCCATGTGAAAATAACATTTCAGAAATCTCGATCCTTCAACCCAGCAGTGAACCTACATTTACATAAGTATTTAAAATGCAGCCCTATTCAAAAGATTTCAGTGCGGTGTCTAAACTGGATTGTTTGGGGTGGGAACCATCTTTATTCTCTGTTCCATATAGCCCTGACCCACATGTGAGATCAAATGAAGAAGCGACTTTAGATTTCCTGATATATTTTGATAAGAAGTGTACCCTGTGCTGTTAGTTACCGAGGGCTTTGCTTTGAGTCGCTGCTGGGAAGCTACGGTGGTGTGACAAGCCAACAACATAGTCCTCCTGCAGGATGTCTCTGAAGGGAAGGTGTTAACCCTTCTCCCATGGCTGCTGTTGGAACTGAGCCACCTGTGGTTAGTTCAGAAATCCTCCCTGAAAAGAGAGAGATTAAACATCTCCTGTGTCTGTGAAGGCAAACGGAGTGGCTTGCACAAGAGGGAGGCTCAGGAGGAAGATCAGGGAGTGATGGGGGAACCCTAATTTAAATGCCTCCTCCTTCCCTGTGGCGATCCTTATCTGGAAAAGGAATATTATTGTGCCTGCTGGAGGGGGAACTGTAATACGGATCCAAAAATGTTGTCTAGGAGCCCAACTGTAACTGAAGGCAGAGAATTGAATCAGTTTTTGGGCCAAGGAAGCTTCTGGTCCCACCTGAGGCTTGTAAAATTAATATATCTGCTGGAAAGCAGTATTCTGAAAACTATCAGTCTTGGCGGAAGGTTGTCCTCCTGCATGTGAGGACCCAGCATTAATTGTTGATTCTGGATTCCCACAAAGTTGTGTAATTTATTAATCTGAGCTGACTACTGAAATACTCCTTTTTAATTATTTTTATTAGATTGTCATGGTAGAACTCCTAGGATTTTGGTTTCTACTGCTACTCGGACCAATAAGAAATATCCAAGCACTGATTTGACAGGTCTTCTGATTTTATCTTCTGTAAATAAAAAGCTACAAATTCAAGTCTGACCTTTAGTTTTAGATGAGGTTGTCTTAGCAGAAGTGAACTATCCCCAGTTTTTTGGCCAACTTCTGGGTGTGATCTGAAATCGCAGAGCATGCACTTGATTCTAATATTTTAGCTAAAGTTACTAAATGTAGTTTTGTCTTTTTCTTGTAGTAATGAATGTTATAACAATTGAAGACTATAAGAGCACATATTGGCCAAAGTTGGACAGTGCCATAGATCAGCTTTTAACTCAGAGTCCTGGTGACTACATCCCTATCTCCTATGAACAAATATACAGGTAAGGAAATCTTTAAAGTGCTATGTGACTTTTTTTTTTCTTTGAAGTTAAATGTTTGTTTTATCTTGCAGCCTGTGCATGTGTAATTTTGTATTTATGGGGAGGAAAGTGGGAAGTTTATGTGAAGTACAATATTGTTTAAATAGTTAGAATGACTGAAAAATGGATAAGATATCTTGACATCCCATGTTAACAGGACTAAATGCTAAAGAATTAAAACGCCTAAGTGCTGAAAACATAAGCATTAAAGTGAGCTCTACCACTTAGTGTAAGCTCTGAGTGTAATATATTAAGAAATGTATTTAACTCTCAATATCCCTTTCATCAAAGGGGAAGATGAGAGTGGCATGGTAGGTGTTTGACTTAGTGTTTCAAAAGGCTTCTTGCCATGCCTAATAGGAACCAATTTGGTGCAGAAGTAGTAAATAGAAGCAACCGGTGCCAAGGTCCATCCATATAAACTGCTATTTGTGTGTTTTGCATTCGGTAGATTTGGTCTGATTTGCCCCTTGCCCAGCCATCCCGCTGCACGTGCAGTTAGAGGCTGTCTGAGGGACTGACACGATGTTCAGCCCTTTATATCTCTGTTCTTGTCTGGAGAACATTTCATCTGTTTGCTGTAAAGATCTACTCACTGACCAGAACTGCTGTGCGGACTAAGGTTTGTGGGGCATTTGCTTCAAAACCACGCTACTGCTCCACACCTAAATGCTAAATACTTCAGAGACCTGGCAGTTTCTTAAGAGATTTGAGAAAATGGAGATTGTTCTGTAGGTGACAGGTATCCAAGATGTAGGTAAACAGGGTGGAAACTGGGTAGCAGCTTCTGCATTTACTGGCCAAGACGCTGTCAAAACTACTGGCCCTTGCCAGCAACACAACCAGC
This sequence comes from Arenaria interpres, assembly GCA_013399435.1. Lineage (NCBI taxonomy): Eukaryota > Metazoa > Chordata > Aves > Charadriiformes > Scolopacidae > Arenaria > Arenaria interpres. The sequence goes on along the minus strand of VXAK01027032.1, from coordinate 244,711 downwards.
AGCGTTGCTGTTGTGATTTTCTTTACCAAAATGTTGCACCCTAGGAAATAACACAGGCAGTCCAATCACTGATCTCTTTTTTAGAGGCTTCCAGCTGTATTGTCTCTTGCCCACTTGCTTTTGGCCACTTCATCTCTCTAGTTTGAAATGTTGGATAAGGGAACCAGATAGAAGAACGGCAGGTTTTCAGTCTTCCCTCTTAATTCCAGTTAAAATCTTTAATAAATTTCCTCTTTCCAAGCTCTTGGAACTGCTTTTGTCAGGACTCAGACATCATCATGCGTATAAGTAATTGAGATGGTAATTTGAATTGAGAGGCATTTTGCAGCTTTAGTGTAAGCAATCAAAATCCTTTCCCTAGCTTGAAGTCCCCAGTGTGCAAAGAGCCACCAGTAAGAGTTCAGACACAATCTCTTGATAGTCATCTCTGGTAAAGAGTAGCTGTGTGAAGGTAAGGTGTTACCTAGAATGGATCTGTACCTAGTTCTGGTTTTCAGATAACTGCAGTTTATCTTTTGTCATCTTTTTACTGCTGAAAAGTTTTATTTATTAAAGGAATGATGAGTTTGAAGGTGTCTCCTAGCTAAGCCTTATATGTTAGGGTGATGCTTGATGTAGTATGGGAATGATGCACAGATGTCTGTTGCATGTATTTTATCAAAATAAAAGATTGTCTGTAGTTTAGTGTTACTGATAAAGCTAGTGTGTCAGTTTTATAAGTTTTCTTTTAAAAATTGTGTCTGTGGATGTAATAACTCTGACACAACCTCTTCCAATCAGCAGTTGGGTTCTTTAAATTTTATTTTATTTCAGAAGGTGTCCCTTTGCTTTACTTATAAGCTAGACAAGATAGGTTGAGGATGGAAAAAACACTTTTGTTTTTTTTTTTAATTTAATGGTGATGCTTGCTTGGAATATTGCAGAAGGTCTGTAGCAGACTTGAGGTTTAGATCTCCTCTGCCTCCCCAGGCTAGTTCTTTAGTCTGAAAATTGTTTTTAGAAGTGGTTCAGCTACATATCTTCTGTATTTTTTTTACAGTGAAACTGGGCTGAAAATACAGTGGTCTTTTTGATTGTCTTTGTGCTGACTAAATGAATCAAGATTTCCGTTATGCAAACTCAAAATATGTTGTTAGATGCCCAAACTACTATATTTGACATGATCAGTGATAGCTGTAGGTGTCTACTCCACAGCAGTGAAAGCCAGGAGATTACTTCAGAGGTGTGTATGCAGGTATTTACTATGGATCAGTTTACCCACAAGGTATAAAAGTGTGATTAGTGACTGTTTTCCAGTCCAAACCCTGTCTGTGCATAGTCGCTTCCTATTAAAAGGGTTAAATGTGTTGGCAGAGAGGTGGGAAGGAAACTTGGAGAGGGGGAAAATGTGAGCAGCCAAGTTGTACTTTTGGCAGCTGTGACAGCTGCCTGACAGGTCAAATGAGATTAGATTGTAGTTCTTCAGGACAATTTAGAGATCTCAGGTCTTCATCCCTCTCCAGAAATGCTTACCTTCTTCTTGGGCCTTCCTTTTCTGAAGGTGTCTGGTTATACTAAAGGACTAACAAGGTGCTGACTTCTTTTGGGTAACAGCAGGGCAAGGATGATTCACAGAATCAGTCTGCAACCAGGAACTGGAAACAGGATCTGAAAATGGGGAAGGAACCCCTAAACAGATGTGTTCAAATAAAATGTAAACACATTCTGCGCAAAGATGTGAAGATTGGTGTTTGACTACAGAATGTGTTGCAGAAGTAGGGATAGCAATATTGCATGTAACACGAAGCAGACATGTACTACTTTAAAACTCAGTTGAGTTATGTCGTTGCAAATGAAGTGTTCAACTTGTGCAAGTGACTATTTACTGGTTAGTTACGGAGCAAACACACGTGGCCATTTGCCTTTGTTGCCAAGCTGGCTGGTTTGTAAGAGATCACAGAAATCAGCCTGGCTTTTCTTACCAGTGTTTTTCTCTTTGATCCAAATTAAATTGGTGTTTTTGCTGTTACTGCATCATACCAAAATGTCTTTTTCACTTGCCTGTTCCAAAGTAGGATCTGCTATCAGTAGACTTCACGTGAAAGAAGCAGAATGACTTTTTCACTTGCATTAAAAAATTCCAATAGCCCATAGCTTACAGTTGATTTAATCCCAGTTTTGCAGTTTGTCATCCTACCACCTTCCCAGTAGAGAGTTGGAGTGTCGTAATTCCCTTGCAGAGACACAGTGTCGCTGTACCATAGCTGTAGGCTTTTGGTGCTCTTAAAAACCTGCAGAATTCAAGCCTGGGATCTGGACCTTGCTGGAAACTGTTTGCTCGTGTCCTAAGCAGCAGTCTGTGGCCTAAACTGCTCGCTAGCAGAGGGATACCCATACAGAGGGATGGAGGGAGAGGGGGCAGAACAGAGGCATAGGGAGGAGCTTTGACTTGCCCAGGATATCTTGTGTCTCTTGATTTTTGGCAGCTGGCTTTCAAATGCTGACTTCAAAGAATGAAAGCACTTGAGAAGTAAAAGTAGCTTGATATAGATAATGTTGGTGTTAGTCATGATGATGATGATGACTACCTTAATGTAACCTCTTGCTGAAAGTAATATGTGTGTGTGTTTTACAACTGTTGTAAATACATTTTCAATACATAGCTTTATTTTGCAGATAAGTTATGTTGCAGTGTAAGAGCAATAAAATGTTTTTAAAAACCAAAGGTAACGCTGAAGACCAGAGTTAATACAGCCAAGCCATGAAATGTAGAATCAAAGTTTTGTTGCTCTTTCTCTACATCTTTGTTTATTAGGAAAATGTAGCATTTTCTTAGAATTTAAGTAACAAAGGACGTAGTAACATGCTTGGGTCTGTATTTTTAGAACTTTTGCTGTTTCTTTTTAAAACACTAGCACAGTTTTGATGCAGCTTGTCTGCTTTGCCCTTCTTTTAATAAGGGTTTTGCCCTAGAATATGCATATAATCATTAAACTTGTGTATTTTAATGGGGAGTTCATTCACATAGGAGAGACAAAAGCAGAATTAGGAGTGTGCTGTTGACAGAATTATCCTGGCTGTTCTGAAGGACTCTGTTAAGAGAACTCCTTGTAAATTAAAGTGAGATCCAGGAGTGGGAATGGGATGGACACACTGGGGCCTCCAGGGGAGACTTAAGAGTCTGCTGGACCTTGTTCCAAGCTTAGGGCTGTATTTAAAAGTTCATCAATCATTCAATTAACTCTATTATCCTTTAAATTAAGACTTGAACAAAATATTTTGAAGTCTGTTACCCTTCATTGCAAACTGTTGTAAGTTCATTGTTTGTTCCTATATTTGTTTCTGCAGTTGTGTGTATAAGTGTGTATGCCAGCAGCATTCGGAACAGATGTATAGTGACCTAATAAAAAAGATAACTAACCACTTAGAGAGAGTCTCAAAGGAGCTGCAGGTAAGAAGCTGCACAATCTAATTCTGTCTTTCCTGGGATCTGTGATTATATCGGAGCAGCATGTAGATGGCCCACGGAGGGGATTGCCTTTAAGACTGATTTACGTTAGCTTATTAAATTGTGGAGAACTTCATTCACTAACTGGCTGTCAGAGTACAAATTACTAGATCCAGTTGCATGGCACTGACTAGCCTTAGAGATGAGAACCACGTGGAGAGCAGTGGCTAAGGTTGAATATATATAGTACAGAATCAAAGACTAGAGAACAGGACATCTACAGCATAATCTAAAATGTAAATGCTTCAGGCAAACGTGATCTGAGCACATGACATGGATGTCTGCCATTGCTGTGTTAATCTATATAAACTTTTTGAGCCTTGTGCATCACAAGCAGCACAAAAAGGAGGATCTGAAGGAAAAAAATGAAGTGACTTAAATATGAGTTGTAAAGTATAAATTAGGAATTATTGCATATGAAAGTTTTTGTGCTACAGTTTATTCTGCATTTTTCTTGCCTATCTCTAGATGTCAGTGGTTTACAGCAGTCCTAATACACTTTGTATATCCCTATCCTTCCCTGCATCTCATTTGTGCATCCATGTTTGTTTTCATGCATGTTCCTTGTTGAAAATTCCTTTTAGGCTAGAATCTCCAAACATTTCCTTGAAATTGTCATTGCTGTAGAAGCAACGCGTTTGTTTCCCTACAGCTTTTGTCACTTCCATAACTGTTTGAGTTCTGTACTGACTTGCAGTGCATCAAGTAGAAATGCCAAATGCAAAGGAACCCTAAACTACAGCAGCTCCTGCAGTGCTTCTAACAACTGATAACTAATTTCTGTTACTCAAAAGCAGTCTTAATACTGCAGTAGGCTTACTGCTACTTACAGCCTTAGTGCTTTTAACTGTATCAGGTGCTTCTGGCTAAATGTGCATTCTCATCAAAATATATAGCACTGTGATGGCTCTGGTGTCCTCCTCATTTCACTTTTTTCCTCCTGTTGCTTTCCTTATAAAGAAAAATAACCGTGCATTTAATGGGCACAGTCTTTGGGGCAGTCTTTGACTATAAAATATCTAGGCTGTCTTGAGCTAGGTTCCATGCTTCTTTTTTCTTTTACAACTTCTTATTCCCTGTGGAATGACAGTCTCGCTGTTTTGTAAATATTGGCTAGAGTATGTGGACATAGTATTTAAAATCAAGCCTTCCCTTGGTTCTGCTGGTGCAGCCTGTACGTTTTCCTTCTGCTTGTGAGACCTACAAATCGTTGCAGCTGTACAGGTTTGGCTAGTTCTTCTGATACATCCCATGGTAGTGTACTGCATTGCTTTGCTTTGAATTTGGGAATACCCCGAATTCTTTACTCTGTGGCAGTCCTTGACTGTTTCCTTTAAAGTTCCAAAACTGAGTGAGGCAGCTGCTTTTAAAGTTTGCTTTAGCACATATGTGCATCAAATGCTTCTGCCTAAAAACAAAGCTGCCTTCTGAGCATCAGCTGTTGAAAGAGTAATTGAGACAACTCTTTAACGCAATCTTTGTCTTGCGAAAGTTCCCTTACGTATTTTAGGCACACCTTGTGGCAGGTGGCAAGAGGACTGTAAAGTAATGGGATAATGTCTTTGAGTGTATTACGTGAGTTTTGCCTGATGCGAATGTGACTCTGGTTTTGGATGGTGAATCCATCTTTTTGAGCTGCTTGAAGTAAAACTCATGTGTATTAGAAAATTGTCCTCTAAAGAAATTCTTTTAACTGTGGATTGTGAAATTTACTCTTAAGAAACTACGATGATATATTTTATTATCCTGATACCTGTTTGATCTCGATACATCTTGATGACACTCAGTCACTTGGGTTTTGTATTGAAAATGTGGTGCTAGATCTTTACTCCAGCAACAACAACAAATTACTTTGTAAGTGTTGGTCACTTGGAAGTTTCTGTTTTACACAGGCAAATAATAAAAAAACCCTGTATATGCAAATCCTTTTAATGCACAATACATGGTGTCTTGCTTTCTTTGACATAAACTCATTCCACCTGCCAACAATATTTAATGTAGTTGTAGAGTTCTGTCTAATTGGCAAGGTGTGACTTGATGCAAGATAATTATTTTTTTTTTTACATATGGAGATGCAAATGTAGCCCAATATAAGCAGGAATGTTGGTTTGTGTAAGAAAGCAGATGGTGATGAATACTGAAATGGCAGGCAAGTGCAGTGTCTTACACTGGGCAAGCCGAGCAACTTCATTGCATAGAAGTGCAACAGTTAATGGCAGGTGGATTGCAGAATATCTGCATGTAACCAACATGCCGGAGCAAGCTATTTTCTACAGGAACCACTCATCAGCAGCAAAAGCAGTAAAACTGTCAGATACCAAATAATACAAGTGGGAGCATCTCAGGGACCGGTCAGACTTGCTCATGCATGGTTTTAGCCTTATTGGAGTTTGTCTTTTTTCTTCCGGGCATTTACTACAGAAACTCCCTATAGTTTCCCCCGCCCCATGTGCTTAGCCCTCAGCTTGCTTGACCAGCTGGCCTGACCAGCAGAGCGGTGGGCACTTGGGGTTCCGGAGCTGGGTGTCTCGGGTGCTGCTACTAAGGTCCCATGGTCACACAGGGATGTGCACACACTCCCTGGTCATCCCCTGCGTGACTTCTGCTCTTCCAGACTGCAAAACACGTTGTCTGACACTGGTATTTGTCACCAGGTGTGCTCCTGAGGGTCTGCTTCACAGGTTTTCACCTTGGGGGGAAAAAAAAAAATATATATATATATATTAAAAAAAAAAAAAATCAGTGGTGGCAGAGGCATTATGAAAACGTGGGTGGGCTGATGTATATTCTCTGCATGTTAGACACAGGGTGAAGGGCAGTGAACGTGTCCTGCTGAGTGGTAGTATGTTTAGATGAGATTAATTGCTTGTCATCAGACCGTGAGCTCTTTGATACGGGGCCTCCTATATCCCAAGACATTTCTAGCTCCCTGACTGTGTGTGTAAGTAAATGATTCTTTCCTCAGGCTGTTTCAGTTATGGAAAGACTGAGCAACAATTGCCTTCCGCTCTTGCAATCGATGTCTGACCAGTTTCTCTGCATTAGTAAGACTGAGCTTTGCCATATGAAGCTTCCAGTAATTGAGAATTAAATTTCCCTAATTCTTGAATTGATCAGAATTTTGGATTTTGCATGCTTAAAAAAAAATAAAAAAAAAATGTGGCTGCAGAAAACACAAATGAATGTGTTTCCTGCTGTCTTGAGGTCTGTGAAGCGTGTAGTATATAGATGATTTTTCCAGGATGCTTTATTTGGGAACATTTTATCAGTAATGGACATAGCCCATTCTGTTATGGTTTAAAATAATGACAGCTGTTTTTGCCAGTAAGTGCTGAGTCATTCAGAAGTATGGGGTGAGGTGGATACACAGGTGTACGCTTTCAAATTAAATACATCTCTTTTTAAAATGAATAAAACTGTATTTGCATTAGGCGCTAGTATTTCTGGCTTCACTTGTTCTTGTGTACTCTGATAAAGTTGTTTAAAATCAAATGCTCTGCCCATTACATAGCTCTTCAGCAAAAGACACTGCAAGTATTTTAAGCATTGACAATCGGAATACATCCAGGTGTTGAGCTGGCCCATGACAAAAGCAGTTTTCTTGTGCAAGTGCAGTGGAATATTTACATTTTAGCTAGAATAATCTCAATCATTCCTTTAAGAAATATCTGAGAGCTAAAAAACAATTCTTTGTCATATTGCACTCTTTTTATTTAGAGAAAAAGGGATCTGTTGTTTATTGTTTTCTGTTTGTGTGTGTTGTGGTGGTTTTTTTTTGTGTTGACCAGAAACAGTTTTCACCAACTGTATGTGATTCTTATGTTTGTTTGAAGTTAATGGGTGAGAATGAGTCTTTCTCTGAGTAAATAAACACTGGTTTGCTTGCCCTGTTTCTATTTTAAATCAAACAGGAGCGGTAGAGCTAAAACACCAGAATTTCTTGCTTAAATTCCATCTGCCTAAAGCATTGGATCAAATTTGGAGCCAACTGCTGAGAGCGTACTTGGGCTCTTGAGCACTCCAGAGGCCTTGGGGTTTTTCTCCTTTATTATGTCTTGAGATATGTCTGCACGTGTATATATGTGTGCGTTTTTTTAATTATGAAAAATATATTTTTTTTTTATAATGAACATGACCGAACTGAGCAGTTGGTAGGTAATTTGCATGGCTGCTCTGTGGCCCCCAGGATTTAGGGTCTGGCATTTGCAGTAAATGCAATGCCAGAAAGCTTTCCTTATGCAGATTAATCCTTACAACTTCTCAGCCTTCTGTCTTCACAGCTCTCAAACCAGTTGGTGCAGTGTACGAAAATACCTCCTCACCTATTGTTTTCTTGGAAGAACACGCATTGGAGTCAGGTTACTGTGTTTTGAGGACTGCAAGATCCCTGAGAATGAGTGCCTTGTGTCACGTCACTGTTGGTTGCCATCTGTTCTTAAAAATATGTCAGCAATATCTGTTGTGGACAACCTGTTCCTTCCTTGTCTTTTCCTTCCTTTGTTCCTTCCTTTCTGTCTCATGTTTACCTTCCACTTGTCTCCTGTGATTACATGGAGTTTTGCCATCTGTCATCTCCTGCCTCAACTCTTTCTGAAACCTTAATCCGATAGTTACCAATCTGATAAATACAGTAAGGCTGTCAGATACTTTACTGCAAACTTCAGATTAGGTTCTGAACTTCCTTATTTGTCTTTTAGGAACAGTTGTGCAACTTCCAGTATTTCTGGAATCTTGCGAGCTTTGCGTATAGTCAGGATGGTATAAAAATGCATCCAAGTAGAGCTTGGAGGCACTGGTAAAACTGAACTTCTGACTGTGGACAGTTGCGTACTGGGTACCACCTCATTGCAGTTCTTGATGTTTATACTTTGGGGTAATTTTACCCAAGATTGTTTTGTAGATATGTTTGTCTTTCCTTCCAAGGTACACTGATGATTCCATTACATTTATATAGTGCGTTATTGTAATTGAACAGTTATGCCAGTCTGTAAAATGTAACTTTTGATGACATCATCTGTGGCTGTTTTTGTGTAAACTCAGTAAATCAGATTGCTAATAAAATTGTGATTAGACTTCAGTAATGTACTTATAGGATTATATACTGCATCCACATGAAGAAGCCCATTTTTATTACGCTGCTTGTGGGGGCATTGTCAGCTTGCTGCCTTAATGAGAAGTATCCAGCCTTCTTCGTGATTCATGTCTCATCTCTTGCAGCATAGAAATAACACTCAAATTACTTGCATTAATTTGAAATCAGTTAATTCGCTGAAATAATTTCCTTAGTTGCAGTAGTTTCTCAAATACTTATGTGGAAAACAAATCTGCCTCCCCTATGTTCTGCCGATAGGAAAAATCAGAAACAGAGGTGGAAAATGGAAATCAAGAGCTTGCATTTCCTCTTTTCTTACTAAATATGTTAATTCACTAATGTTTCTCTAAGTGCATGTGGGTCAACTGCATGACCTGTTAATATTGACAGTCTGTTTTTTAAAGAGGAGATTCAGACTGGCTGTTTATCTGGTCCATAATATTTAAAAGGGAAAAAACCAAACTCCAAACATCCAGAGCCGTAGGCATTTATCCATCAGTTTTGCTGGGGAAGCATTGCTTAATTGCGTGTGAAAGAAGCCTTTAATGCTGTGAATCACACTGAATTGAATCAGATCAAATGAATGATCTGGGCGTAGAACTCAGAGGGCAGAAACCAGAAGTGTTAGAAATGTGTGCATTTCCATGTGTGGACATCAAAAGGATGCCTTTTGACTTGAGGTAGAGGTGGGGGTCACCACATCGCCAGAATTGCAATAAAAAAAATGACATTGTCACGAGCAAGCTAACCTGAGAGAGGCATCTTTGCCTGCAGCTTTTCAAATAGGCTCGTATTCCTGCAGTCATTTTCAGTTCCTTGCCACGCTGTGCTGGCTGCTGCAGACCCTGATATAATTACAGAAAGATTGAAGGAAATACAGCACAAGCGAGTACGTATTTACTAGGTGGAAAAGGTTCTGAAGATTTCTTACTATTAAATACTTTGGTGGACCTTAGGTACAATGTCTTTTTGTTGACAGTCGTGTAGAATGGGAATGGAGGCAGGAGCTACATCTGCCACCCTGATCTAAGACAGTTATAGGAGAGTATGTGACGATTCTGTATGGCTTTGAGGAGTTCTGAGTGCAGATTTGAAGAGGAAAGACATAGTCAGTTTTCGAATGAATTATACTTCGGCTTGGTGACTGTTTTTTGTAAAAAAGTTTTAATAGTCTAGTGAGGTAGACCTGGGCGTCACATAAATTGTCTGCGAGGCAAAGTAGACACATTACATTTTCTTGAGAAAGAAGAAAAACTGGTTTAAAGGATTCCAAGCACTTAGATGAATAGCAGGTTAATTTGTGTAGTCACAGCCATTCTCCCCTTTCACTCGGCAGGCGTGGGAGAGATGCTGCAGCATGTACGCTGGCATTTGGGCAGTGAGCATGTTCTCAGGAAAATGGAACTGCCCATTCACCGTAGGAATGTAAGCTTTGCTGAATATATTGCTGATTCTGCCAGACGACTATTCATAAACAGATTAACTTTGTGTTCCTCAAGCAAAGAGCTGTTGTCACTGTTTCTTTTTTGTGAGCCATTTCTGAGTTGTCTTGAGCCAGCAGCATGTCTTCTGGTTTCATTCATATGTGCAGTCAAAGAATGATATTCAAACTGGTTTTCAAAAAACCCACATCTTTTTCATGTATATGGTTTCTTGCCCACAAGTTCATTGAAATGCCTAGATATTAGATTTCAAATAAGAGAAGGGTAATTTAGGATACTGGGTCTTTAATTGCTTGTTTTGTTTGAAGATGTTTGTCTTGTATGTCATCCTTTCTCAGGTGTGTTTTCTTGTTACTTCTCATTGCTCTTGGTGCTGAGATGTGCACTGTGGTGTGTGAGGAGATGAAATGATGTCCTTAACAGCAGCTTTTTAACAGCAGCCATAGTATTTGATGTGAAGAAGTGGTTGACTCACAGCCAAGCTGAAGATGTTAGGCAGATGCAACTGCATCACAATTTGAGAAATACAGGATGGGGAGTGAAGGAACGAAGGATCCTCTTCCTTCCTGAAAAACCTGAGGCTAGCAGTGTATTTTTTTTTTTTTAATGGCTTTTGTAATACATCCCTCAGGTAAGATAGGAATGGTTTTTAAAGACTTAATATCTTCTGGGGGGTTGTAAGCATGACACTTACTACTTAATTCTGCCCCTTCCCTGTAATTAAAACAGCTGAATGTACGTCTTATCTTTTCTGGACTAAGACCAAGACTGACAAATGTCAGCCTAAGCACTTTTATTTATTTAATAATAGCTATAGCTGAATGAATATAGATTTTTTTAAATGTAAGCACTTCTCTAATGATGACTTTAAATAGATGCTAAGATTTTTCTATTAATTCATTAATTTCGTGCCATGCTTTTTAGATCATAAAATTCATACAGCTTGTATAAAGCTAGTCCCACTCCAGTTATTGTTTAATAAAAGTACGAATGTAGAGCTATGGAGAAAGTTCCTACGCTCAAACAAGTAATTGATTTCAGTGTAGCAGCTTTGAGCAGCCACACGGTAACACCCTAATGAACAGAAAACAGATGGTTCTGTTTTCCCCACACAGATTATGATAATTCATAGATGAACTGTGAAAACACTATTATTGATTTTGTTGGCTTGGGTTTTTTGCTAGTTTACAAGTCAAGCAGTAACTGAGGAGAGTGTTTTTTGTTGTTTCTTTTTGGAAACAAGTCAGGTAGTACGTGCTTTCCTGTTAGTTTCTTGACTGTTGAGGCTTGATGTGAAACACTACCAGAATAAAACTCAAAGGTAACATCTCATGCTGATAAAGCGGTTAACACTGATTTTTGCACTCCAGAGGTTAAGGCCAAGGCCTGATATTTGCCCAACACCAGTGAGTACTTCCTCTGATGCTGTCAGGACTTTTTAGCTTTTTGTCTTCATCTTGAGCAGATGTTTTCCACTCGGTTGCAAGGTGGTGGTGGTCAACAGGTATCCTTCCTTTGAAGGACTCTTGAGGTTGTTCTCAGGATACTGCTTGGTGTGTAGGTGTTGTTCCCTCTTAAAACATGCCTTTTAATGTCATATAAGGTTTGTGAGGTGAGCTGGCAGAATTTTGATCTTCAGTGGAGGAAAAAGATATCAATCCTATCAATCCTTACTGTCCCCTGTAAAAAGGGTGGCATATACTGGCTGTATGCCGTAGCCTAGGGTGTTCGTGGGGTTGAATCACATACCGTCCAAACACCTCCTGTCTCTCTGCTTTTTGTGTGGTGTTGAGGTTTTGTGTTTTGTTACAATGAAAAGTGCAAGCTGTGAGTGAGGGAAGAGTGGTGCCCTGTGTCAGGCTGTGGTCTCCTTTTGTCTGGCATGTTCTTTGAAGCAGAATTTTCCTTTTTCTTTAATCTTAGAAGCCATATACTAAGTCTTTACAAATCAGAAAGTGTAACCATGTTTAAAGTTGAGGTTAAAAAGGAGTGAAGCAGGAATACATACTGCTTAGAAATGCAGATTTCATTGTGTGTTATTTGCAACCAATTATACATGTAACTATATATGAAAGGGAGTCCTTGGAGTTCAGAGCCACTTCTATACGTTGTTGGCATTTTGAACTAAAATTTGTTTGGCCACCCCTGAGAACTGCATCTGCAATAAGATTAAAAACTTATGATCAAAATGAGGCATAGCCATATATAACCTTTGGCAACAGCATATGGAATAACACTCTTTATTCCTTTGCCAGTTTTGCTTTCCTTTCTGAAGTGTCTGCTCTGTATCGGTGCTTGCTGTGAAAATTACCCACGTGTTCATTAGGCATTTTAAGGAGGGAGGCAGAAGAAGCTAGTTTAAAGAAAAAAAACTTTTATAAATTTAGAATATCTAATAGAGCAAAAAGCCAACATAAATTTTAACTGTTCTCTTAGGGCCCCCGATGAATGTCTATATAAAGGCTGAAAAATCTGCTTTGTAAAGATAAGAGCTTCAAGTTCTGATAAGGTGGTTGAGGCACAGCAAGCCTTGAGCGTTTCTCACGCCACAGACACTTCTGGCTTTAGAAGAATCTTTGAGCTTATTTTCTTGCAAGGTCCCAGTCGCGTTCTCCATGCTCTTCTGGCTTCACGCTGTCAGAGGAAGGTGGTACAAGGGAAGAGAAATTTTGCTTCTCACTAGCAAGAGCTCTTTGTATGCAGGTGTGTATATGAACAGTAGAAACTTGGGCAGGTGCTTGCCCCCTCCTCTGAAAAGCAGGGAGAGCTGGGCGAGATGCAGAGCACTGTATGTGGGTGGCTTGGGATGGAGAGGGGGATAGCAGAGGAACACGTTACCCCATCCCTCCTTACCTTTTGTTACCTTACCTGTCATTGCCTTTCATCCCTCCACGCGTAAGTGCGCCCCTGAATGCACTAACGCAGCTCCCCTGCATCCATCCAAATAATTAATTAGAAAAGAAACAGTGCTTAATGCTACCCATTTTTCTGGTTCCCTTCTCAATTTAGCTTCGCTTGCTGCAGAGCAGATATTTTCTCAGCTTTCTTGTTGCCTGCTTTGGGAAAGATGGTGGTGTGGACAGAAAACAGCAGCGCTGTCACCATGGGCTCTCCAAGGCCTATCGTAAAGTTGGCACATCCAGGTTTTGTGCAGCAAAAGCTTTGCTTGGGGCTGGGGGGGTGATGCTGTGTCTGTGGCAGGTTTTCTTGGGCCTGACCTGGAGCTCAGGATGCCAGATGCAGAGCTCTGTCTGCAGATGTTGCTTCATAGTCCCTCCAACTCAATACCAGAATATTTGCCTTGCCTTAAGTGACCCAGCAAAAACTGAAATGTGTTTTCTGTGAAGGACGGTGCTCCCTGGAGCAGGAGGATGTGCTGCTGCCAGCTCAGATGCAGCTTAATGCCACCCTGCTCTCTTGGAGTAAAAGCCTGCAGGGGGGTCCCAGCACACACCGCAGCGCTTGTTGAAATTTGGTTATGGATTCTAGGTGTGACGGTTCTTTCAAAACAAAGGTCTGGTCTTTAATAGTGTTTTTATTTGCATACGCTAAATACTAGTTTGTTGCAGGCATACTGTATTTCTTACTGAATGCACCTTTTGCTGGGCACTGAAACATAGTCCTAAGCGAAAACCAGTTATTGAAGAAAACTGGTTTTGCTGGAGGGAGTTGTAGCAGAAACTCTGGAATGATGTGTGGCTTGCTTTGTGTGCACTTAGCGTATCGAAGACTTTGTAGTTTTTTGAGTTTGCTATGAAAGCGTAGCCCATGCTGTTCCAGATCTTTCTCTTGTTCAAATTACAACCTGATTTTTACGGTTTCTTGCAGGCCAGCCCTCCAGATCTCTATATTGAAAGATTTAACGTAGCTCTTGGACAGTATATGGGAGCATTGCAGAGCATTGTGCCTCTTTTCATATATATGGTAAGTTTTAGAAAATTCTTTTCAAATAAAGTATGTCTGTACACAAGATGCTGACTGAAAGTGAAAAGAATAAAATGCAGCTATAGTGATTTTTAACTTATGATTCATGCCTGGTTTGCTACCTGCGTAACAGTTGTGTGGGGAGAGGAAGGGGAAGCCGTGCTTTAAGAGTTTGGCAGCTGCTTTCTGCCCTAATATTTCTTTCCTGGGAGTGGGGGGAGTGCTTTTTATTTTGATTGGAAAAAAAAGTCTTCCCAAATAGTTAGGTCGTTATTTTCATCGTTCTGAACAGAGATAGTTTATCGGCTTGTTCTATGTTGGCTTGGTACTTTGAGCAGGTTACAGAGATGATTGTTTTTTGCCTTTAAATTGCACAGTTTCAGACAAGACAGAAAGAAATGTCTCTTGTAAGTGTCTGTGTCACTGGATAAAGCAATTTAGAGTGTTGACTGGATGAAGACAAACGCATTCATAGCACTGTCAGGCATACTTGCAGAGGTTCGGAAACCATTGGCTATAAGTGTTTGTCATCCTGATTTTGTAATTTCTGGAGTTTCCTATACCTCTGAAGAATTTTATAATTTGCATCGTTTTTGTCAAAGTGCCAAGACTTTCATTGCTTTTTTTTATGGTAATGTCAACTTAAGCTTAGAATTTGCCTTTCTCCCAGAAACTGTCCTTGTATTGGCATCACTTACAAATAAATTAAAAAAAAAAGATATATTTGTTGGGAAAGAATTTTTATTTTTTTTATCTAAGTCAGTTTAAATATTTATTTTTTTTTTCTTTAAATGAATTCATACTCTGTTATTCTCATGGGTAACTTCCTAGAGTTTGGGNTATATATATATTAGATAGTAATTTTATTTGAGACGGAGAGTGAAAATGCTCTATGATTTTAAAGGAGAAGCTTCTTAAAAGCATGACTAGTGATTTGTTGAGGCAGTGGAACTCTGTTCCTGCAAACACCTTCTCATTTAAGTGACTTAATCAAATTAGGCCTGGGAGTTAGTGACTACATGTTAGTTCTNCACTTACAAATAAATTAAAAAAAAAAGATATATTTGTTGGGAAAGAATTTTTATTTTTTTTATCTAAGTCAGTTTAAATATTTATTTTTTTTTTCTTTAAATGAATTCATACTCTGTTATTCTCATGGGTAACTTCCTAGAGTTTGGGAAGCAGTATCTACTAGAAGGATCTCCTGTGTTTCAGTGAATGCACCTGAACCCGGGTCATTTCAGCAGTCCTTCAGCATAGTGTCACCATATAGATTTGTTGCATTAAAAACTAGGAAGGGGCTTTTCTCCCCTGTTGCGTTCAGGTATTTTTAGATGCTAGCCATTTTTTCACCTCTGTGTGTGCTTGACTTTTTTTATTGCAAGCAGGTGTTTAAGCAATTTCATAATTTAATATCCATTTACAACCAGAGATAAGCTGTTCAGGTGTGTACTTCTATTGAATGCTCGGATCTATCACAGAGATTCTTCCATTGCAGAGGTCAAAAGCTATCCTTAACAATGCAGTAATTAACATGGGAAAAAAGTTCATGATAAACGTTTAAACAGACGGGTTTTATTATTATAAGCTTTGTCTGTAGGACAAAGGTATAATTGCTGAATAGCTTTATGGAAATCTTCTTTTATACGCAGTTGGGATGTGGTGTTTGTATCCTCAAATGAGGCGTGCTCTGTATCCCACGGTTTCTTTTTTAGAGTTTGAGTCTGGTACCTGAACATAGTAAAAATGGTTATTTATATATATTTATATATATTTTTATATATATATATTAG
>VXAK01027032.1:210898-228872 GCA_013399435.1 Arenaria interpres | reverse complement strand
CTGTTCCTGCAAACACCTTCTCATTTAAGTGACTTAATCAAATTATTCCTGGGAGTTAGTGACTACATGTTAGTTCTTCTTGCTGCCAAACGCGGCGCTGATTTGGCTCAGCTATGGAGCTGGTTTTGAAGGATGATGTCAGATTAAGTCTCATACTTTTTCTCTGAAATAATTTATTAATCAGTGTTGTTCATGATGTGGAAAATAGCTCTAGACAAGTCAGGATGAAAAATGTTTTCGTCTCATTTTTTTCTGTATGCCTTTGGAAGTACTTTTATGTACAGCCACTCTTGCAATTTTATGTTGTAGCACCTAATCAAGCAGCAGTCTCCTTTATTTATGCAAGAATATGCAATTAAAAAACAGTTGCAAGAGGTGAAAGCCTAATTATTCTACAATATAAATTACAGCTTTGCAGTTACTTTAATAGATACTTTCAATGTCTTTTTAAGTGAAGAGGATTAAATTGTAGAAGTCTGTCTTTTTGTCAGAGATGCCAGGACTTTCCTTTTTTGGTAGCGATGTGATTGTTTAATCAGGAGTTTCCAAGGCTGCTGAGTTGCACTGATAAATTTTGTTTTGCAAGGATAATTATATTACTGCTTAGGAAAATTTTTAATAGGCATTTAAATATTTAAAAACTTAGGAGGCCAAGGAAAGGGGCTTTTGTACAACTGGAACGTGTTTTCGTCCCTTGGTGGCCAAAAAAGGCATTGCCTTAGGCTTAGTCCTGTGTGGTTTGATTATCAACAGCAGTGCTTTTCTTCCTTTTTCTGGTGTGTTCCAAACCATGTTCTTGTGTGTGAATGGTGGGAAGACAGGAAAGGTGTTTCCTTAACCTGTTGTAAGTGGTGACCAAGGTGTGTTTCAAGGTTATCTTGAGTAATTGCTGAGAAGGAGCTGACTTTGCAGCCGAGGGAGTTTCCTTTTTCCTTTTGCTAGGAGCGCTAGGGTGTTGGGTTTTTTTCACATGGTGATGTTTTTTTCTCTGCCTGATGCTGCTGCAGTGGACTTTTCAAGAAAGCTTGGAGGCCCAGAGTAGTTTTGTCCCTCCAAAATTCTGTGGGTTTAAACTCCTTCAAAAATTCCGGGAACTGACTTCAGACAGAGCAAATTAAACCGGCAGTCAGCACACAGTGCTTTAAATACCCTAGTGAATATCTCTTTAATTTGTAAATCTAAATGAGGTTATCTGTGATGCTTACAGATTGTATATATCACAGTATACTCCACTCATGAGTGAATAAAAATCGTATTTCCACTTCAAGAAAAATTAAAATCAGCATTTAGATGATATACGTTTTTTTTATAATAGTTTCTCAATTGTTAATTGTACTTAGAGATGTAGCTGAAAACTTGTTATCTTGTGTCATGGAAAGAGCTTAACGATTGTGAGTACTGTGGTTTTAGGGTAGTTAAGAATTTTTTCATTGCCTCTAAAATAATACTATTCTTACTGGCTGGTATTGCACTTTGCTTATCAGCTAGAGGGCATTTTGTGTGTTTCTGTATACACAAATACATGTGAGTATGTGTATGTAGATGAGATGATAAGCACTCTTACATAGAGGTTTTTTTCCTCTTCCAAGTATTTATTGCTCTCCTCTTAATAATCTTAACCCAATTATCTATTATAACATTTGCCAGTTTGCTTTATGATATAGTGGTTTGTAGAAGCGGTGGTTATATTGCATCTAACTTTCTCAGGTGTTGATATCTGCTTACCTTTTCCCTGACAGCTAGACCTTCAGGTGAATTGACATACTTTTCAAGAAATACTGGCATAACCTAATTGCTGACATCTTATACAGAAAACCTTCCTATTTTTCCACTAACAAGAATGGGGAAGGTGGTAGCTCTTCTGCTCTCTCCTTTTGGCACCGTAGCCCAGAAATGAAATTGATTATTTTTCATTGTCTGATTTGAATTCAGAGAAGTGTGGCATCTTTTTAGAGAGTTGTTTCCGCGTGAGCAGATGTGAAGAGCGTTTTACAGTTGTTCTGTGTATAAGAACTGTGTTGTCATTCTTCTGCTTGAAACTGCTGGGTTTTTTGGTTGCTTTTCTAGTTAATGAAACTTAAGGTATAGCCTTTCCAACTCTTGAACAAAAGGAAGCATCACGGTTTGCACGGGTTGTCACCAGCTGCTTTTAATATAAGAAGGTCTTGATGCTGGGAAAGGAGCAGAGTCTGTTGTTTCCTTAGCTGGGTACATTTCCTCAGTCAACTGATGAGAATCAGTGGTTTGAGGGTGTCAGGTTTGGTTCAGGTCCGTGGCCTTTTGCTGAGATTCCCTGTGGTAGTACCTGGTCGGGAAGATCAAGGTGGAAATCATTTTGGATGTTAGGTCTGGTGAAAGCTGGTGTGTAGCTTAACGCTTCCTGGAAGGTGTATATCTTCAGTTGCTGTGAATTTCTGTTGAAATAGCAATTCACCATTGACGAAAAATACTGAAAATTAAGTTAATCTGTTTCCTACAAGACAGATTATTCTGTCTGCAGAGCCTTTCCTTCAATCTCCATTCAAAGAACAGGCCCAGACGAGGGGGAAACAACTGAGTAATAGCCCTTGACAAAACCTCTGCAGATAGGATAGCATCAGGGAGGGAACTAGGAGTAAGTAGGAAGTTACTAAATATAAAAAAAAAACGCAACTTTTTACATTTTTTGCCCCTCGCTGCAATGAACCCGACCTTCAATAAGGGCATGTGTTCAGCTCTCAGATTGCCTTTGTTCTAAGAGGTTCAGGTTTCATTAAAGGTAAATAACTGCTGCTGAGTGCTTGCCTTGAAAATTTAAGTGATTTCTGCATGGATGGTTTATTGTGGTGTGTGTGTAGTTTTGGTAATGGCCAAGAGAATGGATTTCACAAAAGAATGTAAGGACTGCTCTAAGAGTGTTCCGAGGGTTTGTTCTGGTTTTGTTAAATGCTTTAGTGAAAAAGAGAACAACTTGATTTAAAGTGTGGAAAAACCCTTTTCCCTTAAGATATCCCTTCCTCTAGTAAATCTCTCAGATAAGTGTTCCAGTACATTATTTTTGATTAAGTTGATTTCCTATTACAGTACCTATTTAACTCTTTTGCACAAGTTGTCCAGGTGAATTCAGTTGCTCTACTTCCATGTTAGTGTTGTAATGACAGGAGATTTATGTTGAAACAGTTATTTATTTATTTTTTTTCCCAGTGTTTAAAACCCACCTGTGAATAAAATGCAGACCAAGAAATCTTACTATCAGTTGCAGGCTGGGAATGGAAGGATAACACCAAGTAGTATATTAGATGTAGCGACCCTTGAGGAACTCATGAACAGAATTTCCTTTGAGGGTTGAGGGGGTGAATTTATTATTAATGCTGAGTGGGTCAAGATAATTGAATCCTAAAAATTTTAATGTAGTTCAGTTTTGTATAGATTTGTATATATCACTTATTTCCACAGTTGAATAATTCTGAGTAGCTATCCTGTGTGGTTATTGATGAACTGCAGAAATAGATAACTGTACTGATGATTTAACGTTGCAACATACCTATTTTAATGGCTTCATCGCTTTTAGACATTGGTAAAAATGTTCTTATTTTGTTATAAACGTGATGTTCAGCCCTGGTTTGGTGTTAGAGCATTTATAAAGTTCTAAAATGAAGTGGTTTTCTTTCTACAAACTCCCCAGTCTGGATAAAAATGGAAATATGTCTGTAAATACAGTAAAACCCAAAAAAGCATGCCTGTATGTAAGTAATTTTGTTATGAATAGTACACATGCATTCTTAATTTTAAATACATGGGTTTTTGTTGTACAGGAATGTTCTATTTAGTATAAATGTAGTCACCAAGGAAGCCCTTTACAGGTCTTATTCTACAACTTTAAAATTTTGAACTATTTTTATTTAGGGAAAAAGTAAGTTTATTTGCTATTAAAAACAAAAGCAAACTTGAAAAATTCTGTCTTATTTTCCAGAATAAATTTTACATAGAAACCAAGCTTAACAGAGACTTAAAAGATGACCTTATAAAGCTGTTTACGGAACATGTTGCAGAAAAGCACATTTACAACCTAATGCGTAAGTAATCTATTGAATTTTTCTTATAATGGGAGTCTGGAAAAACACAGTGCTTTCAGATATTGCAGAGATACACAGCAAATAGGGAGAAAATGGCAAATGGCTAGTGAACTTAAATACAAATTCCTTTTTAAGGCATCCACATGAAGAAATGTGTCACACATCAACTTATTCTTTTCAAAAATATGTGTTTGTCTGGAGTCATTGTTTTCTTGAGTATCTGGGGGAACCAATATATATTTTCCCTTATGACTTGTGGTTATGACATAACGAATGTTTTATTGTCCTCTTGCCTATGCTGTTACTCTTTAATTTCGTTATCAAAATGTTGACAGGTATCATTAAGAATGTGGTGTGGTCAGAGAACCGTGATGCCGCTGGGGTTATTGTCATGATGTACTCGAGTACTCCCTGTTAGTTAGTGAGCTGCATAATGCTGACAGCAGTTTCCCTGTTAAGCTAATGGGTTAATGCAAATAGAATATGCTTTAAGTGATGTACTTCACGTTAAGTGCCCCTGTGGGTAACTCCTGCGGTGAACCGCTGAGTTTGCCTGCAACCTGCCACCGCTGATATGTGTTTGTGTGAGCATCGGGACCTTGGTCCTGGTTCACTCCTCCGGAGGGCAATTAGCAAAGGCAGGGATAATCAGAGTTCAAATGGGAAAGGTTTGTGGAGTGGTGAGCAGTTGACCAGGAGAATTGCTTTGTGCAGGTGGATAGTTGCTGTGCCCCGGGTTGAGTTCAGGATCTAGCCTGGTGTGCTCCTTCCTGTGACCCAGCCCTCGGACAGTATCCCTGTTTTCATCCAGCTGCTCTCCTCCTTTTCTCTGAAGCAATGGCTATCTGTATGCTAAATGGAGACCAAATGATGTGCCATTAAACCTCGGCAATTCTATGATTCTATCTTAGCAATATGGTTTAGTGATGTTTTTTGGCAGTGTTAGACTGATGGTTGGACTAGATGATCTGAAAGGTCCCTTCCAACCTAAGCAATTCTGTGATTCTCTCTTAGACTATATTTCTCCTTTTGTCTTTACTTGGGGAGTAATGCCTTTCTCTCTCTAGCAAAGGGCTGGAGGAAAGGGGCTTTGCTATCTTTTTTATGGCCACTATTGGCATCCTGGGAGAAGACTTGGGTGAACAAGGTGACTACCCTCAGGTCAGGGGACCTGGTACCCGAGAATGGTGGGAGATCATCAGCTCTGATGCCATCTTATTCTTGCTGTTTGGAAGAGTCTCCCTGAGATGGGCTTTTAGCCAGGTACCAGATCAGATCATGTTAGAATTAATAGGAAAACGAGGAATGCCCACTCATGGACCTGATTTTTTTTGTTTGTGCCAAAGAGATTTGACGGTATCATGAAACATGGCAAGATGACTGCTGCAACAGGATTGTGGAAAAATCAGCTGATACTGCCTTAAAATTATATACATTTAATTTTAAGTATTTGCATTTTTCAGTAATGAAAACATTCATGTGATATTTTTTTCCAATGACAAAGCAAAGGTAACACTGTCAAACCTTTAGAGCGTAAGTGATGTCAGATGTGTGTTGCTATGTAATTAGTTTTCTGTGGACAATATGAGAATAAAATAGAAATTGCAGATGAACTATTGAAAGAAAAAGACCCGTGGTTGTGTGTGAAATCTGAAATGCTTCTCCCCAGCTCTGTGTTAGTTGCAGAAGTAAAATTAAAAAGAAAACATTGAAAAATAAAAATGACATGTCACTGACTGTGTTGCTGTGTATCGGGTCTGTTGTTTAATGGACAACCACCTTGGATTTCATTCGTCTTACTGTCAGCTTATTAAACTAAGTGATTTAATTTTTCTCTTACTCCTAAGGTAATATGTACTGATGTGTATAAACTCCTACCTGTGATCTGACTTGGTTAAATCTTGGATAATAGGATCATTACATTGAGTTAAAGTTTGCCTAAATAAAATTCTAAACTTGATAACAGATTTCTGGGAAATAATCGAAGACACGTAGCACCTGCTATAGTACTGTAGAGGTGCAGAAAAAGTTCTAGTGTTGTATTTTCTGCCATTCTCAGCTGTTCTTTCTAGCTTGCTGAAATTCACACCATAGGAGATAAGAATATTACCTTCATTTTTTGGAATTGTAAGGGCTGAATGAAAATAGGATGTAAGACAGTGTTTGTTAATTACTTTACTTCCCCATGTCACTGTCAGTGTGTGGTACTGTTTCCTGATATTTGATATAGACTTGGTTCAACAGAAAAGTGTTTTTATATCATGAGGGCAAAAAGAATAAAGTTTTGAGTGGGTGTGCTTAGGAAATTAAAGTCAGTGAAATTGTGGTCTATATAGAGAAATGGAATCCAGGGGCTATTTTTTAAAGAGATGCTGCAGCTGCCACTTCAGTGAGGAGAAGCACTCTTTCCCTCTATTTTGAAAAGCGAACAACAAAATCAGTTTGTGATCTAGACTCAGAGGACAAGAATAACATCTGCTCTTGCTCTTGAAATTTGTTGCTATGTTTTTTGTATGAAGGGATTTTTGTTTGTAGTATCTTGTCATTCTGTCAGAGCCTGGAAGCTGGCATTTCTATTTGAAGTTGTGTTCAGGAAGGTCTGTAAGTACATTTTTGGATTCATTTGATTTAAGAAGAAGTTCCTGCTCCACTTCAAAAGAAAGGGGGGAGAAAATGCCAGCAAAGCGGTGCAGCACAGATCTCTTCCTTAGTGTTTGATCTCGCTCAAACTCCCACGGGTTGAGTCGTCCCTAGTCCCTGTGCTGTGTAGTTGAAGGCAGGAAAATGCAAAATGAACTCCTGGTCTCTGTGGTGGGAACACTTATCTGAGCACTTAGTTACATAAAATAAAGTGATTAAGGTGTGAATTTATTATTTACAGAAGAAATATCTCCTAAGCGACCTTGGACAAATTTTGCCTGCACAAACACTGATTTGTTTCCTTTTTTTTTTGATAGAGGAAATGTTTTTCTTTTTTCTTTTCTTTTTTTTTTAAAAGGCTCTACTATCTAGAGCACTTCTGAGCAGTTAAATACCTCAAAAATTACACAATACACATGCATGAATGCAGTTGTGTTTTTGAAACACTTGTACACTTGCGCATATTTATCAACTCAATGTTCTTCAAATTAAAGCGGATACATTTGAACTAAGTGAATATAACCTGATTATTTTCCTTGCAAAGCCAAAGCTGGCTCTTGCTGATAAGGCTGCTGTACTAAATGGCTTGGGAGAAGTTGCTGTGTGCAGAACTACTTAACTGAATGTAACAAGCAAAGATACAGCATCTTATTTACAGGAAACTGCAGAAATGGGGGAGGGAGATGCAGATAATACCCCCCTTGTCACTAGGGAAGGGGTGGTGGGGAAGATTGTCTTTGTTTTTGTTGGAGTCCTGCATGAGATGATCTGTAAGCAGTAAAATTCAGAAATACATGTTTTCTCTCCTTATGCAGCCACTGTCTCTTCTAGTAGGTTAGACCTGGGTTTCCTGGGCTGGTATCTCAGTGCCCTGGAAACATCCTGCCTCTTCTTGTGTCCAGAAGAATGGCAGTTATTGCAAATTCTACCTGTCTTTAGTGGTGAAAATGAATAGCAGCTCCTGAAACTCTCCACTTCTGGTATTTGCGGGAGGTAAAATTCAATGGCAGAGAGCATTTGCAAATAACTGCTACTCTTATCTTTTTGAATATTGGCAGCTTAGTGCCCAAAACAGGCTTGCTTTTGAATCTAACAAAGGAGAGAAGCTTTTAACAGTGTATTGTTGTTTCTGCTTGGTGGATAGATCACTTGGTTTCCAGTTACAAGAGTCTTTCCAGAAACTAAAGGAGAGGAAGGTGAGTGCTGGGCTGGAGTCCTGCTCTGGGAGGGTTGGTGAGGTTCATGGTATTGAGAAAAAAAGCAGCAATAACTTAAACTGGTTATATAGGTGAAAGCAGTTTTAGAAGGCAATCTGAGAAAAAGAATTCTTATTCTTTGCTTACAACAGTGTTTGGGGGGGAAGTGGGTTATGTCAGATTGGTTACGGCACTTCCAAATGAGTAGTAGCCTTACCATGTCACTGGGGTACTTATGCCATTTCTATCTGTTTCTTTCCTTCTGTGTTAGTATTGTGAGTTCAGGAGATGGTTTCTACTCTTGCAGGAGCAAGGTATTGGTAGGTATCATTCAGTACAAGCTGGTTCTTTCCAAAGAAGCATCTGCCTGTGCTTCTGGACAGAAGTTACTCAACTAGGAAGTCGTGACCTGTGTCAGAGGGAAAACTGCTTTCTTCAGCACTTCTGGTTTTGTTCCTCTTGACTGGGGTAGGCAATCGATGTTTGTGTGTTCCCATCTTTGATCTTCTCTGTCAGGAACAGATCATAGAAACAGGTCCTTTCTATCCAGAGGAAAGGAAACCTCTTGGACCATGGTGAAAATGCTGCAGAATAAATAGGGTCCAGGACTTCGTTGCTCTTAATACTGGTACCAGGATCCAAGAGGGTGTATGGCTTGTGAATGAGGCCATTCCCTGAAATTTACTGGTTCAGAACTAGAGCATAGGCTTGAAAACACGTGAAATTTAGACAAAATTATTATTGAGGATTAAAGCATTAGATCTCAACTTTTTTTTGATTTTTTTTTGTTGTTGTTCATGAGAAATATCAAGATAATTACAGAATTATTGTGTATATTCACCCAAAGTAGCTGCATTTCTCGTGGTTTTCCAAGAAAAATTTTTTTTTGTAAAAAGTCTGGAGGAGGGGAGGAATCACAGCCTGTTTCATTATGTTTGCGGTTCCTAATTAATTACTGGGAAAAACTGTTCTCTGAAGATTCTTACATATGACAGCTTCATTTCTTCCCAGTTATGTCACTTGGATTCGGCTGAGGTGAAGAGATCTTGCTGCTATGTTTTCTTACTGTTTTGGTTTTTTTTGGAGTTACATTATGGTTCAATAGAAGGGCCATTCATGTTGGAAAATGTTTTCCTTCGTAAAGAAGACAGGAAGGACATTTCCTCTGCATTGGGGCTTTCTCAAAAGTAACAAAAAAGTTGACTGGAAAGTTGGAAAAGGTTGCTAACAACTTTCTAACAATGAACTTGTCCAACTCTACAAATTTAATGCAAAATTATAGAGAATGAATCTAGTTATAGCTGTTAGAAGATGATAAATGTTTCTTCTACAGAGATTTTCCTGTTTGTGCGGTGGGTGAGCAGGAGGGGGTGCACCATGGGCACCCAGACCTCCTTACTTAGCAGATGCGTTTTGCTCTGTTGACCTCCAGAAGCCTCATGATGTCAGCGAAGCGAGGGACCCTCATCTCTTTGGCTGTGTACAACTGTGACATAATTGCTTTATTAATAAATTCCATATCTAGCTTTTGTTTTTAAATATCCCAGGAGAAGAAGAGCAGTGCAGAAGGGCTGAGAGAAGGGCTGTGATTGATGCCAGGTCTGTAGCCTGACTTTGCAGCTACAACAGAGAACACAGGGATTGTTTTGACATGTTTGGTGTTTTTCATTTGCTCCCCATGCCTCACCCTTTGGCAGGGACAGGCAAGAAAAAGATGGATGGGATTGACTTTTTCCCTGCTTGAGCTGGCACTTCTTTCCCACTCCCCCTCCATTTTGACATCAGTATCAAATAATCTTCATATTGAGAAGCAACCTCATATTGCCTTGACCCACAAACTGCAGAGAAAATCTTCTGAGCAGGGGTGAAAACACTCATTATTTTTCAGCTTCTTACAGAAGCCATTGCCCACACCCTTTCTGTATGCTGCCCTTCCAGATTTGCATTCAAAAAGTTGTTGTTCTTTGTGTTTCTTATTTTCAAGTCAGATCCAATGCTTACGTTTCATAAGAAAATAGCAGTTAGTTTCATAAATAAACTTGTTCTTGAATGGCTGTACTGAGTTGGATCAAAAGTCAGTGTAGACCAGTGTCCTGGGCTTGACAAACATGCATGGAGCATCATGATAGGTTTGTTGCAGCAGAAGTTTGGTGACCATGAGTTTATATCGTGAAAGGTACGTGCCCTGTAGGAAGAACTGAAGGTTTCCTTGCATGGTTTTGGCTACATCCACATTAGTAAGTGGTGTAGTGTAAAGGGAGCAGATCTCCAGAATATGAAACACCTATGTGTTGGTGTTGAGGACTCGGTGTTCGCCTTTACATACGTTCTGGAAAGTTTTATTTTACACTTGCTGATGTCTGGTCCTGTGGACAAAATGCCAGTTCGTAGTTCAAGCACAGCTGGTTTAATCTTGCCCAAAAAGAATTAAGTTAATACGCTCCGAGGCAGCTCTGTCATATGAAGCAAGCAGCAGTAAGTGGGGATGATCAGTGATTTTGCTTCAAAAGCACATTTCTGATCTGAACTAAAGCATTAATATAGAATCTGCCCTTAAGCATTTGAAATCACTATTCTTTTTTTCTCTGAGACACAGAGTGTCTACTGTGGTGGCAGAAGCCATATGCTGTTAAAAAAAATATCCCATTTGATTGCTGAGGCGCTTTCCTTCTGTAATATATTGGGTGTTACTCAGCCCCTGGACACTGCTTTGCTTACTTTTTTCCTTAAAGCGTGCAGAATCAGTATGAGAGAAAATCTGAACAACCTTCACCTGCCACCTTCATAAAGCTATGCTGCTTGCTTTTTAAGTTTAAGAATGATACAGAAAAATAAAATGGTAGATTTCTTTAAAAAGATTTTAAAGGCAGAATTACTTGCCTGTAGAGTGCCTTGCTCTCTGTCTTTGGAATCAGGCTACGTGTCTGGATCAGTAAATGAAATGAGAAGATTCCTTCCTGAGGGCCTTAAAAATGAAGCAAGGTAGCAGAGCACTGGGAGAAAATACCGACTCATTCCAATGTATTTGTACCAGACTAAACCGGGGTGATTTCTGTGAGAATTACGTTACAGCACAAAGCTAATTTACTCTTTTCCCCAGCTATAACGCTGTTGAAATACCAGCTTTTGACAGTAAATGTTTTTGGGGGCAAGAGGGTTCTGTAGCATAAGGGGTCCTTTTTTGAGATGTAGGGAAGGGATGAATTTATTGTCAAGTTCTTAAATAAAAGTAGTTTTTAAAGATTTTTGTGCATCTACAGAATTGTGAATTTGATCACAGTATTTAATTTCTGGCTTATTCTACATAGGCAAATAATTTAATCTTATCACCTCCACTTCAAATTCACAATTCTAACCTTAAAAACAATGTTTTCCTTCTTCTCCTTCCTTCCTGCCTTCCTTCCAAATCCAGTAGACACCAATAATTGATAGTGAAAATCAACTCCAGTATGTTCTGCTTCTTTTCCAGCATGTGGGGAGAGTGCTGGGATGATGCTACTGCAGGATAATTCACCCTTCCTCTAAAACACTGAATTATCACGTTAATGTCAGTCTGTTCTTAGACCTCAGCAGGTACCCGCTGCTCTCGAGGGCTGCATGGGGTAGTTTTTGTAGCTGTTAATCTTTCTTACACCCCCAGCGCTCTCCCGATCTGACAGAATAATTAAGAATAACATGCTGACCAGTTTAAGGGTGGTATCACTAATGTTGAAGTGGTAGCTGTAAATTGACAACGAAGGGCTAAGTAATTGTATTGTAACTGTGTTGGAAGCAGTGTGTATTGTTACCAAGTATTATGGAATACGTTCATATTCTTTAAATAACACCTCATCTACACACAAATTTTGTCACTGAACTAATCAAAACTAGGTTATTTTAAAGAGTTACAGCTATGTTTATCATTTCTCTTGTTTCGTGTTGATTAAGTCGCACCACCTCAAAGTAGCTGAATTTTTTAATTGGGAAATACAGTCTCAAGTAATTACTGTCATATTTAATCTGGCTCCTTGGTAAAGAAAGAGGAATAATGTTCCCATTTCAGTAAGCCTTCATAAAATCGTAAACTAAAATATCACCTTATTTTCCAGATATAGAAGTCCAAAAGTACATATTTCTACATTTATAGCTGTGTTTTTCATATTTATTCTTGTTACAACACTGAATATTTTCCATGTGATTAAGACTTGGAATTTTTATTTTGCAGCATTTTTATTAGATACTTAATAAAGCTTTTGGGCTATGTAATGAATATTTTAAAAGTAATCTGTGGCTTTATGAAATGCCTAGTGGCAAATGCTTAGTAATAAATAAAATTTTTAATGTCTTTTTTTCTAATCTACATTTTAATTCATTACAAACTTTTGAAGAATTTAAGTTGCTAAAAATTTATTTTAAGTTCTGTTTAAAGGAAAATAAAAATGCAGAATCACAGGGAGTTTGACGTAACTGCAGGTTAAGCAGTTAAACTGTGAAGGTTAAGCCAGAGGGAAGGATGGTTTTCATGCAAAAGACTTTTGAAGGTCTAGATCGATAGTTAACGGGGACAAATTGTACAGGGGTTAAAGTAATGAAAAGCTAATATGTGATCAAGATTCATCGGTCAATTTAATAATAAAATAGGCNTTATTTTGGTTTATCAGGATTAGCTTTTTTTTTTCTCTCAAAAAAAACCCAAACAAAAAAAAACCCAAAAACCAAAAAAACACCCCAAAGAACAAAATATCCCTACAACCAACCTACCAAAAAACCTCAACACAAAACAACAACAGCAAAACCCTACAGCCGCATCTGGGACACCGGCTGTAGCGGTTCCCTCCTGTTCAATGGCAGTGGGAATGGGGGGTTCAGTCAAGTGTCTGAGGGACTGGATTTGGGAGTAAAGGCTGAGATGCAGGAACCATATTCAGGGTGAATCTGATGCTATCACAGGGAAGTAGGCAGGTATGCGTGGTCAGATGGATCTGATATACTTTAGCTGAGAGAAAGGTAATTTATTATACTATAGATTTGCCTACGTGTGATCTGATGATATCCCTGAAGGGTGGAACAGGGCGGCCGGTGCTGTGAAGGCTTCTTTCGGCTGGGATCCGGTGATACTCCATCCTTCTGCTGTGTCTCCCTGGGCATCTCACCTACAGTTCTGTAAGGGCTCAACTTCTGGGGAAATATCAAAGTTGCTATTCTGCAAAATACTATAAATATTTCATACATAATGGAATTAAGTACTAAAGATCACAGTTTGTACAATGGGATAAAGATCTCTGCAGTACCTTTGTTTCACTTTGTAGCTTCATTAAGCGATCAGTTCTGCTTCTGGTGAAGATGGGAGAGCAACAGCTGACTAATGCCTTGGTTGTGGAAGCAATTAGAGTTGCTTTTAATGGGAATACACTTCATAATTTTTTTAAAATGTGTTGTTGAATAATTACAATTCTGAATATATCTGCCTAAGTCATACTTATGTATGATCTGTTAAAATATCTTACTTTGAAGTTCTATTAGATTACTGCAAAGAGAGGGGGGGGAAAAAGAAATCTTGTGTGTCCACATGCAACATTTTTACTGTTCTGCAGAAATATTATATCTTTGCCAAGAAAAGTCAATCTATTTTGAAAGGAATGTTGAAGGATAGAGTAAGATTTTGGAATAGCTAATTCTTAGTTTTTGCAAGTGAATGTTGAGTTGTGGACAAGTGAGTTTGAACTTGTAAAGTGTCATCTGCTACGCCTGGAATTACTGAGGTCCCAGATCTTGCCCCAGGTGCCCCACTACAATTATGAAGTAGTTTAAACCTTCATTGAGGGACAAGCTTCTTCAGTATTACTCTGCAGTAATGGAGTAACTGGGTTACTGCAGAGTACCTGAAATGCAGGTTCATATC
Organism: Arenaria interpres; assembly: GCA_013399435.1. Lineage (NCBI taxonomy): Eukaryota > Metazoa > Chordata > Aves > Charadriiformes > Scolopacidae > Arenaria > Arenaria interpres. The sequence goes on along the minus strand of VXAK01027032.1, from coordinate 215,100 downwards.
TCACTTACACCAATAGAGTTCATCCATCATTCCTCAAAAAAATCCTGAGGCCATTGTGGGTATTGTATATATTCAGCAATATTTCAAAGCATCTTGTGCCTTTCTGCCTTTTAAAGCATTTCATCATGGGAAACCCACACTTCTCTTCTTTGATTCTGCCATGAGTTATTTTCAAGACTCTTTGCAGGTTAATTAACCTCTTTGCATGTTGGTTACTTAGTCTGTAAAACGCAATATTCATTCCCAACCACTGTGGAGGTGGTCAGATGGTATCACGGTGTCATTACCGCTGTCGTTCATCTGAGGTTTGGGTTTATGGTGCCTCACCCTGCTCTGTCTTTGTAAATGCCGCAGGTGGAGCTGCTGGGAGTAGGTAGGAGTTTGTGCAGCTTCTGTGTTGTCTCATTAATTATTCTAATAAAGCATGATCCAAAGCCTTAATATTTGGAGGTCTTTTGTAAGATTGTAAAATAACAGTGTGTCTCGCACAGCTGTTTCTTTTCCTTCAGTTTAAGTGACCCTCTCTTAAAAATTAATGTAGGATCGAAAGTTTGGGTAGGTTTCATTGCAAAACTGAAGATGAATTTGTGTGCAAAGGAGTTCTACATCTCTTACATATTTACATCTTTGTCTGAAAACTCCATTGAGATATTTTGGATCAATCCAGAGATGAGTGTTGTTCATTCTTCTGGAAATAATTCTGAAAATACATATCCTACAGTAGTGCTATTCATCCTCCAGGTATTGATATCTAGCTTTGGGAAAAAGTGTAGGCTGGATTAGTTCATACTGTGGGGTTTAATGAATAGTATATTCTTTTTGGTTGGTTTATGCGGAAACAGGAAATACGTGCCATTACTTTGTTATGTTGTTGTTGAATTATAATACCATCCTGCTTGTATTTACTGACTGTAAATCAGGAGTGATTGAAATTTTCACTGTAGCATGTGGTATAAGCAGTTGCAGAATCAAAGATAAGAAATGTTAATTTCTGAAGCTGCAATAAGGGGATGAAGAAGATATTTCTGTAGAATTGATCTCTAGGTGAATTCTTCCACTGGTTTATTCATTAAATCCTTTTCTAATGCCAGGTGATGCGGTCAGTAATCTAGAACAGCAACAGGTGATGGCTCGTTTTACTTGCTTTTATATTGCAGATATATCCATTCACGTAATCTCAAAGGTTCACGAATGAAATGAGCTTCATTTGTGAATACTACCCTAAAAAAGTGATTAGTATTGCGTGTTTATAAAGGTGAACTATACTTAAGAGATAACTGAGTAGTCAGATGCCCTCCACGTTATGTAGCTGTCGGCAGCTGCCGTTAATGCTTGGGTTTGTCCCAAAGGAACTCTCAATAGCGTCTGCCTTTTCCACAGTGTGCCTTGTACATGTACAATTATATAAAGTAGCTCCTGAAATATTTTTAAATTGCTCTTGCTAGTTATAACTTGGATGCTACTGGAGAGCACAGTTTTCATTTTATCAGGAATAAAATCAAGAAGCTCTGTTAATTGGATTATTTCTAAACATCTATTAAAATGTTCAAGTGACTTTTAAAGTGTCTTTAAGTCAGTATTAATTTTTAGGCTTCCTCCATTTTAAATAATTGGTTATATGTAGCTTTGGAACATAATTTGTTGTCCACATGTGAAGAACAAATCTAGAATTCTCTTGACACTTTAAAAATCTATTGGTGAAGCTCATGTTGAAGTCGCTACAGTCTAATTAAATATATGTATGTAAATACACATGCACTGTATGAATTGTCCGTTACTACCTGCATATCTTCTTTATAAAGCATTATCCCCTTTTTAATTTCATGATTTGCAACTTTCCTGGCTGTCGAGAGGCTGTTTGAAAAATCCTTAGGAAAGAGGCTGTAAATATGTCATTACAAAACAAATCACAGGTTCTTACCCACTCAAGGCTTCAGCTGAAAGGAGCAAGCACTTTTAAGATGGTTCTTTGTAAAAATAAATTCAGCTATAACAGTTAAATATAACCACCTTGATTACTTGGAGATTAGAAAAAAATACTTTCTTTTTAATCTTACTATTACATGAGGCTCTTATGGTTTCACAAAGAACATGCTACCAACGATTTTTCTTTCTATGGTGAATACTCTATGGTGAGTACTCTAGTGGCAAGATGCTGAAGACAGAACTGGGGAAGCTTTGAAGTTTAAAAACCAGAATCTCTGCAATTTAAGCACAAGAGATAAACTCTTTAGGTAGAATTGCAACGCTCGTTTCTCCTCTACGTGGTGGGTACAGAAAGGTGTGTACTCTGCTCAGCTCCTTTGCAGAGGAATAAAAACTGAAAGGCAGCAATCAGTTTAAACCTTACTGATTTTTTTTGTTTGTTTGTTTCTGTAATTCAGGTGGATGTACAAACCTCAAATAAATACAAGGCAGGCTGAAGGCCTGGATATTGTAATATAAGCAGTAAGTCTTCTATTGCCAGGTTTTTCGTCAAGAGGAAGACGTAACTATTGCAATGCTTACTTCAAAAGATACCAACAATGAAAAGAAATGTTCACTTGTGTTTAAAAGAGCTTTTCTTATTTGACTTCTTCTTTTACACTACTTTTACTTCATTCATAGACTTTCAATCCAGCCTTAGTTTTATGGACAAGATGCTAAATACTGTAAAGTGAGGATTTATGGATCTCCAGGTGTTTAGCACACTCAGTATGAGAGTACTTCTAAAAATAAATTGTTTACTTCAGTTCTGCATCTGAATACTTAGAGCAATTGCTTGCTTGGATTTTCCTCACAACTCCTGCTACCTCCTGAAAACAGATGAAAAATAAGTTATTTCACATCACTTTTTCATCATATATGATCTGAACAGAATATTTCTATTTAAAGGTGATGTTTTATCACTGTTGAGAATTAAGTTGTCAATCAGATACCTGGCTGTTTCTTTTGTTAAGGACATCGGATAAACAAAAAAGCACATCTGCTGTATTTCTTTGATCTAAAAATGTATGTGTAAGAGCCTGTATTTCTTGATTAGAAAAAATGATAATTCTCTTAATTTTTGTTTCAGCTTTACTTTTGGAAGCTCAGTCAACGCCGTTTCAAATAACTCCTTCAACCATGGCAAATATTGTGAAAGGCCTGTATACACTACGACCAGGTAAAAGAGAAAAATGTTTCTAGGAATGTCTCATACTGTGGTTGTGATATGTTTTACTAAATGCGTGTGCGGTTGCCATCTTATCTAATGCATTTTTAACAAACAAGTGTGCCTTGTGTTCTGCCCATCATAGTGCTTAGTTCTGCTATGTGAAGGCCCTGGCTCTTGTCCATTTCAGTGACCTGAGCAAGGTCCTGATCTCCTTCTATGACAAGATGACCTGCTTAGTGGATGAGGGAAAGGCTGTGGATGTTGTCTACCCAGACTTTAGTAAAGCCCTTGACATCATTTCCCACAGCATTCTTCTGGAGAAACTGGCTGCTCATGGCTTGGATGGACGTACTTTTTGCTGGGTGAAAAACTGGCTAGAGAGCCAGGCCCAAAGACTTGTGGTGAATGGAGTTAAATCCAGTTGGTGGCCAGTTACAAGTGGTGTTCCCCAGTGCTCAGTATTGGGGCCAATTGTTTTTAATGTTGTTATCAATGGTCTGGATGAGGGGATTGGGTGCATCCTCAGTCAGTTTGTAGATGACACGATGTTGGGCAAGAGTGTTGATCTGCTTGAGGTTAGGATGGATCTACAGAGGGATCTGGATGGGCTGAGGTCAGCGGTATGAGGTTCAACAAGACCAAGTCCTGGGTCCCACGCTTGGGTCACAACAACCCCATGCAATGCTATGGGCTTGGAGCAGAGTGGCTGGAGCTGTGCAGCAGAAAAGGACGTGGAAGTATTGGTCAACGGCTGGCTGAATATGAGCCAGCAGTGTGTCCGGGTGGCCAGGAAGGCCAACAGCATCCTGGCCTGTATCAGGAATAGTGTGACCGGCAGGACCCGGCCAGCGATTGTTCCCCTGAACTCGACACTGGTGAGGCTGCACCTCAAGTGCTGTGTCCAGTTTTGGGCCGCTCACTACAAGAGGTAGTAGAGCATGTCCAGAGAAGGGCAATGGAGCTGGTATGGGGTCTGGAGAACAAGACTTATGAAGAGCGGCTGAGGGAACTAGGATTGTTTGTCCTGGAGAAAAGAAGGCTGAGGAGGGGACCTCATCACTTTCTA
>VXAK01027032.1:176821-210785 GCA_013399435.1 Arenaria interpres | reverse complement strand
TGAAGAGCGGCTGAGGGAACTGGGATTGTTTGTCCTTGAGAAAAGAAGGCTGAGGAGGGGACCTCATCACTTTCTAAAACTACCTGAAAGGAGGTTGTAGCCAGGTGTGGGTGTTGCTCTCTTCACAAGTGATATGGACAAGAGGAAGCGTCCTCAAGGTGTGCTAGGGAAGGTTCAGATTGGATATTAAGAAAAATTCTTTCGGCCAAAGGGTTGTCAAGAATTGGAACAGGCTGCCCAGGGATGTGGTTAAGTTGTCATCCCTGGAGGTACTTAAAAGATGGGTAGGTGTGGTTCTTAAGGACATAATTTAGTGGTGGACTTGGCAGTGTTAAGTTTATGATTGGACTCAATGATCTTAAAGCTCTTTACCAACCGAAGTCATTCTGTGGTGGGAGAAGTTAGTGTGTTGTGTTTTGTTTAAACCACCTGTATGCTAGTAATGATTAGTTAGTGAGTTTGCTGAGTAACATAAAGACTGCTGAAGCTTGGCATGGACCAAGTAGCCCTGTGTAGGGATTTGATTAAAAATTCATGGTGTGCCTTAGTGAATGTATTTAAAAGCAGCTCTTTTTTCCAAGTAAAGATTGCTACAATCTCTGGAAAGTCTGGCTTCAGAAATACTTGCCAAGTATTTCTTTTTCTTGGAACTTCTTACACAGTTGCTATAAACCCAATTTTCATCCTTTGCTCTGTGTTTCTTACCATCAGCCTTGAAGCAGCTTTAAGGTGAATTATCTTGCTTCTGTAAGGCAATGTTCAGTGTAGTGAAATTAAATCACATTTCTATCCTAAAGGTGAACTAATGCAGGTTCAAATTATATAATGAACATTAAAAGGTGTTCATCTAAGCTTTGGAAGATCAGTGAGAGAATTGCATTAATTCATGTGAAATGTGGGATGGAGAAGCAGTGTTGTATGGTGATATTGCTGTGTTTCCTAGAAGTAAGGCTCAGGGAAGAGAAGTGTAAATTTGGTGAATACGCTTCCTGGGGTAAAGCGTTACAAATGATCTGATTATCAAGGTGAGTTTGTTGATCATCAGTACCTGTCTTTGAGCATGTCCAGAGACTCAGCAGGCCCTGTGGGATGCAGCAAGGACTGAATTTCAATTTGATGATGGCATCGATGGCCCCAAAAAATAGTAATTCCTTTATTTACACGTAATCTGATTTTAACAGTCTTGATTATTTGTTCTGCTTTTAAGGCTTGGTTTCTGTGGGTTTTGGAGGATGATTTGTTGGTTTTTTTAATCTCTTTTCCTTTTTAAATTCAAGAACCTAAAATGTATTTTTCATAGAGCGAGGTTATGTTTGTCAAAGAGTGAAATTTTCACAAAAGATCTCTTCCATGTGTTTTGTCGTTGCTTTCTCTCTTACAGAATGGGTACAGATGGCACCAGCTTTATTTTCTAAATTCATCCCAAATATTCTACCCCCTGCTGTGGAATCTGAGCTTCAGGAATACGCTGCTCAAGACCAAAAGCTTCAAAGAGAGCTTATGCAGAATGGATTTGATAGGTAATAATTATCAGTCTTCAGCAGTAATTGTGCTGGATGGTGTTGATGTGGTAAAAATGGATACACCTAACAATACTGAAGAAATAATTTAAGAGTTAATAAAGAACCTTCACAACTCAATATCTGAAATAAGGCCTTACTTTCCACATGCTTTGATCACTACCAACCCTGCAGATGATACTAAAAAGTAGATGATTGGACGTCTTGAAATAGTTTCATGAAACAGACTGCTTACAGTTCATGCCTCCCTGTGTTTTGATTGTGCTTCTAGTGCATGATCATGCTCTTGTTCAGCCTTTATATACTTTGGTCTCTTTTTTTTTTCCTGTAAGCTGGTTTTTTTTTTTTTAATGATGCTTCTGGAAATGTCAGTTGATAACTTCTCCTTATTCCACTTTCAGAGCTATTTATACAGTCAAGGTGTTTATTTTAAATATGCATTTCTCTTCTGAGTAATGAATTGGGGGAGGTGGGGAAGAACAAACAGGAAAAGACAGTGGAAAATTTACACAACCTGTATTGTTCCCTGTGGACTCTGCTCTTCTATTTAAGTGCCGAGACGGAAGCACAGCATTTTCACCACATTTAGTGTACCAGGTTTGCAGTAGTCTTGACAAACCAAGACCAGGCTGGGGAAGCTGCCCTGCTCTCTGTCCAAGAGCTTCATTTCTGCATGAAGACAACGTGTCTTCATTCTTCCTGTTACCTGTGCAACTGCAGCGCTCAAAATCTGGTCCTGTAGTTCAAACACCCACGAGATGTGGGTTTGTTCAGTGTTAGATGTGCTCCTGGATTTCATACTCCTGGTGTAGTTTTCCTCGAAGGTAATCTCTGTATTCAAAGCTTGGTAAATTATTGACTGTCAGAGCTCTACTACTGACCCAAATGCAAATGGTATTGTAGACTCACTCCTTGTAAGGCTTTCTGTTGAGGAAAAAAAAAATAAAATTGATAAGCATGAGTTAAGACAGTAAAAACAAGGCAATAAGAGCTTGGCCTGAGAAAAGCAGTTCATTTGGCCCAAGAAATAGAGGTTTGATACTGTTTGTTTGAAATTGAGTAGACGTATAATGCTGACAAAGGAACGTAATGCACAGAACAAAACAAAAAAGGAGCACTTTAGTTTTGTCTAATTTTCAATCTTACTATTTCTGTAGGTTGCTTTATAGCACTTCTGCTTACAATTGTGTTCCACCAGTTTCACACTTCATAGAGAATTAATAATGAAGTTTCAAGTAGTAGCAGTCTGTATCCACAAAAGCAATCAGTTTCAAAAACGTTTTTCCCTAGGTACCGGAAAATAAGATGGGCTTCTCAGGTCGGCAGTGAAGTTCTTTGGCTGGTACCCTGAGGAGGATTCTGTATAACAGGGTAGGAGGGGTAATAGGAAGGGTACTGCCCATTGTAAGGCCAGATTCCTCTCTTGTTAGAGACTTGGTGGGATCTTCAGAATGTATTGTAGCAACTCCTAGTTTATGCAGAAAACCAAGTCTAGCACTGGAACTAATGCAAATCCATGGGAAACTATTTCTGTCCTGTCTGGTAGGTGGTGACATAGAAGAGATTAGGACTTGAGGATAGCTGTAGAGGGGAGAACTAAGTAAAGGTTTCTGTGTCACATATTGTTTGCGGAGTCTCATTTCTAAGAGTTCCTCTTCCTTTTGTCTGCGGTATGTGATCTTCTGGGTATTGGACTTGTGAAGAGTTTTGGTGTGTCTTGTAGATTTAGAAAACTGGCCCACCCTAGCACATGCTTTGGTGCAACTGCCATTTCTACGTAGCTTGCTTTCAATTTATTATATGAAAATGCAAAATAAAACTTTGCAGTGGAGTAACTGATGGATGACATTTAGTCTCTAATGAATGTGTTTTGCACAGTATATTTTATACGGTTGTACTGCCAGGGAGTCAGTGCAGTCTGGTAAACACGGGGGTTATATAAAGTGTTAGAGTCGAGTCTGTCATCACTAAAAGGACACAGGTAAAAGCAAACTGAAGTATACAGGTAATACAATTTGCTACGTGGCATTTTGCAGTGGTATTTGAAATGCGTTTTGCCTTGAAATGTATTTCAAAATGTAATATGCTTCTTCCTGTGTTCGGGAACATAAGTTATATTTATTTATAACCTTTCAGAATTGCTTTGAGGTTATATTCCTACATATAAAAATGTATATATTTATATGTATAAAAGGGTAGGTTTTTTCTTTTACCAAGGAGTGTGCTAAGTCTAGTCTCTTCTGGATTAGCACGAAATGTCATCTGTTCTCCTATAATTGCGCCAAAAAATGGTGATGTCTTTGCTGCTGCATTTCCTACAATAATAACCACAAGGAACACAGCACAGTGAGGTGTCTTCATCAGCATTAATGGCATGTCAGGTTCTAGTTGAAATAGCGTATCAACACTTGCAAATAGTGTTGCTGCAGAAAGTGGGAACACAAGCCAGTTGCTTGGAGGTATTTCCCTCATGAAAGACCTTAATGAAGGCATACAAAATGTACGCACGCACCCCACACACCACACCCCCCCCGATTTCTACCACCTTCCAGCAGATAAATGTGGAATTATAACCATTGTGACAAAAAGATATTGGAATCTCTCTCTTCTTTATGTAACGGTCTCGATAGCGTATCTATCCTCACAAGAAACATGTGAAGCAGCAAGATTTTCCAGCTTTATAAGTTTGTGTGCACAAGAATAAAAGGAAAAGCTGTTTTCCAAATAGATGGGAATTTAACTTTGGGTTTTTATAAGTGATGATGTCAACCAGTGTTTATAGAGCTTTAGTTAATTATTTAAATTTGCTCAAAGTGCTGTCAGCACAGACTTGCTTAGAGTCTGATAGTTGCGTTTTCAGGAGCATCTTACCTTTTAGTTTGATAGATGCAGAATTTTTCATGAAATTCTATAAAGTTTGGTTGCGAAGTTTGAGTTAAGGAAAACAATGTTATGCATGACTTAAGACCACACTGCATAGGAGCAATTTTTCTTCATTTTGTAAAAAATCAAACGTACTATCTTTAACAAAAGGGTGAGCTAATTAAATCTGTAAAATATGGCTTACATTTCTGTTTTAGTAAATTTGAGAATCCTGCAGTTGTGTTACTGCTACTATATTTGCATTTAGTTTCTGAAGCCTGTGAAAGTTGATGACTGTGCTGGGGTATTTCGTTGTTGTTTTCCTTTTATTACAATGAAAATACCTTTCTTTCCCTTCTTTCTTAGAGGTGACCAGTCACGCAAGAGAGCTGGAGAAGAGTTAACTTACAGTAAGTATGCATTTGGGACACAGGTAGCAGTGGGCTTCTGGGTTCTTGGGGGGGTTGGTGAGGTGTCAGAGGCTGCACCTCCACGTTGTGGCCTGTCAGTGTGACTTTCACCATTCTAAATAATGATATAAACTTCTTGAGTCTAGAGCCTGGCTAACTGTGCTGGAGTCCCACAGCCACCTTTGAAGTAGTAAGACATCCCAGCTACCCATAGGATAGGTAGGGTACTTCCTTTACACAGCTGAGGCCTTAAGGAAAAAGAACGTCGTTGTCCCAAGTCTCTGCCTGGTCAGGATACACAAAGCAGGCAGTGAAATGCTGAGACTGTCCATCTCTGGTATAAATCACCCGCTGGTGATGCGTGTTTCTGTCTGTTGACAGAACAGAGGGTTTGGAAGGGTTGTGCTTTTCAGCTTAGAACTCTGTTACATGTCCAGTACAACGCAGGATCCACCTGTATTGAGATACTAAAGGCATGGGAAGTTGTCCTCCATTTGTAGATGAAGTCTCTTGCTGCATGTTTAACAACGAGGTTCTTCACTTTGTAACTCCCTTAATTTCCCCCAGTATGGGTTAGGGGCTGGGGGGGAAGGAAGCACAGGGAGGAGTGATATTTCCGCTCTCAGTTGCTCTATTCCAGGCATTTGGGTGCAGTCAGTCAAAGGTCTCATCTTCTGTGCTGACTAAATAATTGGCCAGGGGAGAATCTAGTCCCATACTTTTCTAGGTTGGGATTTAAATACGATGTTCTGATTGCTCGCCATTAAATAGCCTTGGGAATGGGGAAGCAGTATCTGTCCCGATGCTGTTGTTAACTTCATTTTAATGTACGCTTTCTGCCAAGCTTCTCCCTGTGCTTCCAGCAGAGTGTGTTTGCTTTATTTCCTACCATAAAATGTTGTGCAGTTTTATGATAAGCTCTTATTACAACCTGAAATGAATGAATAGCTGTTTACGCGATACACCAGCTTCAGTTTACACTGTTCACGTTTTGCAGGCAATGCTGGTTTTCAGGTTGTTGGGGGAAAGGGGAGCAAAGGACATGAGATGGAGATTCAGTACGAGATAATTTCTTGAACTTTTTATATAATTTCAGATGGCTCGTCAGCTTGTGCAAGCTCCAGGGGGTACAGATAATGAATATATTGGATCAGCTTCTCTTCTCAGCCAGAACAGACACTGGAGGAGCAGGTGGTATCCAGAGCCTCCTTTGGCAACTGCTGATACTCAAGCTCTGACATGAACTATGCCTCAAAGAAGAGCTTTGGACTTTCTTCTTTAAATAAGAAAATGTCAGTTGCTGCTATAATTGAGATGACTTTGAAAGACATGATTCCTTGGTCTGGCCTCTCAACAAGTTCATGTTCTGTGATTTTTTTGTGAGGAATGCACCTTGAAAAACAATCCTTTCAAAGTGGGAACGGGCAGCCGAAATCAGCAGCTTCCAAAAGCGTTAGAATGGAAGAATCTTTTTTGCACTCTTTTCTTAATATTAAGGACATTCTTAAAACTAGTTAACACGTCAGTGTATTAGTTTTTAAACAAGGTATTTTCTGGAGCTTTTACTTAAATAATAAGAATAAAAATTCATTATTTTGCAGTATTTGTTCATTAGTTTAAAAACTATCACCTTTTAAGAGTTGGTCCCATATAAATGTATCTTCTGTCAGGGAGTCTTAAATTCCAGATTTTTCTTTTATGTCTTTTTTTTTTGGTGTTATTTGGTATTTTGAAATCTGTTTTCCTATGTGTTTGTACTCTGTGCCTTCAGCTCGTGCACTTTGCAACTTTATAGACCATATTTTGTTACTGCAAAATGTGTTCTTGAGGAAAACTTGATGTGAACAAACATGCTGCAAAGTTGCACTTTTCTCTTGCATTAACGGGAGGTGTATTTAAGAAGGAAGAAAAGTTGAACCTATCACCATCACTAATAGTGACTTGGAAGTTTGTCCCCTTTTATTTTCATGTGTGTTAGTGTTTGCTGGGACCAACTCTTGTAGAACCCCTCTCATTGACTTTTCACTGGCTTCCATAATTGCAATAGATTGAGATGTGAATTCCAGACTGAATGAAATACTAAGATGTGTTTTATGCTGTGCTCTGTAGAAACATTGTGGGCAAAATTCTCCAGCTGGTAGAGTCCGCAAAGGGCATCTCCATCGGCATAAACCAGATTTGCACCTGATTGATCAGCGAACGATGATACCTGTCCAAGATCACTTGGTGGCTCCTGTGTCATTTCTCCTGCTTCGGGGATGTGATGGGGGTGTGATAGTGGGTGTTGTCAGAATCAGGGAGTCGAGGAGAGGTGTAATACATGCAAACCTGTCGGCCTCCTGTTTCCAGTCTTGAGTAAACTCAGCTGGAGATCCAGCTGAGCCCAGTTCCAGGAGATCTAGGCCTCTGCTCTGAATCCTAATGACTGTGACGTGGGTTTTAAGCAGTAGTATGGCTAATGCAATTCTTTCATGAGGGGAGAAATATACTTGAAAAAGCAGTTTGACTACAGGGTTTGGTTTGGTTTTGCTATGGATTTATTTTTTTATCACCTTTAGCTTTGAAGATAAATAAGTTGGTAATATAAAATCTTTCTGAAACAAAAGTTTGTTCAGCTTTGTCTTGCACAACTCTTATGCCTGTGTAAAAAAAACCCCAACACACAAAAAACCAACACAGTCCCCTTTATGCTGGCTTGAGTTCATTACAAAATGCAGGCAAAAGATAAAAAAAGAAAAAAAAAGATGCGGCAGGGATAAAGTTTTTTCTCCTTTTTTGTTTTGTAGCCAGACTTCATATAAATGAATTTAATTGTATCAGTTCCACATCAGCCACTTGGGCAATGCTGTTAGTTTGGAGGGTGGGAGGGAGGAAGAATGAGGACACTGCTGTGATTGATTGATTCAAATCTGATTGACCTGTTTATTTCTTTACGTATTTGCAAAGCCTACTTAATTTTGAGGAAGTTTTTCTTTTAAAATCGAAAATCAATGCTTCATTGTTTTTTCTGTGTAGAATGATGCCGGCAGTCTAATCTCATCCCCAACAGTGGAAAACCAAACCATTCTGAGTAGGGATTTTCAAATGTTGATAACGTTTGCTTCAAATTTCCTACCACCTACATAAGTTGAAGCAGAATTTTTTGCTGAAGTACACAATGGAGAAGTTAATGAAGGCTAATAGGGAACAAAAATGATTTGCCAGCTTCCAGATCTTTACCAGTTTTGGCTTTAAACAAAAATAAAACCTCTGATAGTGTCCTTAGCTTTAAAAATCACTGTTTGCTGAAATGACAATATTCTTGAGTTAAGAATGGATGCATTAACCTAATTTGGTTAAAATTTGTTTACAACTTCGTTACCGTTCTAGTTCACATAATACAGTCATCGAGCTCTGTCGTCTCTGTCGAGTGATCACAATGGTTTTCTGTTAAAGTGGTTTTACTGGTTTGAGTTTGTAAATACATGTAGCCCTTTTGCTTTGTGTTTGCGGCGAGGGCTCAACATTCATTTTGCATTGCTCTGTGTTTGGGACACAAACTTCTAGAACAATAATTCCATCAAAAGGTAAAACATTCCTGTCAGTGTGGTTCACTTCGTACGCACTGGGTAGTGCTCGGATGCTTCTCAGTCCTGTGTAGCATTCTCAGTTGGCCACCGACCCTGAGAAATCTCTTTGTTTAGCACTGTATTATGTTGTAAATTTGGCATTAAAATTCCTGTATGTTTTGGCATTATTAACTTAATGCTGAAATACTGTTTATCTGTCGAAGACGTTATCATTGTGACTGAGCATGGAACGGAATACAGCCTACTATACTAAATTATTTTGTTTCTCTGTAAACTTGCATTTTACTCACAGTAAAACTAACTCAGCCAACTTGAGCATTGGTACTGTAAAGCCACAATTACCAATAGCATGATCCTAACTGCAGTATTTAATTTAACCAAATAACTCGTGGTAAATCCGTTGCATCTGTAGCTTACTCTGTTAAGATTAAGCAGTAAAGTTGGTTATCCAATGGGTGTCCTCTTTATGTTGCACTGGTTCTATAGCCAAACTTGTTACATTAAAATATTTTTAGATTCATTTCATTTCTTGGTTTGGGAAGCTTGAAATATTTAAATTCATCCTGCTGAGTACTGTAATAGTAGGCAGCTGTCACTATATGGTCAAGGTGGTCTTTGATTATAGGATGAAGGGGCTTCTAACCAGGTAAACGCTCAACTCTTCTGCAGTTGGATCTCCTTGATGCCTTTCTGCAGTTGCTGAGGAAGTGTTTGTGGGTGAAACTTTGAAGGAGAAGGTTTTTACTCCTGTCATTTGATAGAAATATGATCAGCCAGATTCATCCCTTTTAGTTTTTCCCTAATACGATTGTTTACGTTCTACAGGTTTAAAAAAAAACCAACCAAACAACAAAACAAACAAAGGCTGTGTTCTGAGTGACTGGAAAATGTTTTCCGTGTATGCTATGGCAACCCCAGTGAAAGGACTATTCTGTAGAACTACGGAATAAAAACCAACTGCTTGAATTTGACTCTTGTCTTCAACCCGGCTCCAGTTGAGAGACAACAAAGATGTTTTGGGGACTGGACAAGCAGCAGATACTCACAGGGCACTTCGTTTAGCTCACAGTGGACAAGTTGTGGTACTGTTAGGATCAATATAGTTCTTGACCACAATGGGAAGGTCCTCCTAGGGAGGAACGGTCGCTGCTTGGGTTAGTGTCCTTCCCTTTCTGCTCTGCTGGGACACCGGTAACATGATAGTTGCTGTGCTGATGCCACTCTGGTTAAATATAGATGGTCAGGCTTTGTGTGTCCCCCTTTCTCTGACCTGGGGCTCTGCAGTAACAGATCCATGTACCTCACGAGTAGGAGGTGCAGCCTTCCCTGTGTGGTTCCTTTGGCCAAGTGCGAGCAGGGAGGGTGAAGCCCTGCATTGCAGAAGCTTTGCTGGGCTGACTCATGCAAATCACGTCCTGGAGCATGTACTGGGGTCCCATTGTGCACATTCTCAGCACAGAGTCTGACCTTGGTCCGTAACTATTACAACGTTTGTGAAAGAAAGTGGAGGTCTCAGTCCTATTCTTTTTTTTTTTTTTTTCTAGGTAAGATAGAGGAGGATTTGCAGGTAGAGTCTGATCTTTCCTTTTGGAGCTTTCAGGGGAGATATTCTCTGGCTGGTAGAGGAGAGGGATCTTTCCCCCAAGGAACAGGACTGTGGGTCATTTGTCTGGGATTTTTGTCTGCTGGTCTCCCAGACAGCGTGGTACAAGATGGTAAATCACACGGAGTGCACTCTGCTTGTAGTTGATTCTGGATTTAAGCTAGGATAAACGATGATCATCTTGGTAGGCTTACAGACTTCAGGTAGTGGTAATCACAGAAGGTCTGAACCAGGGATGGTCTTACTCTGGCTGTTGTTCTAGTAATTACAGGACAGAGGAGGGTATTTTTTCCCAGAAGGACTTTACCTTTTGTTGTCCAAATTGGTGTGATACTGGCCCAACAAGATATTTTTATGCTCATGGCACCTTTTAACAAAAAAAGGCTGGAGAATCTAAATTTCGTTGTATCAGTGGTTAAATGCACTGGCTTTAAATGGGGAGCAGAATCAGGTGTGAGGGGAAGGCTTGCCTTCTGCCAGGAGGCACGGATCAGCGTTACTGCATTAGCAAAACAGACAAAGTTGCTGATTTGGCCTCAGTTGAAAGCTCCCTGACAAAGTGCTTTGTACTTTGCTAGAGGGAGTGGAAGGATTAAACCCATATATCTTGGCGTAGCTTGAATGACTGGTTTAAGGGGTTTCCAGAATTTCATAGGCAATGAGTGCTCAGAAATCCCTTCTGGCTGTCTCCATCTGTCCCTGGGATGCACCAGATACACTTTGGTTAATATTCCTCTTTCTGAGCTTCTGCTAACTGATCTAATTAGCACAGAACAGGAAAGTTGACTCCCCTAATGATGGCAACAGAATGAATTTGGTAATAGCATTTATTGCCTTTTTAGTATTGTTTTACAAGTAATCATTCCTGAAGAAAAACTGTTACAGTTTCTGAGATGACCTGGGTCATCACTGGATTCTGTTCGTGGACAATTTATTTGCTGGCACCATTTACCATCTGTCAGCAAATTGAGCAATTCTGTAGAGAGATCAGGTCATAAATGAGTACCTGAGGGTGGTCAGTAGATGTTACCCTGTGGATGAGGTGGTTTGTCAGGCTCAAAGTACAAGATAGGGATGGTGTGAATGTGCTGCCCGAGAGCTGAGGTGGTGTGTCTGGCTGGGTTCGTGCTGCTGTCCCGTGGCATCACCCAGCCCCTGTGAGGTGGGTTGTGCCATGAACTGCACCCAAAGAGTCTCTGCAGAGTCAGTTACCACGGGGTAGCTCATGGGCTGCAGATTCACGTCTTACCTTCACAGTAACCCGCTGCTGTGGCAGGGATGGCTGAGCAGAGACGTGTGCCTCATTTGAAACGGGTCAAGGCATGAAATCTTAAAATTACCTATTCCTCAAGGTGCTTAACCTAAATTCCCTATATGGTCAGTGTGAAGCAAAAGATTTCTCCAGCAGGTACCACACAGCACTAAATGGATATGCTTCAAGATTTCCTTTTTTGGGTCTCTGTTACTAGCCACGGCCTGCTGGTACTTGAACCCTTCACATCAAAGGAACTGGAAGCAGAACTTGCCAGACAGGAACCGTGCAAGAACAGAAGGAAAACAGGCCTGTTTGGTTCTTTTTTCTTCATTACCTGAGCAGGCACCTGTTGTTCCCAGTTGCTTGGATAGACCGCATTGTTCGTTGTTTTTGATGTTTTAGTCGTTGGAATGAATGTTGGGCAGAATTTCATCTGAGCTATAGAACCATTTCCCTTAAAATACAGAAATGCATCCTACCTGGTGACTATCTACTTGTAATCTAAATAATCGCATTATCCTATTTGTTCCCTCAGTTACAATTTCTGAAAGCATGCTCAAGTGATAAGATGCTTTCCAGTTATTGCTCCAGTCTTCTGCTTCAGAAAATGTCGTAGTTACTGAGTACAGATATGCAGGAACGAGACACCCATGGATAAACGAAATTCTCCATGCGTATTCCTGTTTCCTCTTTCCCTCCAGCGATGTGTCAGGAATAGAAAAGGGGCCCACACAATTGTTGATATAAATCCTTCACCTCATTCATGTTTTGGCATAATAACATTTTGTCCTTTCTTTTCGAATAGTTCCCAGAGTAGAATTTCCATTTTTGTAATAACCGGTGTATGTCAAACTAACACTTCTTAGAGCTGTTGTAAGGTCATTTGTGGATAACAGTAGCTCCTCCTTGTAAAATTAGGGTTGTGTTCTCCCAGTGCATCATTTTGTCAGTCAATGTAAACGTTAAGTAGTCTGGATTCTCACCCCATTGCTTAGTGAAATGAAGTCCTGTAGCTCTTTATAGTCAATCCTCCTCTTTTCTTCCCTGGATAATAGCATGTGAACTTTGCGTTTCACTGTTCCCCTCCTTTTTGGCTCTTTATGAATACAGCAATTAGCATGACCCCAGTGCTGTGGTATTTGGCTGGTGACCTCTTTCTGGTGTGAGAACTGTTGGCTCCTGCTCCGTAGCTTTCCAGTGGCAATTTATTGACAGGGAAAAGCCTCTCCATTGTCTCATGGTAGCTTTGTAAAGAGCTTTGGGTAAGAGAGCTTACCAAGTGTCTTGTGGAAATCTGTGTCAAAGGATCTCACTTCCCATGTGCTTCTTGAGGGATCTGCCCAACTGTAGCTCAGCTACATTTGTCGTGATATGAAGCCATATATCCGTACTATAAACTCCTGGAACAAGCCCTCATCATTCTTGTTTTGTAGCTCACTGGTTTAGCACATAGGTATTGCTGGACAAACTCAAGTGTCTACTAAAGGGTAGGTTTAGATTAGACCTCAGGAAGAAATTTTTCACTCTGAGGGTGGTGAGACCCTGGCCCAGGTTGCCCAGAGCAGCTGTGGCTGCCCTGTCCTGGAGGGGTTTGAGCAACCTGGTCTGGTGGGAGGTGTCCCTGCCCAGGGCAGGGGGGTTGGAACTGGATGATCTTTAAGGTCCCTTCCCACCCAAACCATTCTATGATTCTAACTCTGACACCACAGATGACGAGTTCAGAAGAGAATTTGTGCTGTCACGCTCCAATCCTCCTGATGAACTGGCAATCATCAAGATGGTTTCCCTGGGTAAAAGGAAACAAGAAAGACTTATGAGAATATTTCATTCATTTTATTTAACAAAGAGTTTCTACAATTCTTTCTTTGCTGCATATTCTCTGAGCTCAGTCTAACTAATCGTCAGCCACTTCATGATTTGCAGATAGAGGACAAGAAAGCAAGCAAACTTACGGTTCCCCACCTCCTCTTGTCTGCTTGCCAACACAGCTAGCTCATCTTCCAAGAGTCTACTTGCACCTGAAGATCCAAGCTCAGCAAAGGAGACTGAGCAGAGCAGTTTGGCAGCAATTCAGCCGCTGCGGCTGAGGTTTAACATCTGCGGTTGTTGCTGAAGAACGGTCTCCCTCATCTACAGGGCGCTTTAATGCCTTGTTGTTGAAACTGCCTGTATCACACTTGCTTCTTTGATTCTGGAATTAAAATAACCCATAGTTAGTGATCTGCAAATTTCAGGAATCGCCTTTGAGGCGAGTTTACCAAAGGCACTGTGCCCCTCCTGAAGTCTGTCATCTCTGGGCTCTTTTGTTCCAAAACCCGGGAGGGACTGGCAGGGCTGCTCCCAGGGTCTCAGCTGGGTGCACAGGGGTACCCAGGGCCCCGCTGGGGCTGCCAGATGCATCGCAGGAAAGTTTTTAATTAAAGGTGTAATGGCAGTGCAGAGATGGCCCATGGCTAACCTTTAGGGTTTGTACCTGGTTTGCCTAATAAAGAGGGAAACAAAAGACTGTCTTTTGCCCTGGATTTACTGAAGCGAGTGGAACAGACAGCTCTCCCTGGGACTTTGGGGAAGAACGGAGCAGAAAGCTGCATCACTGGGCAGACCACAAACCCCGTCTCCTGCCGGAGCAGCAGTGACTGTGCTCTTGGCTAAGAGAGGGCACTTTTCCACGTGCTCTGAAGTGCAGAGTTACGCTGAAAAAGGGGTGCTGAGCAGAGCAGGATTCCCTGGCGTTGGTATGGGTACCCATGGTGGGAGAACTGCTAGCCACTGCTAGCCACGTGCCCGAGCTGGAGGCGTGTGTTGGGCTGGGGAGGATGTTAATGTTTGTACCACCAAATGGTGCTTGTGTTTCTATTTAGAAATTCCCAGGGCAGAACAAACCTCCACTCTTAAATTGATTTAGCTACTTTGCAGCCGGTCTTTGGTTGTATTTAAAGTATTTCAAGAGCTTTATTGATTTCTAAAAGCATCCTGAAAAATAATGTATGTGAAGTTAGTTCCCACAGGGGCTAATTTAAGTTTCTGTTGGTTTGCATCCTCAGAGTTACTTAGGTCAAGCTTACTTTAATCTGATGAATTCCTCTTCTGTGGAATACAAACAAATGTTTTGGCTATTACTGAGTTATTCTCTTTATTTCTTCCATAGACTACATGTACACAGGAAAAATAAACCATATCTGGCTGCTTTTAATTGAGCCATTGGGACTTACTTTATTTTTATATCCATCAAATTAAGGCTAATAAAATGACTTTAAAGCAAATGAGTTATATTCATATAGAAGAAATAATTCTTTTCTTGACTATATGAATTTCAGAAAACAGCTGTCTCTGTCCTAGATACTAATGTTTGAGAACTTTCTGAATCACAAAGAGCTAATAATAAAACTCCCAGGTCATGTTGAACATGACAACTCAGAGAGAAGGGAGGAATCCCTTCACCATTTGGAAGAGCGTGTCTCTGATCACGCGCTTGGATTGTGCAAAACTCGTGTGTGTCTCTGTAGGCACAATTTCAGCATCTTTTACAGCATCTTTTACCTTCTGCAATGTGTTACCTGAATTGTGTCTGAAATGTGTAGTTTTCCATGTGGAAGTCAAACATTATCTCTATTTTGGCTCTCAAGTGTCTTCTGAGTTGCAGGTGCTGAACACCTTCAACTCCCCTGACTTCCCCCCTAGCCCTAGGGAATGGCCTTTGGGCTACTCTGCGGTGAGCAGAAAGGGGAGGAGAAAAGATGGGACGGGACAAGACTACCCAGTTCAGGAAGGACAACGGCGCAGGTAGGTGGTCTCTTTGTTCCTTTCTAAGGAGAAATAGCGTGACCTGAATTCCCCTGGGTTTAGTAATCCTGTTTTAACCTCTTGGCGATCTGTGTTTCTGGCTGTCCAAATGCAATCTGAAGAGCCTTTGCGCTGTGTTGAAGCTGTCTGTACCCTTTCCCTTCCCAGCTGCTGTCCTTGAGCCGTGCGCAGGAGGGGGCCGTTTATCATAAGCAACGTTCTGCTGCAGCTGGGAGAGGCTGCAGTTGTCAAAGCAGCTGCAATCTCTCTCTCCTGGGCGGGTGAGGTACCGGCAATCATTTAGTGATGTTGCATTTTAATTCTCCTTAATGGTCGTATCGCAGAAAAGATGAAAATATTGGCAGCTTGAAGTTTCAAAACAGATTGAAATCTTGGGTACTTCCAGTGTCAACATAATCGTTTTCTCAGGAACACGGGAATTAATTTAAATATATTTAAATTTTCTCCCAGCAGTTCTAGTCTGTTATTCTCTAGGTGTTGCTATTCTGTCAATCAGGTTCTTCTGATTTGTGGGTTCCTACAATATACGATTTTCTTCTGCTGTCACTTTTTTTATAGTCTACTTCAATATGTGTGAAGTTGATGTCATTTGCAGGTGTGTTCTCTCTGGTTTTATTCTCGAGCCATCCAAACCTGTCACTTCTGCCTTTCACTCTGAGTCAGAGCTGTCAGAAAGTCTTATTCCTACTTTGTGGAAAACTCCTGGAAGTTAAAGAAATGAAAAAACACCCAAATTCCAGTAATTTTCCTGATTACTGAAAGACACAGAGAGATTCCTTGGGGGCATCTGTATGTGGAAGATAGGTTGAATGTTTCTAGCCATCAGGCAGTGCTGGCCGTCACATGGGGATTTCAGAGGTTTGTTTCGCCACAGAGTAACACTTTTCTTGTCCGTATTTTAATAAGAAAATATACTTTTAAGTTTCTTTAAGTCATAGGGCTGCAAACAAAACTCACACCACAAAGCGAAGCGGCGGTTTGAAAGGGAAAGAGTGAAACAAGGTGATGCGCAAAAGGAACGGTGAAGGATGCTGATCTTACAAAGAGGGATTGAGCTTCTGCCTCTGCTCCGCTCGGCAGGGGATTCCCTGCGAGATACCAAACGCTGTGGTTTTGGCCTGAGGTGTTTGTGCAGCGAAGTGCTCAGACGTGTGGCTGCATCCACTCTTGCGCAAGGAAGGAAAGGGCATTCAGCTCTTCCTTAAGTTATGCACAACCCAAATAGGGATGTTGTGTGAAGCTGTGGCTGAAGTGGAGGATCCAGACACGCGGAAGTTGGTTAAACAGAAAATTAGGCAACATATTAAAGCCTACCGGGGTCTGTGACCTCGGAGAGGTCATGGCAGAGTGTTTCCTTTACCAAGAAATGGTAAAGGAGATGATGTGGGCACTGTTTGCTTGAAGTGTTTTCTGAGCGTTGGAGGTGGAGGGGTGGAAAAGGCTAAAGAAAACACGTCATGTGGCAGTACAAGTGGTCAGTGTGTGAGGCACCACAGGATGCAGGAACAGTCGCAAAACCATGGATTAAAGGCAAAGAACAAATTTAATCTTGATACCTCGGGGACCGGGGAATCTCTGAAGGAGCACCCAGGCAGAGGCACACAAGGAGGGGAGGCGGGCACTGCAGAGCGAGGGAGACCTTGATAGTGAGAGAGAGAGAAAGAGTCTGACCCTGTTGTTCTCGCCTGTATCAGGGATTCGGGCAGGTGTAGTTTTCCACTCTGCTTTGATCTCCGGCAGCAGGGCAGGGATCTCAGGCACGTTTGATAAGGCGCCTCTGAATGCCCGTCGCTGGTCTGTGTTGTCTGAGTGCAGATGTTCTACTCGTTGAGCACTTATAAACAACGATTCGTGCGATATATGTGCTTTCCAACACCCCGTGTGCCAGACGCTGGAGCCGGTTTACAGCCCTCCGCGCTGATCTTCTGTTGTGTTCCCACAGCCGGTCTGCACGATCTGCCAAACACAGCGCGTTTGATGGCTGGGTGTTCTTTGGGGCTACTCCCTCTCCCCCCGGCAGCAAATACGGTGCTGCTGCGGAGCAAATGGAGTGAATGCCCAACTGCTTTGGGCAGAAGAGGCAAACTCTATCAATCTTGTCAGGCCTCTAAGGGTATGGATGGATAGATATTTCCATCAAGTGGCAGAGTTGTCTGGTGTCTGGTTAAATACAAGGAAACCTGTGGGTTTGAACAGCAAGATAATATTGCACAAAATGTTGTTAAAGGTCGCTTCATCTAACGTAGGCCTGTACCATCCAACCTGAACTTGTGCAACGATCGCTGGGGAGGGCGAGGCCTCCTGGTGCGCTCGTTAGCAGGGGGAGGATGCTGCTCCCTAACCCCCCCGAGCAGTTATCCGGCCTTAAAACAGCAATCCACGTGGGGAGCGTTGCTGCTCTCTGTCCCGTGAGCAGAAGCAGCGTGCAGACCTCCTGCGCCTGCTGCGGGTGCGTTGTGCTCGGTGTGTGCCTCCCGGGGGGAAGCGGGGAACGTCGGTCGCCTTTCTGATCGTGTTTTTGTCGCAGGCAGCCAGGAAGGAGATTGTGGTCACCGAGCATGACCCTGCTTGTCTTTCCTCTTGTCAAGTTTCTGTTCCGCCTCAATGTGTGCTTATAGAGCCTGAAGAAAGAGACTGGTGGTGTTTGGATGAGCAAGCTTAAGGACAATTTTGTGAGTTTTCCTGACTTCTTACTGTTGCCCTGAACGTGGGTACATCAGTCTCACAGCAGTGGTGTCCTGTCTGCAGGAATGGAGTTGATGAGCTGGGATGGCTGGAGGGGTCTTTATGTGGGAAGCTGCCTCTGCTTCTCTGAACCATCTCAAAAATCCAGCTATTCCTTGCAAGTCTCCAGATGCAGTGGCCACCTGTGTGCTATGGTCCTGGGGTAGCCTTTGAGAGGAGTATATGGGTTCTCGTTATTAAGATTTTTCTGTAGTTCTTAGCATTCCAGGTAATTTTCTTTATAGCACATCCCTGAATTGGAGGGGATAGCGTCTCCTGGGGAGAAACAGGCACTGTTCACTTTCTGGGTTCATGAAGGACTTCTGCTGGGGAGTGGGGATCTGAGCCTGCATCTCCAGAGTGTAAAGCTTGTGCCTTGAAGCACCTTTCTTCTCTGTACGCTTCCTCCTCCTGCGTGCTCTCACGCCCTCCCTCCCTCCCTCCCGCTGCTCCAGTACTGTGGCTGGCATTTTAAGATTTTGTTCTTGAATATGATCATCATCGGTCCCTTCCCCACCTCCATCTCTTCAAGTACAGTGACAGACACCCAGAACGGATGAAGTTATAAATTCGATTGCCATGACGCCCTGGCCCTCAAACGGATGTTGAACTCCCTTTGCAAATGACAGCTCCGGCTCTGCAGGAAGGGACCCTCTGATCCCTGCCCGTGTCTTTGGGCTGTGCTCCAGCTGGAGGGGCCGGCTGTTCCCAGGGGTAGTTTATTGAGAGCCAATTAACTAACAGAAGTTACTTGTAGTCCTGGTGACTGCGTCAGGATCAAAGGCTGATTGTTACCTTCTCTATCAGGAAATGTGTACCTTTGCAGGAAAACCCCCAATGACTTCTGATAAATAACTTTATGGCTGTAGCATAAAAGAGCTTTTTTGTTCCAGTCGCAAGGTCTTTTCTTTTGCTTAAAATCAGATTTTGCTTGGCGTAATTCATTGAACTCCACAAAGCACAATTATTCACTAACATCAAAATTAATGTTAATGTTAGTGTAATGCAATTTATGAACAATTTAAAAAAAAAAAACATTCAGCACTTACATTTATGACAGAATTATAAGTTTTTTTAAAAAATGACTATCTAGCTCTGCTTCTCCTCACACAGATTGCTGGTCTGCACAACGATTCCACAAATCCTTCTGGAATAAGGCAAATAGGAAAGTCCTGGTTCTGCCATGATTGCTTACCTGCTGTGAAGCCGACAGGGCTGCTCGGAGCGTAGGAGGGCATGGATCAGGTGTTGTGGGCTGGAGCCCTGCTCGCTTCCCAGCTGCCGTGCTTCTGGGTGAAAGTCTGAACCGTTTCCAAGAGCTGAGCCTGCAAAGGCTGTAAATCCTAGTGCTGCTTTTTGCAGCCCCCAGTTTTATTGGCAGGTAGGCTTTTCTGCCCCATCCTTGTTATCGTGATACTGATTTATGCTTTGCAGTCTCTCAACTCGCCTTTTCTCTGCTGCCCCTTCTCCATCTCTTTGGCCATTGAGGTAGCCTGGGGATGTGAGAGTTCCCCGTGCCCCAAACTGTTGAATCTGCACAGACTATGGAGGTTGGAATATAATTATTGGAGAGAAATTGCAGTATGGTAAGGAGAGGTGAGAGGGAGAACGCCAGTAATTTTGGAAACTTGTATTTCACTTCTTGCTGCACCTCAGCCATGCCCAGTCACTTTGGTATCCACTGTTAACTGCTTTAAAAAAACCATTGCTGAAATCAGTGGAGCTCGGTGTCAGATACTTTTAAGCCCTCTTCTGTCTAGTACTCTAGATGCTTTTCCAAGTATTGAGGTACTTAACTTTTAAAATGTTATGCTAAGCCTCCATTCCTTACCTTATGAAGAGGACATAATTGTTTTTTCTCATCTCAGTTCTGGGTATTTCAGGGTACCTGTCACCCTACCAGCTCTGTTTCCCCATAGGTGATGCTGCACAGAGTACAAATGCAGGCCCGTCTTGCTTCATTAAATAAATCAGTCTCTGTCAGACTTTGTCCTCTCTGCCTTGCATCATCCATCATATTGTCTGGTTTAGGCTGTGTGTTCCCGGATGCACAGCAGGGTTTTGATGGAGATTGCACCTTCTAAATCCTGCAGCAGATACAGCTGTGGCTGGTGCCGCTCGGTGGCTAGAGATGGTGGGTTTGGTAATGAGGTATCTATTGCTTTCAGAAGAGCAGTTGCATAGTGCAGCTGGCCGTGTTCCATACAGCATGTTCATTTGCTGGAATTGCCTGTCTCAGATCATGTTTCCTCTGTGTTTCTGCCTCATGGAGGAATGTGGAGCTGGTAACTGCTGCCAGATGAACAGATCCTGTCCTGACTCTGATGCTCCTCTCACCACCCCTTTGCTGCCCAGTTGATTTGGCTGCTGCCCAGAGGTTTCATACCAATGCAATAAAAACCGGTCATCTGATGGCAGGAGGAGGTATTAAGCCATACAAGCTGCTCTTTCCTTGCTCTGTGCAATGCAGGAAATTAAGAGGATGTAATTTCCACTAGTAAAACTCCACAGAAGTACGTGCAACATGTGGACAGGGGTTCAAGAGGGGCTGGTGGGCACATTGCACGCTCCTGGTCAGTTTGTGGGCCAGACCAGTGCAGTTTCTTGTTATGTAGCTGGAGCAAAGCACTGTGTACTAACCTCCTCCTTTCCCACCTAGTATGAGGAACGTGACCTCCAACACCCAGTGAAAGGTTTTTTCTTAGAGGGGCTGCATCACTCGATGTTCACTTGATGCCCTGGTGGCTTGGCATCCCAGTCCCAGTCCATGTGCCTCATCTGAGCACTTCTCCAGAGCGGGTGGGAGTTTGAGGAGATGGCAGCCTCCATAGCACTGGTTTGGGTGGAGAAACTGCTGTGTTTTTCCTGTGGGATATGGCCCTCTCCTTCCCATGAAGGAGAGAAAGCTACAGCTTTGTGCTCAGCTGTTGTGGCACTACAAAAAATGAAAAGTTGGGGTAACCTTTACATTTCTCTACCCTGAGGAGCTGGGAGTGGTCTCTGCTGTCGAAGGTGGCTTGGGAGAGCACTGCTGCAGAAGTAGCACCACTGATGCACCCCTACCTGCACCCATAGGTTCTTTCCTGCTGAAGCCACCCAGGGGAGAAGGACGTTCATCTTCTGACACGTGGACACCAACAGAAGATGGTCCCCAAAGCCTGAACCAGCGTGGTAATCCCAGAACGTCTTTTCCTGAGATTATCCCAGATAATGGGCGGTTTCCCAAGATAAAATGCAGGTGGACCAAGAATGGAACCTGCCCGGGTGTCCTGCCTGCCACGGTCAGGGCTCTTGCTGGCCATGGGGGCTGCTCTTGTAGAGGGTCTGGCAGCGCAGACACGGGGCTGCTCACCACGGGGTCCTGCTGGGAGGAAACCCTTCATCACATCTCAGTCACGGGGTTGCTGCAGCACCTTTGGATGAAACAAGCTCTCTGAAGGCCAACTTTCACAAAGCCTTTCTCATTGAATTTTCTCATTGCTGGATTTCTCATTGCCTGCGGTATGAAAGCAATAGCAGGCAGCAAGGTTTCCTCGCGTCACAGCTCTTTGTTCCTCTTTTATATTAACTCTCTGTGTGAAATTCCTGTTTACTCTCTTGTACTGCTCTTGGGCCATCTTTAAGGGTCTCTCTGTGTGTATTAGCATCTTTAAGTGGCGGTTTTTATTCACTGTCAACTCTGTAAGCACAAGATTGGTGTTCAAAGTGATGATATTGGTGCTTCTTTTATTTTTTCTTTTCTTGATCCGGAGGTGAGCTGGCTCAGGGAACTAAACAAACAAAGAAACTCCAGCAAAACCAGGCAAGTGAGTGGTTTTCTGCTGGGTCCTTTCCCTGAACCAGGTGCCTGCAGAATCACGTAGATACCGGCAGCTGTGCAGGAGAGTGGCTTTTGGGAGCACTGCTGCTGAAGTCCGCTTAATAAATAAGATCCCCTTAACTGCTGAAAAATCATATTTTCAGCCTCCGGAGGGATCTTGCCATTTTTGCTGGCCATAAGCATTGCTATTTTTCTTAGGAATCATGTAACAGCTGCTGAAGGAGATCGGTGGTGATCCATGTGGTGTGTAATTGGTGACTGCTGCTCCAAGGCATCGGGGCAGATACATCCTGTGCCAGCACAAAATGATTCACGAGGGTAACAGCACAGTTTGCTCTCTGTGGTAGGTCACTGTGGTTTCTTGACTGAAGGGCAGTCTATATAAAGATTTGTTCTGCAGGCATCTTTTCACCACAGAAAAATTATGGTTAATCCATTATAACTCTGTCAACTAGAATAGTTTTCAATTCCCTTCTGTACAAGACTTTTCATATATGTCTGTGCCTTGGTTAATACTTGCAGGAACTTTAAAAGTGTCTAGTTGGATGCCCAGAAATCAAGCCTGGAAGTGTCCTTTATGTTAGTGATTTAGTTTTTCTGAAGCCACTGCAATATTTATTTTTAATGAGTTGTTTCTTTTGAACTCATTTTGCCAGCTCTCCGCTCATGTTCCTTTCTTGTGGTGAAAAGATGATGTAAAATGACTTGCTGCAAAATCCTAGCCTCTGTAAACTTAATGTTCTTGGTTGAAAGAAGGTGAACAATAGAGCCTAGAGACCTTGCCTTCTTGATTTGCATTCAGAAACACTTAATTGATTGGCATGTAGGGGATTGTCCAGTGTGGGTGACATCTAGACTCTAATTTTGTTCATGGATCAGTCTGGCTTTTCCTCTGGATTTCTAAAATAAAAAGAAAAAAGATTTATAAAATACATTGATGGTCTATTGTTAATAAATGCACAACTATATCACGGACCTGTAGCTATGATCTTGTACAAACAGAGGCAAATGAAAATCACTAGACAGACGTTTGTTTGATCAAAGACAAGTTGAACATTACAGTGAAAATCCAGCATGATTTCACCTGCTATTGAGCAGTGCCCAAGTGTATACCTGAAGTGACAGCTTAAATAAACATAGCGGGTAACCAAAAGCCATTAAGTTCTTAGCGATTCAGGAACGTGTTGGTCTGCTTTAGAGATTTTACAATGAGCAGTCATTAGTAATTTCCATGAACTGTCGTTGGAGCAAACATCATTCCAGTCCAGTGTTCCTGATTTTTGTAGTGCAGACTACAAATGCTTCCTTTCTGTTTTTGGCATTTATTTGGTGTTAACAAACTTCCTGGTCCCATGCCTCTTACTAAAGATGCTCTTAAAAAGAGTGACACAAATTACCGTTGGTTTCCCATTGGCTATGAATTCACTTTTCATTAGAAACTGCCACAAAAGCAGTGCTTGCTTTAATCAGCTCTAGTCTCATTGTTTGGAAAGGCTTGCAAGGTTGACTGGCTTTCTCAACTTGATCTGTGCTCAGAGTAATGAGGCATCAGACTAATGAGACCATTGCCATTACAATTACCAGCTTATTAAATCCTAATTAGAGACCCAATTCGGCTAGGTGCTGAGTGCTGGTTGCAATAGCTGAATATCTTCATGTGCCCATTTTTGATCCCTAGTTGAAAGCGGTACTTGAAGAGTATTGAAGCTCCCTGCTCATGTATAAGGTCTGTTTCAGTGCTAATAGGGTAATTGACCCTAATGATGTTGGCTGGTGTGTAATGGTCAGAGCTGCCTTTCCTTCCTCTGAGAAGCCCAGCATCAATGTCATTGTTTAATGGGCTGTGATTCACACGACAGAAGGCTGTGTGAGGCTGAAGGACAACATTTCCTATATAATGTTCTGTGGCAGATTGTTTTCTGCACATTCATGCACTAGTGAAAGGAGTTTGCAACTTTATTGTTCATCAGTGCCAATTAAATGCAAACTCAATGTTAGCCAGACATGCTTCCTCCTGAATAAACAACTCAATTCTGTCCTCCGGAGGCTGGAAATTTTTAAATGTGCAGTGTCTCTTTTAGAATTTAATTTCCAAATGACCTTCCCCCTGCCTGCTTTCTGTTCTGCACGAGTTATTGAGCTGAGCAGGTAGTGTCGGTACAATAGCAGAGCACTTTCCAGAAGTGCATCAAGGAACATCTCGTATGTCTGCCACGGGCTTGCTGTTTTGCTGTTGTTTCTGTTGGAGGAAGGTTGTTTGAACTCTTCTTGGTCTTCACCTTGTGGAGATGAAGTTTTAGGCTCACATTTTCTAACCTGTGGAGTTCTTCTATTTGTGGCAGGTATGTCTTTGCAGGACTTGAAGACTTGCAGCTCAGTCTGCCAGTGACGGCTGCTCCCAGGTATGGAGAGGTGATGCCTGGACTGTCCTCCCTCCTCACACATCAACCCCCAAAGTCTGAGCTGAGGGAGAGCCCTCTGGGTTCGATGGCCTGTAGGGAAGGGGCTGAGTTTGTACATCAGTCCTTATGCATACCTATGTACGTGCACATGATGTGAAGGAGATTCTTTCCATCGCAGATTCAGCCAAGCTGCAGGAACTTCTTGTTTTGGTGTGCAGCTGTGACATTCTCCGTAAATGCTAGGTAAAATTAACATTGCAGCAGTCTTGTCATACCCCGGTCTTTCTCATACTTTTTAAATTTTTTTTTCTTTTTAATAGTGTGCCATTTCTATTTACCTCCCAACAATCCCTCCTGAAGTAGTGTTCTGCTCTGGATATGGTATAGAGGCAATATCCATTCTTCCCAGTGACGCTCCATGCGTGTACGATGCCAGATGTCTTGTACTGCAAAGAGCCGCATAAAAGCAATCTTGTCCCATTTGAACTTAGGCTGGATTTCTTCATAGATGTCTTCTGAGATAGATATCCTTAACTTTTAGTGCTCTGTCTTCTTGCACGATCATCTGCATCTCTACAACTGAGCTCTAATGGGGCTCCCACGAATCCATAGCTCCAAAATGCTGCCCTGATCACTTTTGAAAAGCTAGTGAAATGAAATGGGACTTGTTTTTCAGGCTTAATTGAAATAATACTTTTTTTTTTTTTTCGTTGCTATTGTGTTACAGATGAAAGCTAATTTCCTGAGTTTGATCTTGATATCTCTCACAGGGCTCTCTGTAGCTCTGAAAAAGTGGTCTCAAGTGCCCGAGGTGCCTGGAACCAATTCTGTTCTAGAGGGTTGTTAACCTCCTATAACAGAACATTCAAACACTTAGTGTTAATCACTGGTGCTTTACTTGCCACGTTAATTGGAAGAATAATGTCTCGCCTTTGTTATGCGCGTGGTGAATTGAATGCTAAATGTAGCAGACAAATTGCATTTCTGCTCCTTTCCCTCTCTGACTCCTCCCAGATTTAAAGATTCGTCACAACTTTTAGCAGTCCGCATCATTATTGGGATTTCCACTGCGTATGCCTTGTGACCTTTAGAGGCTGAGGACTGTTCCTGCTGGTTGCTTACCAGCCTTTCCCTTTGCAGCTGGTCCTGGATCTGAAGTCAGATATTTCACTTAGCAACCTTGCTAATGAGGAATGAGATCAAGACTAAGTGAGCATTTTCCCTCCTGGGGATAACAAATCGACCAAGGCTCACTATAAGAAGCAGTAAAAAAGCAGGACTTGGTTTCATGCCATCTGGGCAGTTTCCATGCAGAACGTGTCTGGAGTCTTACCAGACCTGGAGGAAATCACCTGGCTTCTAGTAAGAGACTATATTGCAAGGGTTCATTTGAACCTTCGTGTTTTAGTTTTAAGCTAGTCCCTGAACTTGGCAGTAATGCAGAACCGTATAAAGCACGTAAAAAAATCCCTATCTTAAAAGGCAATTCCAAAAGTTCATTTCTCATCTCTTCAATAATGGAAAAGGTCTCATCTATTTAGTTTCATGTTCCCTTACAATGTGAAATTGGAGCACTTAGATGTTACCGTGGTAATTGAGCTTTAAAATATTTTGAAATAGAGTCCTAAAATACTGGCACATAGGATGTCAAAGGAGAGGTTTTGAGCCATGAATATTCCAAAGAAAATCCGATTTATTTCCTGACTTGCTTTGAAAATAGGGATGTTTCTGGCATGACACTAACCCTGCTTTCTGATTTTATTTTGAAAATTGAACAAAGATCTGATTCCATTCAAGTGAAATGTCACTGGCCCAACAGTCGTGCTTTTTATAGGACAGCGATGCTTCTTTCCCTGCCCTTGCATTATTGGTTTCCTCCTATTTTGAATTAGCAAAGCTCTGACCTTACATCTGCTAGGCACTTGTGTAAAGGGGGAAAACTGGACTTGATGTACTCAAGCTCAGTCCAAACAATCCTGTGTGCTTGGCTAAGATCTTGTTCTTGTGTCTGCTTTGGAGCATCTCTTTTTGCTCTTAAAATGGTCTTGGGTTTGAAGAGAGCTGCTCGATATGAGTGAGAATGGAGCAAGAAATGACAAATTTTGGGTTTGGCATGCCAGCCCCACACATCATAGAATCATCAGCCTGTCCTTGTTTTGTTCAATGTGACTAACGCTGTCCCCAAGTAAGAGACTTTGAGCTGTGCGACACCAGTTGATTAGAATATTTTCTAGGTTTACCTACAGGTTATCTCAAGCAGGCAGGGTTTAGTAATTAGGCCCAGCGGAAATGCTCTGTTGGATTTTTGAGCCTTTAGCCTCAGACAGATGTATTTTTTTTGTATTGTTTTGAATCCCAGAGAACAACTGAAGAGTCAGTGTTAGGCACTCTGCAAAGCTCTGGGAGATGTGAGCCTGATATCAATCTCTTAATTACGGTGGTTTCATTTCCTGAAACCTTTATTCTCTGGTATAACTTTATTGAAAGATCTTGGTTGCAATTAACCTTTAAATGCTTAGACAGTTGTGAGGACTGCTGAATACCTTAATGCATTAAGAGATTAAAGATGCCTTTTGATGGTGGGAATTCAGCTTGTGGGCTGTCTGGGATGGGTCATTTCCATCGTCTCTCCCCTATTTAGATTTGGTGCTGTATGCAGCTCCTTTGTGCTCACTCATTTCCTCCAGGTCTCCACTGTCGCACCTTCACCCATGTACCCAGGCTTGTTGCTGCAGCCAAGGTAAAACCGTTTAAAGTCATGCTGCTGTCCAGGACAGGCTTCAAGAGAATCTCTGGGCTTTGTTTTTATTGTTTGCAAGTGTTTCTCTGCAAAGAGAGACTCACAGAGTCCCAGATAAGGCACTGACCCAGAGACTTCTGGGCATGCTGCATTCCTTTCTATTTACCCTGTGAACAGCACATGTGCCTTTGAAAGCACATGCACCTTTACTGTGGTCATATGTTCATAAAAGACTCCACTCATTGCTTAAAAGAAGACTATTTGCAGTCTGGCATGTTACACCATTTAGAGATACAAGTCACCAAAATAAATACTCTTGAACTTTTCCAGTTTTCAAGCAATTTAACGGCAGCAACTATTTGTGTAACACACCTCTTCCTGGAGAGGATCATAGCACGGCTCTTTGAACCATTAATTGAAGACAGGAGTCCTTGGATATATCTGTTGCTATGTGAATGGCATGCTCCAAATTTCACACCTCTTTGTGCATCTATTGTGGGAGAAAAAAAACCCAAAAAAAACTTTCACTGTCTTGCACACAAGCTACAAGGCTTAATTTATAACTGATAATTTAAGTGCTCTGAAGTGATTGACTCAGTGCCCATGAAAATGCATGGTTTCGCTGTCCGTGTTTGGTAAATAGGTAGCTCTGATACCCAGGTCTTAAGCAGGCTCTTTGAATAGAGGAAAATTTTGCATGTTGGTGGCGGAGATACCTCTGGCATGGCAGATCAGAAAGAGAAAAAGGTAAGGAGAGCTTGTAATGATTGATAACTGCAGGAATTTTGATCAGATTGATTAAGGCATTTACTGATGGGATAATGGTAATTAGTACATACATACCTTTTTCTTTCTTTGTTTTAAATATGAATTGCTAAAAAGCAGATAATTCCGCTGACATGAATAGGAATCTATCATACAATGTTTATTTATTTGCAGCTGTCTTTTTTTTTTTTTTTTTTCCTTACTAATCATGAAGCAAACTAGTTGAGAAAACAGACTGGCAAAGCTGGGTGATGGAGCAGGGGACCAGCACGTGGGAGCAG
Source organism: Arenaria interpres (assembly GCA_013399435.1). Lineage (NCBI taxonomy): Eukaryota > Metazoa > Chordata > Aves > Charadriiformes > Scolopacidae > Arenaria > Arenaria interpres. The sequence goes on along the minus strand of VXAK01027032.1, from coordinate 183,030 downwards.
GGAGGGGATGTGGTACCTGTTCACCCAGCTGGTGAGACCACCACTGGGGAGAGTGTAGCCACCTGTATATTTAAAATAAAGTAGAAAAAGTAGAAAATGTGTAGAAAAGGATCAGAGACAAGAGGATAATCTGGCAGCAAGAGAGTCAAGCAGACACGCCTGTTTAGCTAATGGAAATACCGTGAGGGCACTTGATTAGAGCATATTAATGCTTTCATGGAGATGATTCTTGGTGTTAAAAGGATTCTTTTCTGTAGCAACAGAAGTAATAGTGAGAGGGACTGATTGAAGCTGGACAAATTAGTAGCAATTTCCTTTAAGGATATCAATTGCTGGAAGAAGCTGCTGGGAGGGTGGCAGATATCCAGATGTCCCCATGTCTCAACCAGCTCATAGCGAAGAATTTAATCTTTTGCCAAATATGTTCTGTACTTCAGTCAGATGTGATTTTTCTGTTTCCAATGCAGCAGGCTGGAGCTACGTGTGAGGGTGTTTCAGCAGAGACTGGGTGGTCATCATCCCTGCCTGGCAGTGGGTGCTGTGTGAACCCCGTGCATGGACCAGCTCTGGGGAACAGCTTTGTTCTGCAGCAAACCCAGCCCTCGGGCTTTGAAACATCTCCTTAGGAAAACATTCCCCCATCCCAATGGGCCAAAGCCAGGTAAGGCAGAGATGACTTCTAGTGGAGCTTGGTCCTGCTCGCAAATCCTACTGAAGAAAAACATTTCCAAGAGGAATCGTAGATGCTTTAGTGAAAAATTCATGTGCTAGCCCTTCAGTGTGCTTTAAATCATATGACAAATTACAAGCTTCTATGTAGGTCCATGCATTGACATATATCGTGAAATTTCAATTAGTAATCATGCAACTGTGATTAATGAGCTGTGTCACATGGGTAAGGCATCTAAAGCTGCTATTGAATCAGGTTGTTGATCCTGTAAAGTGAACTTCCTGTTATTGATGTTGATGCTGATAATTTTTTTTTGTTTTTTTAAGGTAGCGGAGCCAAGCGTGAGATCAGCCTGTTACCACTCTGGGCATGCGGACGTGTGCTGAGGGGGGGACGAGTTGCACTGGCATTTGCATTGGCAGTGCCCAGGTTGGATGTGTACAAAACCAGGATGGGGACACTGATGCAGTCTCGCTCTGGTACAACGGGCTTCAAATTAAATATCTTAAGGAGTGAAGTCAGTTTGTCCCCTGTGATGGGGCATGGGAGCCGATGCAGAAGTCACCGTGCTGAAAATGGGGTAGATATGAAGAGTTCTGTGCCCTGGGCAAGGATCTGTCTCCTCCTTTGAGGAGTTTCTCCAAGGTGTGGGACTCGGAGACAAGTTGTAACGTCTGACCTCCCTTCTTTAATTAGGAAGCCCTCTGCAGTCTGTAAATTCTGCACAGCTTTCCTCAGATGAAGGAGAACCGGGGCTACTGCCCACTCCCTGGGTGCAGTAGTGACGAGACAGTCATCAGCTCTGCTGGTGCTCGGCAGCTGGGGATCGTGGTGGAAGTCAGGGTGGGTGGATGTGCAGATTCAGTGGCTTCAACAAGGGATGCGAATGGTGGCAGCGAGTCTGTAACCAGTGCGCCCCTTGACTTTGCTGGAGAGGTGGTTTTGTTCAACCTCATTTCAGAGGGGATCCCTCAAGGGAGGGGATGACTCTCAAGGTGGCAAAAAAGGAAATGGTGGACTATGGGTGAGGAGGGCAAGGAAAGACATCAAGTTTGGTAGCTTTTGGTTCCTTTAAAGGCATCTAGTATAAACTGCAAGAGAAGACAGATGGGCAGTGACTCTGCATCTGTCTGTTTCTCTCCCTCCCATCACCTAGGTCTGGCAGAGCGCCCGGACCCTTCCGGGGAGCTCTTGAGCAACTGCACGAAGCACGCACAAGGTGTGCTGTTTGCCAGGCTTGGGAATGCAACCAAGTCGAAGCAAAGGCCCAAGTTAGCCCCCATGTTTCATGAGCTTGTGCTTTTTATTTGGGAAGCTCATGTACTCAGTTACCCTTAACGTGAAAACATCAGCTTGAGCCAAATGGATGTCACGCCTCAGAAATCAAAGAGCAGCCTAATACCAATATCAAGGCAAGGCAAGAGATATTGGAGGGCCCCCCAAAGTGTCAAATCCAAGTAGTGGATTTCAGTGCTGCCCTTCGCACATGAGGGGATGCATTTTCAAGCAAGGAGTCATGAGATCCTGAGCTGCTCCCTCATTCCGACTTGATGGGCCAAGTTCACAAAGTCTGGGGAAAATATTTCACTTAAACGTTAAATATTTCACACAAATGGATGCCTGGATATGCAGGCATTGAAAAAAAAGTAGCCTCATTTTAAAACAAACAAATGAAAAAAAGCCACAGCCTTTGGCAGCAAGGAATATTTCAGAGTCTGAAAGCAAGACAAACCTGGCATTTCTATAAATCCCACAAGGAGAAGAAGTTGTGCAAGTTTACTCTTTTGCTTTGCATCTCATCTTAGTCTCTCATTCCTTCTGCATTTTCTATGAAGTGTTCCATTTGCTTGGCTGCCCTGGGTGCTCTCTTCTCTTGTTTGCACACACAATCAGGGGAATCTTGTATGCAAAGAGCTGTTTTCCCTGATTTGACCCCGCAGCCATGATAAGTCTATGTAAATGAGGTGGTGCAATGGTACATAAATAATCACCAAGACTTTCCCTGTAATGTGCAGGTGGATGATCTGACTCTGCCCCAGCACAGTGCTTGTTGATGGGTGTTGTCCCTGTGCCCCTACTAGGAGAATCTGATGGTGGCACTGAACTGTGGAGAACACAAGGAGGAACAGTTCCTCCTTGGGGCCATGGGGTGTGGGTGGGATGTGGGGTGGGGGTGAATGGCACTCCCCACCCCTGCAGGGGCTCTTGCATAATCCCTCCCTATCAGAGTGCTCAGAGGAACCATTCCTGCACCATAAGCATCCTCTCTTGCAGGAGGAATAACCCACCAGCTCAGAGGGAAGCTCCAAGGAACGATGTTGTGCTACCTCTTCCTCTTGCATCTTTCTATCTGTTCAAAAGAGGCACTTCATTGTCTTCTTGACTTGTGTGAGTGGCAGCATGGCATCGCATTGCTGGGCTTGGCTATAACACCACCAGCCCGTGTCCTTCTGGTCTGGTTTGGGCTTTTGCTCTCTGTCTGTGGGCTGGCTTTTGCAGTGAAGAGTGCAAGACCTTTTCCTCTTGGCAGTGGGTACAGAGGACAAACCCAGTCTGGCCTGTGCTGCAGACTGAAGTTAGCTCCCAAAAAAGGGATGAGCAACACACGAGGGGGAGGTTTTTGTGGAATCAGAAAGAAGGACCTTTGTGGTGACCACAGCTTCTCCTGCTTAGGGTGGATCTTGTGCACATAGTCCTTGCTTTAGCGTTGGCCAGCTTCATCCGTTCAAAGCATGAAGCTGCAATAATAACCTGAGGATGATAAATGACCCACAGATTTTTCATGCTCTTTGTGACAGACTTCTTTTTGGGAGGTAGATAGGGTTTGTGATTTGGAAATAACCAGGCATGGGAACGTTAGCAGGGAATGCTGATGAATAATGTTGCTTTCCAGATATTGTTTTGCTTCTAATCCTGCACGGCTTTTGGATGGCACTGATGATGAGGGATCTTGTCTGAACTGGAGTTTACAAGGAATCTTGCTTCTTGGAACAGGCTGAAAATCCCCAAGCCCCAAACTTACGCAAATTCAGTGCAAGGTTTTGCTTTAATTTTTATATTGTCATCACTATTTGTAAATGACCTTCTCTGACCTTGGGTTCTCACGAGGACAAAATACATTTTCACCAGGCATGTGGATATGGAGTCAATTTTCACAGCAGCAGAAGACTCGCCAGGGCTTGTCTGGCTGCTGGAAGCTCGCTTCATCGGGAAGCAGGAGAAGAGAGTGTTTCTGATCGTTGGGCCTGAAGTCAGGCACAAACCGGTCCTTAGGATGCTCTACAGCTGTATTTAGTTTGAGATCTGCACTCTGTCTTATTCTTGGCTGATGAGACGATTGAGAATGACAAGTTTCCTCAAGGGACCTCAGCTCTGGTTCTGTCCAGTCTGGACTAAGAAGATAATAAATTTAAGTACTAATCCATTTAGGCTGAAAATACGATTCCAGAAGATGTTTGCTAAGTGCAGTCCCATTCTGTGAGAGCAGGTCCAGTGCATATTTCCCATACGTATTTGTAAAATAATTCTAAATATATTAATTTATTTTTATGAGCGCTTGTCATTATATAAAGTAGTGACAGCCAACAGTGCACTCCTGCTAGAGTATCTCTGTGGCAACCCTACCAAGAAGTAAGCAGCCTAATGCTTTTATAGTCTGGTTAATGGCTGCAGGAGACTCAACTGGCTTCTTTTGAGCTTCACAGAGCACCGGTGTAGAAAACCCTTCTGGCTGAGAGCTGGGGGCAGGATAGAGCCCCGGGTCACTTGGCTCTTCCCCCTGCCTTCAGTTCCCTCACTTCTCCTGCAGGCAATGCCCAGGAGATGTTTGGTCAAACCCAAGATACCATTTTTGAATGAGAAAAGTGTTGCATGTTGGTAGAGGTTTATAGCCACCATGCTTATCTGTTCCATTGAATTTGGATGATATTCAAGCAATGCTTTTAGGTAATTGGTGAGGAAACTCTTTGAAAGTGGTTTTAACTAGACCTGGGTGAATGGTTTTCAACAGAGGGACCCTCAGAAAACGGATGGCTGCTGTGAATTTAGACCAAGGTTAGTGAATTTTTTCAGTTGAGTGAAAAAACACAATTACTTTCTTATTTGGAACCACTGACTTTTCTATGTGAAACATTGACTTTTTATTCAACATCTTCCCTTATTTAAAATTTGTTCCAACAGCAAATGTTAATAAATGGATTTAAATGACCTTTCAAGTCAATTTTGTAGGCTGACTCCAAGCAGAGTGTTCTTGTTTGCTTGTCTCAGTGACAACTTGAAAAGAAAAACTTCTAGTTTGATTTATTTGGGGATAAACCATTTTCCAAAGTTAATCACAATCCCCTGAAAATTCATTATTTATCAAGTTTTAGTCACTAATTGGAAAACAACATTACTTTACTTTGGCTAAAGCAAATTTATTGGAAGGGCAATTTAAAAATAGAAGTATTTATTTTACAATTAACCTTAGGTAACTTTTACATTTCAAATTAATATATAGTGATACTTTGATAATGATATGCAGTTTTCTTTAAGATTACCTTAATACCTATGTTGAAATTGGGTCTATGTATTTTTTTTTCAGACTTTAATGCTAATTGATGAATTTGCCAACATCTTTCAATGACCTTTTATGACTTGAAGCGTTCCAGAACTGACTTAATTAAAGATGAGATGGAATCAAAGTGAATTTTTAAAAAGTCTAGTTTATTATTCCCTATTAAAATTCTCCGGAATTACTCAGCTGTCAGAGATGGAATGGAATTTATCATTAAGATATTCACTTAGATAATTAAATGAACCTGCAGCTTTAGTTGAAATGAAAGTGAAAAAAGGCAGCGGGGTGCTACATGTGACAAGTCCGCTTCCTGGCAGACTTCTTGGGATTATTTAATTGTCCACCCATAGTTTGAGGAGGGTCCATTCAGTTTCTGCTTTTGATATTTTAAATCTATAATAGGGTCTGCAAATATGAGAACTCCCAGCAGTGTTCAGCTCAGCTCTTCTCTTTGTGTTGAGCCTGAAGGGGATTACAAATAGGGATTACAAGATCTAGCCCCTAATGCATCAGTTAAAACACTCTTTCCTGCCCTCCCTGTGGCATTGGAAACTAATTGCAGATAAATAAAAGAATGGCTGGAAAGAACAACACTGTGTGACACAGAGTCTTACACATGGATGCCTGCCTTGCTGTGCACCAAGGACATTTTTAACAAGACCACTTATTCACTTTCTGTTGCTGTGGCTCATGGTAACTGGGCTGGAGGAGGCCTTTCCAAGAGTGGGTATGATCAGCATTTGGCCGTTACAAGAGCTAAATTGGTTGAAGGAAGTCATATGCTATTCATAATTATTTTCACAACACCTGCTGGATTCATTTTAAAATAAATATCCTGGGATGTGGGGAAAGCCTAAGTATAGAAACTCCTGACTAATGGGAGAAAGAGAAGCTTGTAATGCTAAGCATGGTCCTAGGGATGTTTTTGTCCATTAGTGATTTAGTAAATTCTATAAGAAGAGGATGGAGATAGTTTAAAAAAAA